>LNAC01000026.1:2496137-2788729 GCA_002007465.1 Ailurus styani
CCGCCTCTATGATGAAGTTCAAGCCCAACCAGACGCGGACCTATGACCGCGAGGGCTTCAAGAAGCGGGCGGCGTGCCTCTGCTTCCGGAGCGAGCAGGAGGACGAGGTGAGGGCCGCCCGCGCGCTCTGTGCCCTCTGCGGCGGAGGTGCGGGCGCAGACGCGGGGCGTGGGGGGCCGGGGCCGGCCGGGGTGGGGGTCCTGGCCCTTCCCCTTCCCCGCCCGACCCTGCTTCTGGCCCCGGGGCTGGGAGGGAATAGCCCCCTCCCTCTCTCCCTCCCGCCCGCCCTCCTTCCTTCCTTTCTCTGGGTTGATAGAGGAGACAAAGGGGCTGCCTCAGCCTAATGTTCTGCGGGGCGGTCGTGAGGCTTTGAGGCCGAGACGCCTTTTGGCCCGCGAGAAGGTCCCGGGCCGTGTAGGTCGCTTCTGGCGGGAGTCACCATCTTAACGCGCGAATCGAGTGTAAAGCCAGATAAACCTCGAGTGCTAACAGAGGCGGCAGAAATGGCGTGAGTGTTGCAGCCCAGGGTCTTATGCCTCTGCCTCTGTTACATTTTCCTTCCACGTTACAGCAGTTTGCGCTTTCGGATTAAACCTAGGGATGTTTGTGGACTAGGCAGACAGACCCCGTGCTTTGAAATAAAACCCTGTTCCGTCTGGGTTTTTTTTTTAAATCGCACTTTCAAGTGGACGCTTTAACTCGCAAGCACATGGCATAATTATACTTGATATATATATATATATATTTTTTAAGGCCTTCTCTTAAAGTTTTCCGACAGCAGGACGATGGCTAGGGAAAAATGTGGAATAACGCCAGAGGGAAAAGATGGATTAGAGGTGGGCAAAGTTGCCATTTTCAGACCGTAATCTCTAGCTCTCAGCATACTTATCGAGGCTTCTTTACTTGGCTGTTTGGTTTGACATCTGGAGAGGAGCAGTCTTTCTTGTTCTTAGAGTAAGCACTCAGTCTTCTGTAATTTATCCTGCGTTGGGTTGATAGGAGGCCCTTGAGGTTTTCCTGGAGAGCAGTTTTTCCTTATTTCAGTTACATTTATTTAATTTAAAAGTGGTTCACTGTTTTAAACTTTCTTAAGGCAATAATAGTTGAATTGTAGCCACGAAAATCTTTTATAAAGCATTGCCACTCCATAAATGATTAGACAGGGAAAAAACTAACAGAGTTCTGCTTCCATAACCAACTCTGTCCAATAAAACACCAGGCCAAAGCTGGAGAAGGGAAATTTAATGGCTTCCTTATTGCTAATCCGTGTAGTTAGGATGAGTATGACATAGTGTACACTCGGTAGCATAGTTCTTACTGTGCTGACAATAATCAAAAGTGCTTCAAAATGGTGCTCTTCAAACTCTTGTTTTGCCTTTATTTTTTGAAAAGAAACCAAGCCTTTTAGTGCTGATCAGCGCTTAGTTCGGGGCCTTTTAAGTGTTAAGCCTAAATTTTCTTGAGTTTTCAGAAGAAATCGGTCTCTGTCTATGACCTGGGCCCAGTTTGGAAAGCTAGAAAGTGGGAGGGGAAAGAGTTTTTAATATTCACAGAATAAATAATCAACAAGCATTAAGTATATTCTATTTAAAAAAAAGATTAGAAAATTGTTGAAGGAAGGACCATGTTAGGAAAAAACAAGCTTTGAATATAAAAGAGCCCAGAGTGATAAAGAAAGGTCAGGAGTCTTGTCTGATTTGCTATTTTGTATATTTTGCTGTTTTGCATTACTATTGTGTAATCACATTCTTAGTTGAGTGCTTAGGATGTGTGGGCCTTGCCTGAAGACCTGTCGGTTTGTTACATTTCATCCTTTCGGTGCTGGTATATAAGTGAGGAGACAGTTGAGATCTGTTAGCACTTTCCCCAAGTGACATGATTGGGAAGTGGTAGATTCAGAATTCAGGGTCCAGTCCCTGCTCCTGATGCTGGGTTCTCGGCACAGGGTTCCTTAGCGTTTGGGTGCACGCTATTTGCTGAACAAGAGATTTTGTGAGGCTGAGCTTGGAAGCCTTTCTGGAAGTGATTACTTTGAAGTCTTGCCATAACCTGAACTTGGAATTCAGGCTTTGTAAAAAACAGTTTCCAGGAGAAAATATAGGAAAAGGGAGGAAATTGAAATGATCTGTGTTGTATGCGTAGTAAAGCAAAGCTTGAAGAGCGCTTCAGAAATCACCTTAGTAGATCAGTGAATTATTTTTGTGCTTGGAAATTGTTCCTACTGTAATAAATGCTAAATTCCTAGCCTCTAGTTAAGAGACTACTGCCATTAGATAAAATGAAGTAAGGAGTAAGCGCTGGAGTATTAGAGAAATCTATTATGTAAAACTTGGTAAATCTGCTACAGTGCAGACTGAGAAACCAAGTCAGAATATGTTCTAAAGGAAGGCTCTAGAATTTTCTAAGTAAAATGCACAGCCAACCTTAACGTGTGGTTTATCTCTTTAAGATCTTTAAAAAAAAAAAAAGATCTTCATTTCTGTAGTTGTGTATGTTTGGGGCTCTTTCATTATATAATAGTTACAAAATGAGCCCTGTTAGCTTTCCTGGACATCTTGCTGTTGTGCTACGAATTTATTCCCACTCTGTTGAAATTACACTGGTAGCCTTCGAAGGATAGGATACAAAACAGCCTGAATCCACCTCTTTAGCTAACAGGTGAGAATTTTACTCCCCTACTGGGTTGACAACACCTAGGTCCTGGTTGGGAGATATAAATGTATGCCTTATTTTAGGATGAAATGTGTATAGATGTCAACTGAAATAAAATAGTAATTGCTGTTTGACCACAAGAAGTTACCCAGTGTTCCAAAATGGTTCTCCTTGTACTGAAGGAGTTCTCAGTAGCCCATAGTTGAGAATAGGGTGTTTAGGAAAGAAGGTTGTCCTAAAAACACAGTCTATATTTTGGGGGAGGGGTGTTTATATATTTGCCCATTTTATCATCCCTATGCGGTAAATTATAAGCATTAGCATTTGTACAGGAAGAAATTAGGCAGCAGACACAATTTATCCCAGGGCCCCAGAAGCCGGCAGATAATTTGAGCCCAGGTGCTTTATTTCTAAATCTCCTGTTCATTTGATCCTCTTCAGCTAGTTATTTCTGTAGGGAACCACCCTACAGAAGTTTTGGCAGTTGGGCTTCCACACAAGCCCACAAATAAGCATCCCATTGAGTAGCTGAGATATTGTGCTCGGACAGTGAAAGAGGACAATACATTCACAAAAGGTAACCAAAAATAGATTCTTTTGAACATATTGCGTATATGATAGTTTGAACAGGGTTGCAGAGATGAAAAGTGTCTACTCCTAAGAAACATACTCTGCAGTTGGGAGGGTAGACAAATGACTGGTATAAAGGGAAATAAAGTAAGGGAAAGTACCTTCACATGCTCCAGGATTACGATCCACTGGAACTGGATTTCAGTGAGAGAGGAAGGACAAACACAACATCACGAACAGCAAAACTTGGGGCTTTGGTTTAGTTGAGCTGCAGCTTAGGATAGCATAGGACAGATAATGGTTTAAAAAGAGCACTTTAAATGTAAGGCTAAGGAGTTGCTAGGCAAGAAAGGAACACTTAGTTTTGAACAGGGAACATTTACATTTTAAATGTATTCAAGCTTGAGGATGATCTGGCAGCAAAATAGGATAGAGTGTTAAAAAGAGAAATAGAAATGACTTGATTCTGGGTGGAATCCAGGCACAGTTGTGAGGGAGAAACACTAACAAAACAGTCTTAAAGACTGCCCACTACTCCCCTAATTAACTTTTAAGCTCCTTGAGCCAGGGGCTGCATTCTACAGTCTGCTAAATGCCAAATGTGTATTAACTAAATGTCTGAATTCTACAAAATTAGCTAAAACTAAGGCTTGAGGGAAAGCAGAGTCCTAAAATGACTTGGTAGGGAAAGCAGAACTCTAAAACCAAAGCCCTAATAAAAACAATCTTAATAAGAAATATTAGTATAGGTAAGTCTCTCCTAACATTTATATGCTTGGAATCAGTAGGCAGTCTACCTTATCAGATGTATACTCTGGGGCTTACACTTCACAGAAATCTTTTTAGATTTTTAAGTCCTTGAAGATACTTGCTTCAAATGGAGACCACTTTTACTAAAATTAATGAACTATCCAAAGGCAGCCTTTTCTAAACATACGGAAATGGTCACCTATGCCTGCAGCTCTCCCAGACCTAAAGGGCTTCTTAGGCCACTCAGCCATCCACTTCCTTCAAGGGAAGGCACTTTTGTAAAATTTGCATCTGTTTCAGGCTTTTGGTATGTATCACTAAGGCTTTCTGTCACGTGTGAAAGAAAGCTTACCCATAGCTTCAAAACACTGACACGCTAGGAGAAAATGTCATCAACCCAATTTAGCATTCATCTATCTACCAATCGCATACAGATGGTCCCTGACTTCAGTGGTTCAGCTTGTGGTTTTTTGACTTTATGATGCTACAAAAGTGATACGCATTCAGTAGAACCCATACCTCAGATTTTGGATTTTGATCTTTTTCCATGCTTAGCAGTAATACTTGGATCAAGCACATTTTCCCAAAATGAGCCCATATTTCTGATCCTCCTATAGCACCGTGCCTCTGTAGTCCACTGTAGTGTATTCACTCCACTGTAGTCCAAAAAAGTAGTATTAATTTGTTTAATAATAACAGTAGGTAGCTGGTTAATGGATAACAGTAATCATTGTTATAACTTAAGATCTTTTAAAATGTGTGTGTGCACACTGAGTGTTCCTAATACATTGCTTGCTGGCCTAATTCTGGCTAAATGCCTGTAATATAGTTAGTGTGGTAGAGGTAGTTTAACCATTCATGCATCCTGGTTCATGATAATATGGGAAGAAAGAACAAAAACAAACCCCCATACAACTTCTAAATAGCTATAATTCACAAAATAAAACTCTGTATTCTTAGATTTAGGGAGTCACTTGAGAGGTTCACTAGATAGCTCCGCCCCACCAAGAAGTAGTCATTTGTAGTGACTAGTTGTTCCCAGAAGCAGACTGTGACCAAGAACAGGTATAAAGGTAAAAGCTGAAACACAAATGATATTTGGGGGCCACTTGGTGTATAGGACTAAGAGTTTCAAGTACCTCCATCTTCTGAAGGCGTAACTGCATTACATAAACGTTACACAGCATTTTCCCCCCCCCCGTTTACAAGCTCTTACATGCACCCCCAATGAGAAGGACTTACTAGGTGATACAGAGTATGGAATCTATACTGTAGGTTACTCTAATTCATAGACAAACCTTTGTCCAGTAAAACTCAGGGCTAGTTCCAAGAAGACCATTATCACTATACTATTGCTACTTAAAGTGAGTAGTACTTATGTTCCAAATGCTTAAAACATTGTGTCTAAGAAAAAGACAAGTGAGAGAATTGGCTTCTTAACAGTGATAAGTGAATGGTATTGTATTCTGATAATTGTTCAATACATGGAAGGGGGGGTTGAGGTTTGATAGTATAGTAGCAGGAATGCTTATATGAAGGTGGGCCGGTTGAATCAAGCCTTTGCTTTTCATCACGCTAACAGCACTGGCTTTGAGGTTGAGTTCGATTCAAGTCAGCCTGGTAGGTTGGCTAACCTCCTTTTTATAAATCTTGCCTTTGGTCTCCGCTCTGGTTTATCTGGAAGGTTGAATGTCTAAATGTCTACTTTCATCTCTGTCACCTTGTCACTAATGTGGAAGACTATCATCTTGTTAGATACACAAAATGTAATATGCCCAAAGGAATTTAAAAATCTATGAACAACCAGGTATGGATTTGTCAGCTATTGGTGTATCTTCTTACTGAATGAGACGTTATAACCTCTGCTACTTCAGAAATAATGTTTTTAGAGCATCAGTAAGCATGATAAACCTTTATTACAGATCTAGTAGATTGGGGATGTTATAGAAATGTTGGATGGCTTTTTTTTTTTTTTAGGATATTGAATAATTTGGGATGGATTTCTATACGTGTAGATTCTTCTGGCATGTAGGAGGGATTTTAATCACTTTTGTCTCTACTTAATGCTAAATTCAGATTCATTTCTTCTACCTGGGCAGATAATCACCACCACCACTCTCTCCTACCTAACACAACAAACATACAAATGTGGCCTTGACCTCATTTGAACTCTGAATGAAGTACTCTAGATGAGTAGGCAAATATTTAATGAAACATACTGGTTTTCAAATCTGTTTCATCACCGAAGGCTCATTATCAAATCTTCTAAGCTAGTAGTTTAGATGCTGATCATTTCTATACCACAGGTATTAATTACTTGTTTATTAAATATATTTTTTGGAAAGATACATTTGAAGTTAATGGTTTGATCAACTAAATTTAATCATTTTGGAATGTCAAGGGACTCTTGCATGATAAGTTCTCAGATTCTACTAAATCATTTGTCCAAAACTATACAGATCTGTTTTCATACTTTTCTAAAATAAAATTTATGAAGGGAGATGTTGAAGCATAGAGGGATTCCATGTCACTGACTTGTTTAGTCATATGTGAATGATGTCTTATAGATTGCAGATTAAAGATTTGCATTTAATTGGAAGCATAAGTGTTCAGAAAAGCAGACAGACTCTACTAATGGGTTTTCAACATTATTCACCTTATATAATTTATCTCTTAAAGACTATCTTGGGACAAATGGGAATTATCATTGACTTAGATAAATGACACTGAGTTTCTTTTTTTTTTTCAAGACTGAAACATAAGAATATCAGTGGCTTTGAAACTCCCTGTTTACTAAATAAGGATGTACTTTTCCAGTAGCTAGCCCCTGCAGTGTCCTGTCCCATTGTGAAGGTAATCAAGGAAGTTGCTTAGGGAGCATAGAATTGGGTAGTAAGAATTTCACCAGGCAATAAAAACTAGATTATCTGTAACCCACACCTAGTGATCAGGAAAAGAGGCCTCCACCTCTGGACTCAGAAACAGTAGTTGTGGTTTACTCTTCCCTTGATGCAAGACATATGCTTTTATACCTTAAGCATTTTTGTTTTAACATAAAAACATGTATTTGCCAGCCTCAATATAGGCCAAAGCCTCCTTTTTTGAATAAAATAAAAAATAAATCTGATTTGCAGTTTTACTTTGTTTAAAGGATTTGAACTTTGAAGACTTGCAGGCTCTTTCTGTATTTTTAAATGTCCTTTTTCTAGTCTTTTCTAGTAGCCTCATCCATATTTAATTAGATAGTGGTTGTTAATAACCCACCTTTAATTAATCTGCTTTTTGTTAATGCCTTTCTACCCTCATGTCATCAACTCTCCATAATTATAAAACAAATACAAATAGCAAAATTTGGGGGAAAAGCCTAATTCTTGGTAAGTTTGATTCAACTCCACTAGTGGGAAAGGAGAAGAGCTAGTAAGGGCCAACAGTGAGTGCCTTGGCCAGGACTTAAGGTATTTAATTCTCAGTAACACTCAGCAGCCCTACAAGGATGGGTGCTTGCTTTTAGAGAGGACGGCACTGGTGCACTGAAAGGTAGATGAACAGCCTTCATTGTGTGCATCCAGGAATGAAACACACCTTGGTTGTGATCTGTACAGTTGCAAAACATCTTCAAGTTCAAACCAGTGTTTTCTACTTGGCTAGATTTGCTTATTCTGGCTCTTTAGTTTCTAATGTTGATATGTAAGCCTTGTTTGCTAATATTTAAGAAAGTTTAAATTTAAGGCTTACATTTCATTTTACCGAAATTGCTATATTTGGACTTGGTGGTACCGTCCGTGTCAGCCATTAATATTTTCTTTTTAAAGATTTTATTTATTCGACAGAGAGGACAAGCAGGAGGAAGAGCAGGGAGAGGGAGAGGCAGGCTCCTTGCTGAGCAGGGAGCCCAACGCAGGGCTCCATCCCAGGACCCCAGGACCATGACCTGAGCTGCTTAACCAAATGAGCCACCCAGGCGCCCCAGCCATTAATATTTTAACTAAGGTTTTACCAGCTGTTTATTTACAGTGCTTCCTCTGGATTTGCACTGTTCTGCCAGGTGGTTAATTCATTTGAAGGACTAAAGCCCCAGTAGAAGCAACAGAGTCCTATCCAGATGAGGAATGAGAGAAACAATGCTCAGACCCCCCTTGAACATTATTGGTTGATCACCGCTTTGCAATGATGGTGTGTCCATAGGCCAAAATTTGCTGCTTAGTTTTAAAATTGTGGAGATGGGCACCTGGGTGGCTCAGTGGGTTAAAGCCTCTGCCTTCGGCTCAGGTCATGATCTCAGGGTCCTGGGATCGAGGCCCGCATCGGGCTCCCTGCTCAGCAGGGAGCCTGCTTCCTCCTCTCTCTCTGCCTGCCTCTCTGCCTACTTGTAATCTCTCTCTCTGTCAAATAAATAAATAAAACCTTTAAAAAAAAAAAAATAAAAAAAATAAAAAAATAAAAAAATAAAATTGTGGAGATATGTGCCTGGATAGGTGTTCCCTTATCTTCCAACTCGGTATTTTAGAGGTTTCTGGGAAAAGTGGGAGTTGCTGAACCGTTTACTGTCAGCCTGGCACTTTGCAGTTGGGGAAGGTTGAGTTCCTGGCAGCCGCCTCAGGCGGGAGGGCGATTCCTGTGCGGGCCGTGAGCTCTCCATGCCAGAAGCTGCTGGCAGTAGGGACAGAGCTGAGCAGATAGAACCCACATGGCAGCCAGTACACACCTCACTGATTAAACTTTGCTCAGAATTGATTGATGTATCTGGTGAGAATGGTTTATGTTCCTGAAGGCAGTATACCAGGATAATTTTGTGAACACTTTTTGTTCAAGTTGCTTAAGGTACCTGTTACTTCACAAACATCGTTTGGTTATTTATCATTGCCTTTGTTTTAACTTGGGTGAATTTTAACCTACCCTAGCCCACAAATTTTCATTTATAAGATAAGTATATAATTCTTCTTTCAGGCACTGTTAAAATAACCTCTAGGATACTCTGATAATGTCATTCTTTTTTTAAAAAAAGTGTCTGCATATTTCAAGGTTAATGCTATTCTTGATTGAGGTCTGCAGACTTTGCCTATAAAGAGCCAGATAATATTTTAGGCTTTGTGGGCCACACAGTCTCTGTCATAGCTACCCAACTCTACTGTTGTAGCATGAAAGCAATCATAGGCAACATGTAAAAAATGAATGAGTGTGGCTAGGTTCTCTTAAAATTTTATTTATGAACACTGGAATTTGCATTTCATATAATTAAAAATACAAAAACCATTTTTAGCTCCCAGACTGTACAAAAACAAGCTGTGCACTCACTATAGCTTGCCAACCCTCTTCAAGATCATAAGTTATAGCTGCCTGTTATCAAAAGGAGTGACTTCTGTTCATTTATAATTGGTTTGGAATATGAAGGGTACTTCTTTCCACCCAATCATAAGTGTAGATATAACAGGAACTCTCTATATACTGAATATTGGCTTTACATGAATTTCCCTATTCCTTTCTTAGTCTCGGTTATCTTTTAAGTATTCATACATTTTATACGTGAGGGAACAGAGTGACACGCCTGGGGCCACATACCCTTAAATTTGGGAGAGTAGTAAGATTCTATAACTGAAGAAACAGATACTACGACCACAAACCTAGGTGCATACAGCTCTGAGGCTAGTAAACCAAGTCTCGGCTTCTATCTTTTGTTAGTCTCCAAGAATTGGAGAGTTTCACAAATTGAATATGGTAGTTGAAGTGATTTCATTAGGTTCAGATGGCGTAGTAGTGTGAGCGCAATATTGTTGAATTCTGAATTCCAAAAGACAGTGTTTACAAAAGCTGTCGGTTGCTTGTTTGTGATAGAATGTGATAGAATTGTGATTGAATGACCCTGAAAGACAGGTTAACCTGGAGGGGCTTCCCAACCCGTTGGAAGTTTGAGGGTGGATTTGGGGGCCATGGTGCTCGCTGGGCCGTGGGAGTGTATGGTCATGCTTCTTCTTGCAGGTGCTGCTGGTGAGCAGCAGCCGGTACCCAGACCAGTGGATTGTCCCTGGAGGAGGCATGGAGCCAGAGGAGGAACCCGGTGGTGCTGCCGTGAGGGAGGTGTATGAAGAGGTGAGATGAACCGTAGTAGCTTGTTGGCTCTCCTTGCACATACACTGTACTTGGTTTTACAGTGTCTGTGGGGCGCTTGGGCTATGTGCACTGAGAAGACGGCAAGGCAGGTCACACGGGTGCTCTCTTTGTTGTCTGATTCAGCATTTTCAAGCAGGCAACTGTAGCTAGCATTTTGCTAAGCAGATATTTTTCTACCTGGTAAAATAGAGCTAAAAGCAATGTAGACGTCCCCCAGAATTGTATAACAGACAATAAGCTGATCAGTGATCAGTAGATAATATGGTGGCCTTGTCTCAGAGCAGTAACACACTCGAATGTACCGCAAGAATGCACAGAGACATTACTCATGTGCTAGAATTCTTTTTCAGAAGAATAAGCAAATTACTTTTATTTGTTTTGTCTTAAAGTTGAGTAAAATGAGGCACTCACACACATGCACAAAAGCATACGTGGCCTGTTTATCTTCTGACAGCTGCTTATAGATAGAATTTGCTTTTGCACAGAGGCAAAACAGCATAGATTTAAGTGCTATAAAATTACTGAGCAGCAGTCAGGGTATAAATGGGAAGCAAATGCTAATGCTCTCCTTGGGTCTTGGTTGTGTAGTTAGAAAGGTTTCATAGAGATGGCTCTTGAAGGATGAGCAGCTTCCTGAGGGAGGAACATGTCCTAGATAGAGGAGACAATGGGTACCAATGTGTTAGTTGTGGGGTGGATTTGATGTTCCAGTCCGTCTGTTAAAAGTAATGGGTAAAAGTAATGAGGACTCTGCATGCAGTCGAAGGGTAACATATAGAAAAAAAAATTGTACCTCCTGAGCCATGTGAAGGAAAGAGGGGGGAGGGGGAGCAGAAAGACAGTCCTTTAAGTAAGAAGGGTAATAAATACTTTATCGACTGATACAGGAAAGTCTGTTTTCATTCATGAAGTTTGTCCCAAATTGGTAGAAAGTCTAATTTTTGGTCAGTCCCTATCATTTCTAAAAAAGTAAATGACAGTCAATCTGATCAGTCTGAATTTGGATATGGAATAAATTAAGCAATGGTCTGTAGCAGACCACAGGTTGTGAATTTTGGCATTGCCAAAAAAACTTGACAGA
Organism: Ailurus styani; assembly: GCA_002007465.1. Classification (NCBI taxonomy): domain Eukaryota; kingdom Metazoa; phylum Chordata; class Mammalia; order Carnivora; family Ailuridae; genus Ailurus; species Ailurus styani. Next base: position 2,507,299 of record LNAC01000026.1, read on the forward strand.
AGCAGCCTTGTATAGGAGGGCCTACTGTGCTTAGATCCAAGAGTTCAAATAGCCAGAAAATAGCTTCAATGTAAATTTTCTTAGGAAAGGTAACAATTTTACATTTCATCCTTTAATAGGCTGGAGTCAAAGGAAAATTAGGCAGACTCCTGGGCATTTTTGAGGTGAGTAGCCAAAGTAATCCTTTCAAATAACAGAATTACAACCATTCTTTCCTAACCAGCCAAATAATCTGGCAGCAACCTGAGCTAGACATTCCTCTTAAAACTATCACTAAGCAAGTAAGTTAAAAGGATTAGGAGGGAGGGAAGTAAAAGTTACTTTCATATGCCATCAGTTTTGTACAGTATTACAGTAGTAATTACTTTTTTTTTTAAGATTTTATTTATTCAGCAGTGAGAGATCACAAGTAGTCAGAGAGGCAGGCAGAGAGAGAGGGAGGGGGAAGCAAGCTCCCCGCCAAGCAGGGAGCCTGATGCAGGACTCCATCCCAGGACCCTGAGATCATGACCTGAGCCAAAGGCAGAGGCTCAACCCACTGAGCCACCCAGGCGCCCAGTAATTACTTTTATATGACAGTACAGTAGCACTGATTCAGAAAGACCTATTTCTTGGTTTACTGTATACTGTTTAGGTAGAGACTTTTTAGGAGGTGTATAGTGTCCTCAATATCACCTAAGGGTTTAGGTCTCTTGTGGATACTGTCTGGAAATGGACCCTTTGCCTCTAGTACATATTAGATGATAAACAAATAATGACTCTATTATCCTTACAGGACTGTATGAAGGTTAAAAAAAAAAACAAAATACAAATACAAAAGAATACAAATACAAAGAATACAAAAAGTATTCTTTGTATACTCAGATACAAAGAATAGATGCTAAAAGCATAGAATTCTCTTGTATAATTTGTTATTATTGAAGGCAGATGGAATTTATGGCGAGGGAATTTGGAATTGGCAGGTATTCTATGGAAGGTAAGGATCATGAGACACAAGCTATTCTCACATTTTCATCCAAGAGTCAGACATAGATACGTGGTATACCTGACACATTGTGACTTTTTTTTCCCTTCAAGATACTACTTTAAGGGTTAGGTTAGTCCTTCTGAGGACCCTAAGGGGGTGCTTGGGTCACTCAGTTCAGTGGCCCACTCTTGATTGCGGCTCAGGTCATGATCTCAGGGGCATTAGGGTGCTCAGCAGGGAGGCCTGCTTGGGATTTTTCTACTTCTGCCCCTGCTCATGTTTGCATATGCAGCCTCCCTCCCTCTCAATACATTTTTTTTTTAAAAAAGAAAGAAAAAAGGCTTTCTGCAGAATTCAGAAATTATGCAACACTTGGTAGAATTGGTGACTCCTAGAATACAGTGTTAGCAGTAAAGTTCTCAAGTTAATCAGACTTCCCCAGAATTCAGCACTTGTTTTACCCTATTGAAGAGCACCATCTCCTGGTTAAACTGAAAAGTATATTGAGGGTTTTCTGTAATTTAGAGTAGCCATGGTGCATATAGCAAGCACATTGTCAATATGTTGACAAGATTTTTGAAGGAAACTTCTCACATTATAAATAAAGTTTCTATAACACAGGTAGGTAATAGTATTACTTGCATTACAAATGCTAAATTTCATAGAATCTGAACAGAAAATAGTAACCAATGTATCTTTCCCCTTCAGAAATATAAGGGAAAGTTAGAATTGTTCTGCCTGTTCACTCTGGTGATTTCAGTGAATTTGTGAACATAGCATATTAAATGTGTTGCTTTTCCAGGCATAGAAGTAAGACATAAGTTCTTAAAAATAATGAACACTAGGGCGCCTGGGTGGCTCAGTGGGTTAAAGCCGCTGCCTTCGGCTCAGGTCATGATCCCAGGGTCCTGGGATCGAGGCCCACGTCGGGCTCTCTGCTCAGCAGGGAGCCTGCTTCCTTCTCTCTCCTCTCTCTGCCTGCCTCTCTGCCGACTTGTAATCTCTCTCTCTGTGTCAAATGAATAAATAAAATCTTTAAAAAAAAAAAAATAATGAACACTAATGTTTTATGTGAGAGATGCCTCTCATTTTTTGTTGTTTCTGTTCCTTCCCAAAGACATAACACGCTATTTGGATTGACCGAATTACTCAGGTTGTTTGTGGAAAAAATTCTGGCAACTATCAGGCTGCCAGGTTGGCCCAGTTGGTGGAGCAAGCATCTGTTGATCTCAGGGTTTTGAGTTCAAGCCCCATGTCAGGCATAGAGTTTATTAAAAAAATAAAAAATTTTTAAACCAGGCAATTATCTGAAGTCCTAGACTAAGTAGACAAGGCTAACTTTTAATTGAGATGAAGATGAGCCCCTTCATTTTAAAACCAACTTATGTTTAATTTTGAATCTAGAAAAAGACAAGATTGCAGTTTTAATATGGGTAAAAATTGAGTTTGAGCACATAGGACTAAAAGGTAATATTCCAGAAACGGGTAACCCATTCTCAGCCTTGGCTGTGCATAGTTCACCCGGAAGCTTTTAAACTATCAATACTTCATGTCTCTTAAACACATGCATTTAAATCAAAGTGCCAAGAGTTTACTATGGGGAGTTAATTTCATCATTTTAGATTTTTTGTGTTACATAAAATTCACTTCTGTGCTGGGTTATACAACTGGATTATACTTGTCTATGTGCTAATAACCAGTAGGATGCCACAACTGACTTTTTCCCTCAAAAATGTATAATGGCTAGCTCCTGGAGATTAAAATGCTTTTCTTTTTATATTCAAGCAGAACCAAGACCGAAAGCATAGAACATATGTTTATGTTCTTACTGTCACTGAAATATTAGAAGATTGGGAAGATTCTGTTAATATAGGTAAGTTTTCTTCCCCATCTGGATTCTCTTAATTCAGGTACTTTGTACTTGTATACAGTTTTCATCTTAAATCACTTTTGGTTACCTTTTTTTTTTTTTTTAAAGAGGATCAGTATATGTGTGTCCACATTTGAATCATCTTAAAATTCTTCCCCCAGCATATTGTCTAAGCCATTCCAAAAAAAACAGTAAAATTATTTGTGGGGGAGGGGGTGAAGGGCATTGTAAAAGCATATAGCCTACTTTTGAAAATTTACTTTATTGTATAGTGACCAATGTCCTACTATTTTCTAGGAAGGAAGAGAGAGTGGTTCAAAGTGGAAGATGCCATCAAAGTTCTCCAGTGTCATAAGCCTGTACACGCAGAGTATCTGGAAAAACTAAAGCTGGGTTGTTCTCCAACCAATGGAAATTCCACCGTCCCTTCCCTTCCAGATAACAACACCTTGTTTGTGACTACCGCACAGACCTCTGGGTTGCCATCTAGCATAAGATAGAGAGAACTGGGAGGACCTCCCATGTGCAGTCTATGGGGAGAGGTCGCTTTATTTTCCTTGGTAAACATCTGAGTGATGCTTGCAAACTGTCTGAATTTGCCATGCAGGATTTTCAAACAATTTGCAAGATTTTCAGATGATGTTTTCAAATCTTCTTTAAAAAAAAAAAAGTGTAAAATATTTTAATAAGCCAAAGCCATGTGGAATTTTTTTTAGATGCCTTAATTGTGCCCCCAGCCCCAACCCACCCCCCCATTTTAGTTGTCATTTTTTCCCATAGCATTCTGTTCAGTTTTTGTCCATTTGACATCAGTCTGTGGTTTTGTCAGATCAGCTTACTTAAGGGTCTATCTTCTCTCTAAATTATCTTCTCATCACAGCATTAACATAGTCAACAAATTTCTTCTGTTGTAGAAATTTACAGACATAATTCTTGATATTAAAGAAATCTATCGATCTGAAAATGTGTATCATAGGATCACAGTTTTAATTTCTAAATTCCAGACTTGGACTGTTTCTGTATGGTCCAGTAACTATTTTGACAAAGGACTTAATTTGCTGTTTTCAGGAATTTGTCAACTCATTTGTCTAAATTTTCACAACTGGTATGTCACTAGCTACCTTATATGGCCAGTTACCCTCTATAACGCAAACTTTGTGTTAAAGGACTATTAATTGTATACAGTTGGTGATTTTTAGAGAGGTATTGTGAGATGCATGTAGCAAATACACCATCATGAAACACTGTATTCATGGGATTTGAGTTAGCATGCTAAATTCCCTTTATCCATAATCTCTTTACACAGAATACTTGAGAACCATTGTACCCTCAAGGTGAATTCCTTTTAAAAGATACATTTCCAGTTTTTGAATTTACTGACCCCTCTAGTTAAACTTACTGGTTACCAGTAGTAACCACAGGATTAGAGTCTAACCTCAAATGCTAGTCAGTAGTGACTGCATCACAGTTGAGAAATGGCCTTCTTGCTGTTCCACTGTTATAGACTTAGATTATTAAGACACCTGAGAATGTCACATCTTTTATAGGTTGCCAATAAGTACTATTTATCCTAACTGTTGGGGCACTGACATACCTGAACTAAGAATTATTTTGTCTTTATACTCACTTGGAATCAAGAATCCCATTGACAACACACAGGTACCTTGTCTGAAGCCCCTGTACCCGCCCCCCTAACAACTCAGAAAGGAGACATGAGGACAAAGACCTTTGAATAAGAAAAACATGGGGCGGAGGGAGAGTGAAAGATTATTCTGTATGTAGGCGTTAGCCTTGTAAATATTTTAACTGGTGAGTATAGAGTAGAAAGTTAATATAGTTGTACATTCTAGAAATTGTTAACCTTTAAAAATATAATTGCTGCTAAAAAATAGAGTGCTGTTACACCTAAGGAAAATTGGTGCCGCTGTTTTGAAAAAGATCTTGTGCCATAAATGCAGCTGAACTGAATATAAATATTAGTTCACAAATTAATGCTGTCAGAGGAATGAGTAGACTTTTAACCAATGACATTTCATTCTAAATTATGTAATGTGATCAGATATGATCATCCAGAATTTTTATATTTTTCTTTATACAGGTTATGCATCCTGGGTGTTTTTTAAAAAGGAAACATTTTAAATCCACAGATTGACACTTTGAATCTTCAATGGACTTAAGATTTTTTTTTTCTGAGTAATCTCTGAAGTTTCTTTAAATTATATACCTTAACACAGCAGAGAAACTGGATTTTGTATATAAAACTGTCCACCTGAAATGCTGTCACAAGTATTGGGGGGGAGGGCTTGTACATGATTCTTAGAGGTAATAATGCATGAACTTATTTTATAAACTCTTGGACTATGTATTTGACATGTAAAATATGTACAGTATTGTCAGCCATCTCTTAAAAGTGAGCCTATAAATATTGTTGTATAATTTTTTTGGTCAAGAACATTTGGACTAAGTAGTGCCACTCGGGTCAGGATTTTCTTCAGTGCCATTTAGCAAACCAACTGTCTTTAGTCTATGCAACTAGCAAAAATTTGTATGATGCAACAGAATACTTTACAGTTGTCACACTTTGAATTTCACATGAGGGATTCTTCACTATTCTTCTGGAACCCAGTCTAGCAAAATTAGAGGAAAGGCCAGCCCTAAAGAGATTTCTATTTCTGTTAAGGAGAAAAGGCCTTCCTTTTCAGGCTCAATAGTTGAATCTAATATGGATAAACAAATAGTGTCTACTATCTCAACCCTCCAAAGTTTACAGAATGTTGGGACTCATTTCTGCTTTCTGTGGGGTAGATGGATAAAATCGGGCAGCTAAATTTTTCAGTCCCATGTGCCTCCTAAATAAAATAACTAGGTTATAAGTTGACTTGCAGACACAAAGTAGCAAACTATCCTGAATATTTGTTGTTGGGGGGTTTTGTGTGTGTGTGCGTATGTGTGTGTGTGTGTGCGTTTTTTAATAAACAGGTGAAATTTTCCAACCAGGCATGAGCCATTCAACTTTCTGTCAATCAGTTGTATAAAGCAGCAAAACTGAAAGGGGGGATGATTGTTGTATACACTCTTAAATTGCTTTGCATGGTCTCATTTGAGATAATTGGTGTAAGAATCTCGACTTTTTTTTATATTTGGAAACCAAATAAAAATGGAAATCTTTTTTTTTTTTTAAACCATAACTGAAAATTGTTGGAGTGGAAAACCTGTCTGGCATTCCACAGTAAAAATTTACTCTTCTCCCATGGATGGTCATATACATCATCTCGTAGTGTATTTATACACTTCACTTAGGATCCTTACTAGTGGAATTAACTGGGTTAAAAGGGAATGTCCACCAGATGTTGTCTTCACACTGGAATATAAGAATTCCCTACAGGTTCCCTTAAGCTGAACTTTGTAGATAAAGTGACAGGACTAAACACTATTTTTAGTGTACTGAGTTATAGCAGGAATGTTGTCATGTAGTTGATTCTGTCTCAAATGAAGTTTCCAGCTAACACTCCATTTCATAAATTCCTAATGTTTACCAGAAGCTATACAATAATCATCTGCTTTATGCCCAGCATTGTTGCTCATAGCAACCGAGTAAGTTCCTGCCCTCAAGACGGTTAGTCTAATGGCATCTCTGTGGCTCACTTGGTTAAGCATGACTTCAGCTCAGGTTGTGATCTCAGGGTCCTGGGATTTCAAGGTGTTAACAACTTTTTATTGATTGGACAGACACAGCGAGAGAGAGAGAGAGAGAGAGAACGAGAACACAAGCAGGTGGAGTGGGGGAGAGAGAAGCAGGCTTCCTGCGGAGCAGGGAGCCCAAGCAGGGCTTGATTCCAGGATTGAAGGCTCTGAGACACTTAATGACTGAGCCACCCAGGCGCCCTTATGACTTTTTTTTTTTAAACAGACAACATGTGCCATCCTCAAAAGCAACATTCTGTTTTAAAATGTGCCCCTTCCCCCAAATATTTAGCAACATTTTATATGGAGCTAGAATAATCAGGTTGAAAAGTCATCTCATGGGCGCCTCTGGGTGGCTCAGTGGGTTGAGCTGATGCCTTTGGCTCGGGTGGTGGTCCCAGGGTCCTGCATGGGGCTCCCTCTGCCTGCTTGCGCGTTCTGTCAAGTAAATAAAATCTTTTAAAAAAAGTCATCTCTGGTACTACTTTCCCCCTTGTTTTTGTATCTTCCTAACTATGGCCATTGGATGAATTCTAGTAGTAAGGTGAGAAAGCCCTAAAGGCCTGTCTTGGCATTGCATTATAGCAAAGACCCAAATTTATCCAAAGGCTCAACTGACTTTGCCAGAAGCCAGTCTTAAATTCCTCTACTTTGCCATGATTACAACTAATTATCCCCAAAGTTACTCTTGCCAGTATGTGGAAATAGCTTGACATCACATTTCCTGCTTCTTACTAAACACCAATGCCAGCATGCCTGAGTGGTTCAGTGGGTTAAGCCTCTGCCTTCGGGTCAGGTCATGATCTCAGGGTCCTGGGATCGCCCACATCGGGCGCTCTGCTCAGTAGGAAGCCTACTTCCCCCTTCTCTCTGCCTGCCTCTCTGCCTACTTGTGATCTCTCTGTCAAATAATCTTTAAACACCAATGCCAGCATTCTAACTCCTACTGTTCTCAATTTTTAATCAAATTCATTTGACCATTAATGTGCATCAAGAACCTTAAAAACATACCTTTTGATCAAATTATACTAGGAATCCCAAACCCTCTCCAGGAATGTGGGCAAAGATTTATGTACCAAGATTAGGCAACTGAAGTGACACAGGGAAATACCATGTGCGCACCTAAAGGGGTAATGGTCAACTAATAATATACCATGTAAAGGAACATTATGCAGACACAAATGACATTCAAGTCAGGTAAGGATCTCTGCACATAAATCAGTATAGCCTTTTGGAGAACGACTAAATACTACTTAGCAAAATTTTACCGCTCCACTTCTGGGAATCTATAGTCAACTGAAAGACAAGTTGCACAATCAAGATATGGTTAAAGATGTATAATGCAGGGGTGCCTGGGTAGCTCAGAGTTAAAGCCTCTGCCTTCGGATTAGGTCATGATCTCAGGGTCCTGGGATGGAGCCCCGCATTCAGGCTCTCTGCTCAGCAGGGAGCCTGCTTCCTCCTCTCTGCCTGCCTCTGCCTACTTGTAATCTCTGTCAAATAGATAAAATCTTTAAAAAAAAAAAAAAAAGATGTATAATGTAGACTTTGTAATACAGGCATCAATTTAAATGTTGCAACTGGGATTAAATTATGATCAATAGATACTATACAAATACCAAAGAGATGTGATGTCACAAGTGTAAACTTTCAGTAATATTTTAAAAAGCACAGCTATACAACATTACCCACTAAAGGTCACTTTTTAAAAAGGAACCTGTATGGATTTCTCTAAAAACCTGTATTAATTTTAAAATTTAAAATTAATGCTCCAAAAAATTTTCAATGTGAAAATGTTCAATAACCTTGCATGAAAAAACTGGGCTTGATAAATAGTCTGTGCATTCTATCAAGATATATATTAACAGCAAAGGGGGAAAAGGAAACCTACACCATCTTTGTTATTGGAATAACAGTAATGTATCACTCTTTAAAGAAGGAGGGAGGGGGAGAGACAGACACATTTGTTCTAATACAAGAGCAGTGAATAGTCAATCATAGCCAAGGGGATGAGTAATAGCCTACAGGCCAAACCTTAGCCCCCACCTGTCTTTGTACAGCTCACAAACTTAGAATTTTTTTATTTTTTTCACATTTTCAGTGGTTGAAAATATTTTGTGACCTGTGAAAATTAAAGTTTTATCACAGCACACACAGCATCTCCAACCATTTTAAAATTGTCTATGGATGTGTTCTCACCAACAATGGCAGAGGCAAGTAACAGAACCATGGACCACAGAGCCCAATATTTACTGTTTTAGGAGGGGAAAAAAAAAGTGTAAGACTTTGGCCCTATTCATTCATTCCCTTGGCTACTCACAGTCCTAATGCTTCCTGCCAAAACAAAGGAACAGCAGCCAGTTCAAATCTAATGCAACCAACCTACCTTATCTAGATAAAATGCATTTGACAAGTCTTTAGTCTAACTTGCTAAATTATGATATTTAATTGGGATTTACTAATCTAAATCACAGAACTATGTTAAGAGAGTCATACGGTGGGTGAGAATGGATCAGAGTATGTAAAAAGGAAACCTGCTAGGTACTCTCTACAAATGAGGTTATCAATCCTTCTAAGACCTGTTTTGTCCCATAGATAAAAATGGTTAGAAGAAAAATGCTAAAAGCTCAATGAGCAACACAAAATGTACTTTTAAATGATGAGATTTCAGTTGTTAACGCTGCTACAAGACACAATAAGGTGGAAAAATATTCTGGCAATTATTCTGCTTCTACAACCAAGTCAGTAACGGAAACAATTATATCAAGTCAGTAGAGGCTTGGCTGTGTAGCAAGTCTACATTCACAAAACTGAAATGCCACACCAACAGGCACAGATGAAATGAGGCCAACTGAAAGACGGCAAAGATATAACTGGGAGAGGAAAGAGTACTGGAACTCTTCATGTGGAGTTCTACACTGAAAAGAAAAAACCGTAGCCCAACTCCTAGTTTTTGCAGCCAATGGGAACTTACCCAATTTGTAACAAAGCTGTAGCAAAGCTAACCCTTGGAAGAAATCCTCCCAATTTCCAAGATCAATGATAAATGGAAATTAACACAGGGGCATATAGTTAAGGAAACAAAAGTATCACCAGGCTGGGTGGAAGGTTACAGATTTTTATTCTTTATATTTCTTTCAAGTTATTACATTCAACATGTTTTGCTTTTGTGATCAATAAATCATTTAAAAAATAAACCCCTGATATAATTCCTTAAACTAAGCAGCATGCTAAATAGCTAAATGAAATGTTACCCCAGCCCAAAAATACATTATTCCAATATTACATTTTTCTTAAATCGACTGATGGATTAGCTGCCCTATAATCAAGGCATTTAATTACTTGTTTTTTGGCCATCTTTTCCAGATAAGGTTAACTTTTTAAAACCTTTGCTAGTGCAACTAACAAAAAGTGATATGGCTAGAATAGCTTAAAGAAAAAAAAAATCCTGAACCATCAAATAGAAAAATAAAGACAATTTCTATTACTCCTATGACACCAACGGTTCCATCTCGCTAATATGTTTATGGTGTCTTGCAGGATACTAGATTTCCTCCCGTACTCTCCTTGAACAGTGCTAAGCCACAGCACCTGTGGCTTAAGTATCAGTTTGCATTTAAGCTTACTTTTAAATGCTTCTGAAATTTTGTATTTAAGTATGTTCTTGGTCTAGAGCAGGGTTTAAGTTCTATACACTGCAGAGCCAAGATCTTATTTGGCAGGACCAAGAATAACTAGTGTGTAAACAAATCAAAAAGTAGACTGCAACAAAACAGAAAATCAAATTAAAAAAAAAAAAAACATAAAGCTCCTGTCAATGCCTCAGGATTTCAGAACAGCTCCTAATGCCGGCAAAATAGATTTTCAAGAAGCCACTTACATATTCAGATTCTTTTCCTCTCCCCCAGGGCTTTGCACATGGTGTTCCTCTGGCTTGGAGGTGTTCATCTGGCTGGAATCCAGAAGAGCAGCCCTTCCCAAGTACTTCCTTCCCTTCTCCATGACGGAGTTGCAACTACAGTTTGTCTGTGTCCCTCCCCCATTAGAAGGTCCATGGGAAAAGCCGCATGCAAATCTCATTCATTTTATCATCCACAAGAGGTACAGTGTTGGGTACATATAATACTTCCATCAAATTCACTGTTCCCTTAAGCTTAGGAGTTACAAAATCAAAGGCTTATAAGGTAGAGGACGACATAAAGGAGCAAGCAGGTTGGAAGGGGACTCCAGCCCACTGGAGAGTCTCGGAAGGTGGAGTATCGCACCCATATCCGGCGGTTGCTACTCCACTTCTCCCAGAAGGTGCTCTGCACAAACACTGAGCATGGCTGCAGTTGCCAGATCTTCTTATCATTCAAGTTACCAGGATTGGGGATTTTTTTTTCTCATGTAAATCTCCTGATTTTTAAAAATGTTGGCACTGAATTCAAAATGTTTTAACCAACCACACACTGTGTGGGCCAAGGAAAAGAGGCCCAAAAGCCAGAGGTGGCTGCCAGTTTTTGAAATCTACCCTGGCCTCTCCCAGAGCCCCTTTAATCCTAAACAAGTTAAATCAACAAACTGACTCCTTTCATCCCACTGGTTGAGAGTCTTATCGAAACAATGGGGGCTCTTAACAAAATTACAAAGGAAAAAACAATGCCCTAAAATCAGGAATTCATATATTTGAAACAAAAACAGTGAATTATTCCACTTTAGTACTTCTAGAACTCAAATCAGTAGACATGAGTCCTATTCTAGACATATTCTTGTGGTACAATGGATTTAAATCTGGAATTTAATTCTTATAAGTCACTGTGTGATACTAGCTATCATCACGAGTAGTGCCACCTGCACTAAATAAAGCTCATCTCTACTGAACTGCTTGAGTGTTCATTTTGGCCCCAGAATGTGATTCAGTTTCCTTAGTTGCAAAATACCCTCTATAGCACAAGAACTGTTATAAATGTCAACTGCTCTTAAGAGCTTTAAATTTACAACATTAAGGTTATGAACAATTTTATTCTGAATTAAACTAACATTTATTTCCAAGCAATGCATTTATTTGGAAGGATACCAGTTACCAGTCATCAAAAACTTTCATATGTTGAAAATGTAATTTTAATAGATAATTCTTCATCTTACATAGGAGCACAATAAAATACACCACATTCTGAAGAAACTCCAGAAGTTATGAGAATCAAGAGTGGGGGAAATTCAGACGGGCTACAATATCTATGACCTTAAATTGCAGGAGACAAAGGTTCCAACCCACGGGTTAACATTTACATACTTAGAACTGGCTACACTGATGACTTAACAAAGAACAAGGAGAAGGAATTTGATACGGAAAGTTGGGGAAGAACAGTTTTTTGAGGGGAGGAACTCTGTCAATGCAGAAAAAAATTACTGAATATCAAACAATAGGAGCTCCCATAGCAAATACTGAAGGATGAAAGAATCATTTACTGAGGATCTGATATTCTCAAAGGAAGAAACCTTTCAGATGACACTTATGCAAGCTGGCTGCTTGAAATCTGCTCATCAGGTCTATAAGGAAGACTCATAAACGCTTCAGCAACCCCAAACGACTATCAGATTGGTGTTTCCTAATAGCACACACCAGTGGTTACACGTGAAGTTTCCAGACAAAAACTAAAAAAAGGTCATAACCCAAATGCCAGACACAAACAAATGTGGCACAACATGTGAGTCCTACACAAAGTCAGTCACAACTGTTGCTTTGCTGTGACTCTCCTGTACAGTAATTTCAAACATCATGGCAAGACACCAATGATCATCTACCTAATCAGACAACACAAACACATTTATTCAAATTTCTAGGAGGTAAAAAAAAAAATATCAAATACCGATGCTTTATGCATGCTCAGGGCCAGCTTATAAATACTCCATTCAGTGGTATCTTAACACAAGTTTGCATCAGTGAAAAGAAACTGGCAAAATTCTACCTCTTGCCAGATCAACTTGTCAGATGGTGAAGACCAAAAGAGAATGTTCCATCAGTTTTAATTTTTAAATACGATTGTCACATTGGGAAAATGAAATAAACACAGTAAAATAAACTGTACAAAGGCAAAGTAGAATAACAAAAAATATTTTACTAAAACATAAGATTTACAGAAGTTTCCAGACAAGCCGTACAAAATGGTCACAAGCTTTTTCTTGAAGGAAGGATTCTACACTTGACAGCAAAGTCACAATGTTATTAGTGAGGGCTGTGATGTTTGTTTAATGTTCCCATTTTGGTTCAAACAATCAAGCTTGTCCATCTACAGCGTCTAAATAAAGTTAGACTTGGCTAGAGAGCATATTCTAAAGAACTGGTTAGCTGCTTTTAACCAATGCAATTAGATCACCATAAAAAGGGGGAAAGGAGCCCATAAAATTAAAATAAAACTACCTCTCCCCCTCAAAAAAAGTAATAAAGAAAAACACCCACACCCCTGCAGCTAACCCTGACAACTACCTTCATTCACAGTGCTTTACCATGATGGGGGAAATGAATAAAAGCAGAGAAGGGCCACTGCTTTTAAACGTTTCACAACAATCCAGATGGTACTTCTAGCCTCTGCTCATGCTTTACAACAGTGAATCAGGACAAGACATAGATTTGCTAATGTGCATTTAATCACCAAAGGACTGAAGATGTCTGGGCTTTTATTCTGTAATGTTTCTAAGACTGTGTCCATTAAATGCAAACAAAAAAGGAAGAAGTCTTGGCAGAACAGGAGAAGTGATGCACACTTGATGATCGGATCGATTTTAAATATTATTCATGGCATATAGCCTAGTCCATGCTCTAGCTGTAGACAAAAACAAACGTGCAATTATTATTTTACTTAGTTCAATATATTACTTTCCAAACTCTATAAAAATAAAGCCGTATTATGTTAAGTGCATGCCATTTTCTATCATCTGGATCAGACAGAAAGACTGGGTATATCTAATTACCAAAACACTACAAAGGAATCCAGAAGTTCTACAAAATTCAGCAGGATGAAAAGAGTTGTGTCCTTTTGTCTCCTTCATTTCTAGTTACGCTCTCCACTAATTTTGTTAAAATCTGTAACAGGAAGAAGCTTACTGATTTCAAACTCCCTAGCTATAAGCTGGCATAGTTTTATTGATTAGATGAATTACAAAAGCAGCTGAAAAGAGTTCAAAACTTTTCTAATACCTTCATGTACTGCTAGATGAACGGTACACACTGAGAATTTGATAAACCAGGTATAGGTTACACAAGAGTTGAAGAGCTCCCAATTATAGGCTGTCTTTACATTTGGGGGTCATGAAGCAGGCCCTAAGATGGAGCTTAAACATCTGCTGTTAAGAGGTGTTTACATATTAGAAATAGGATCTTGGGGCACCTGGGTGGCTCAGTTGGTTAAACCGCTGCCTTCGGCTCAGGTCATTATCCCAGGGTCCTGGGATCAAGCCCGGCATTGGGCTCCCTGCTGCGTGGAGAGCCTGCTTCTCCCTCTCCCTCTGCCTGCCTCTCTGCCTACTTGTGATCTCTCTCTGTCAAATAAATAATAAAATCTTAAAAAAAAAAAAAAGAAACAGGATCTGACTTATTCCTCTTAATGTATTTTTTTCTTTTTGTTAAGACTCGAAGTTTTTAAAAAAGTAGTTTATATTTGTTTTAAAAAGTGGAAGTGGTGTGAAGGAGAATGGTATTAAATACCTGTTTCTATGGCTTGGGCTTCGTTGGTCTTCCACTGCTCCGCTACATCATTAGCTAATGGATCATCTGGATTGGGAGCACTTAACAAAGCCTGGATCGATAGCAGAACTGTGCGGATCTGCAGTGCTGGGGACCACTTATCTACGAAGGCAACAGGCCCAGAATGATAAGCATGAAACAACAGCCCCAAAACTACTGCATTGCGTTCCCACAGACCTTTGTGGTCTTTATATGAGGCAATGTGCAGATTCTCAATACAGAATGCTTAAGAGAAAAAGGAGAAATCTTAATAGCATATATTAATAAAGGTAACACTTACCTTTCAAAATATCTAAACATATTCTTCCCAACTTGTCTACATTAGGATGATAAATTTTGGTCATGAAACGTACTTTAGGGGCTGCCATCGGGTATTCTTCTGGTAGGAATAGTTCAAGCTTAAAAGTCCCTCCCTCAAAGGGGGAATCTTGGGGGCCAGCAATGACCACATGAAAATAACGGGCGTTGCTCTCATCTGGTTCTGCTTTAATGCCAGGAACTGGTTCTGCCAGCAAACGCTGGGTTTCCTACAACAGAAAAACATGACACATTTATGAAACAAATGTCGCTTTGCTAAACACCAAGTTAAAAATTAAGATGTTCCCCTCTTGGGATTGGACATAACACAATTTCTCCCATCTCCCAAAGGGTTTTTATTTTATAAAACTCGAAGTTCAAAGACTATTTAAATAATCCCAATCACCTGAATGCAACTGCAAGTGAATACCGATGACATACACTGCAGCTACAAATGTCTGGAAATGCTGGTAATAAAAATTAGGCTAATGAAACTGATTTTATACCAAGGAAAGAAATGAGGAGAGGGAGTGGAGGAGAGAGGCGGCGAGAGAAGAGAAAAAAGAAAATAACACTGGGATTATCACACAGGTAAAGGCCATTTACACTGTTTAAACTCTACCAAAACCTTTAAAAAGTAAAATAAGGGGCGCCTGACTGGCTCAGTCAGTAGAACATACAACTTTTGGTCTTAGTGCTGTGAGTTTCTGCTCCACACTGGGTGTGGAGATTACGTAAAAATAAAATCTCCTAATTAATTTTTTTAAAAGTAAAATTAGTTATAAAAGTCACTGAAAATCTTTCCTCTGAAAAATAGAAGGGAATGTAGGAGGGCCAAGCACCTAGGCACCTAAACAGGGCTAGAGAAATATATACAATCTTGACACCGGACCCTTATATGCTGCTCCCCAACAGTCATTCTTTCTCCCTCTCTCCTAAACATTTATAACACTCTTCAAACCTCCAGTCACCCTCACTTTTGGATGATGACTGCTTGCTATTTCACAAGAAAACAGACAATTCCTCAAGTTCCCACTGTAGCATTTGCACACCCACCTTCAACTGTGTACCCACCCAGGTGCTTTGCCTGTCCTCCTGTCACGGTGGATCAAATGGCCGTCACTCTTGGCTAAGACTGACCTCTCCTCTAAAGCACTAGATCTTGTCTCCTTCCACCTATTCAAGGACATTGCTCTAGCATCTCTTCCCTCTCTGGAATCATCGGTTCCCCCTCTTCATTGGATCATTCCCCAAACGGTACAAACTTGCTGTAATTTCTCCATAAGAGGAGGAAATAACCTTGACCTCACTCTCCCTCTACCCCTACCAGCTAATGCGCCACCACTTTGCTGCTCTTTCAAAGTTATCTAAACCTGATTTTCTCCAATTTTTCTCCTCCCGTCCTATCTTGAACACAATTCTCCAATCAGGGTCTAGCCACTGACCTGCCTGTTGAGGTCACCAGTGATTCCCACACAGTTAAATCAAATGGCCAATGCTTAAATCTTCATCTTATTTGACCTAAATGTAACATCTTACCCAGCTGGTCTGCCCTCCTCCTGGCCAAACATCACCCAGCTTCCTGTAGCTGAGCTCTCCTCTCTTCCTACTTTCCTACTTGTCTGGCTGTAACCTCCTTGCTGGTTCCCTCCCTGACTCCCCAACACTGAAGTACACCAGGGCTCAGTCCTAGGGCCTCTTTATCTATACACTTCCATAGTGATCCCATATTGTCCAACAAATCTAAATACTAAATACACCCTGTATATGATGTCTCCCTAAATTCATATCCAGCACAGATCTCTCCCCCCGGATCACACCTCTTCTTTCCGTAACGACTTATTCAACAGCTCCTCTTGAGTGTTTTAATGAGCATCCCAAACTTAGCATGAATTTTCCCACCTTCAATCTGCTCTTCCCTCAAAGCCATCTTCCCTTTAACCATCAATCCATCCTTCCAACTGATCAAATCTTTCCCTTCATACTCCACCATATCTAACCTGATCAGCATATTTCGTTTGCTTGAATTTCAAAATCTACTGGACTGCTTCTTACCACCCTGAGGCTACACTTCTGATCAAGCCACCATTAGCTCTCAGCTGGCACACTGCAACAGCCTAACTTTATTCTTCCTGCTTCTGACCTTGTTCCCCACTCCCTCCTGGGTCTGTGTTCCATGGACCTTTTGAAGTCCTTACAATGCGCCCCCCCAAAAGAGGCTTTATATGATCCCCTTACTCTGGCTACTCTTAATTAATCTTCAGCTATGTTTCCCCCAATACTCCAACATGGCGCTTTGCTCCAGCCAGATTAGCAGCTTTGTAATTTTCCAACCTGCCAGGCATACTCCTTCCTCAAAAGCTTTGCCCTTGCTTTTTTTTCCCCCTAAAATTTCTTTCTGGTTTGCTCCCTCAGAACTCCTAAGATCTTCATTCAAATGTGTTTTCTCAGGTAAGGCCTCCATAACTGAAAGTGCAAAAGCCCATTCCACCCAATCCCACTCCCTCCCTATCCCTGTTGCCCTAATGTTATCTTCTCAGCAAACATATTACATATCTCACTTACTTTGTTCAGAATGGAAGTGACATAAAAGGATATTTGCGCCTGTTTTATTTACTGCTATATCCTCAGAATTTGGAACAGTGCCCAGCACCACAGATGTTCAATAAATACTTGAATTATGAATCTATTTGATGTTACAAACAACAAGGAATAAACTATCAGAACTGCATCTTTAACGTTAAAGCAGTGTTACTCAAAGCAGGATGTGCACATCACAGGAGGAAAACAAAAGGATCCATTCAGGCATGGAAAAAAATAATCTAACTTTTATTTATAAACTTGCTTTTAGCCAAAAATAGTTAACATTCGATAGAAGAAACTGACAATACCATTTGTAATTTTATGTTAGTAACATATTCTCAACATTTTGAATAGGCATGTGCAGTCGAAGTTTTAGAACACTGCTATATCTAATGTTTTAGATACGAAAAACAACCAGAATATTGTATTTATGCTGCCTTCACTTATGAAAAATCCTACATCTTACACCATTTCATTCTATAGCCACAGGGAACACACTAAAAGAGATTTCCATGTCAGATACTGAAATAATCATAAGATGCAGATAAAAAATTAAATCCTTTTCCACACTGTGTTAAACCCATAGCCATTTAAAGCAATGCCTTCAGGACTTTAATTAATTAGAGCCTAGTTTTTTTGCTTTGTTTTAATCATGGCAATGCAAGGGCAAATGAGAAACTGAAATGCTATAAAATACTTTCAGCAAAATGTTCTTTGGGTTCAAAGTAAAACATTTTTAGAGCATTAAAAATCTCAAGAAGAGGGGGCACCTGGGTGGCTAAGTTGATTAAGTGTCTGCCTTCAGCTCGGGTCATGATCCCAGGGTTCTGAGATGGAGCCCTGCATTGGGCTCCCTGCTTAGTGGGGAGTCTGCTTCTCCTTCTCTCTCTGCCCACCCCCCCACCCCCAGCTCTCCCGCGCTTGCGCTCTCTCTTCCTCCCTCAAGTAAATAAATCAATCTCTCAAGAGGCAATAATGAAGCCTCCCACTGTGGGAATTCCTTCAACATGGAATTAGAAAAAAAGGGCCAGGGCTCCTGGGTGGCTCAGTGGGTTAAAGCCTCTGCCTTCAGCTCAGGTCATGATCTCAGGGTCCTGAGATCGAGGCCCACATCAGGCTCTCTGCTCAGCAGGGAGCCTGCTTCCTCCTCTCTCTCTGTCTGCCTCTCTGCCTACTTGTGATCTCTCTCCTTCTGTGAAATAAATAAATAAAATCTTAAAAAAAAAAAAAGGGCCAGTCTTCATTTTTAGCAAAAACAAAACCAAACAAAACCAAACAAAACCAAACAAAATCAGAGATATTAAGGATCAAGAGTAACAGTAAAGGAATGAGAAAAAAAACTAGATGGTAAAATTCCTTGAATTCTGACCTCTCCTCACCTCCTTTTGTTTTGCCCCAGGTCTTCCTGTTTATAGAAATCCATAAGGAGGGAGATTGGGAAAAAAAGAAAAGGCTGGGGACTAAGAGCCCCAAAATCCCACTCCATGGTTACACAAAGTAGTAGCAGCTCTACTCTAGGCTATAAAAAGCTGCCAGAAGGGCCTCCAAGATCATATCCCAAAATAGCCTCAAAATCACACTTAGAACACATTGTCAGAGATTCAGCATTCCTTCCTCATCCTCAGTTCCTCAAAATAAAAGTCCTTCTAAAAAATGTACATATTAAACATACCACATGGCCTGATCAATTATAAGATTTAATCAGAACACATTCTAGCATAAGCTTTTAGGTGTGGAAAACCTTTTGATACAGTTTTTATATGCTCTCAAGTTCTCATGGATTTTGATATAATGAAGAGATGCATAATTATTTGACTACATGGCACTGATTTCCCAAACAAACCCACAGCATAAATTATGGGAGGAAAAAAGAATAAAATCCAAACCAAATGGAACAAGTCTCACCCACAGAACTTGGGAGTCCATTTTTTTCCCGAAAAAGGCAAAAGTGGGTAGGAAATAAAATCCTTCCTGCTACTACTCACACATGGTTAACTATGAAACACATTCTAGTTTTATATTATTCTTTGGTAAAAAGACAGTGAAGTTCAGTGTGATTTCTTCAAGTCTAGAAGTAACAGGATCAAATTCCTTCTGCATTGCTTATTTATTACTTTTGAGCAAATAATATGCACTGCTCTGAGTCTCAGCTGACTTATCTATATCATAATTAAGATTACCTCTCATGCAGAGTTGCTATGAAGATCAAGAGATAATACTGCAGAAAGACTTAACAAATGAGATCACATAGGAAGGCCACAGCCATATACAACCAACTCAAAAAGAATTAAGAACAAAGCACAGTAACAAATCTTAAGTTTTATTAAATAACAATATTTGTTTTTAAAGAAAACAGAATAACCATTAGTCACATTATAATCCTACTTATTTAAAAGCAACCCTCTGACCCAATCCCAGGTAGAACGGAGTTTAGGACATACAGAACAAAAAGTACTGTAGATTATTTAGGGAATTAGTTACTAAAAAAAAACAGAAAAGGAAGTACATACAAATAGAGTATGAATTTAAGTAGCAATAAGATTAAGTCTCAAGGAAACTATCTCATCTTACGGAGTGAGTGTAATAGTTCATACTATAAAATACCTTAAGAAGGAATTAAGTAACATCAAATTGATCCGGTCATCAATAAGATCTACTGGGACTTAAAGAGGAAATTCCAGGATTGTACCACAGTAAACTTCAGGACTTGACAGTTTGTCAACTAAATTCCATTAACTAGGTCTTGTCCCACTTTAAAGCTCAATGACAACTTGTGCTCACTATGAAGCAATGTAAGGTCTTATTATACATTTTTTAAGGCAAAGAATAAATTATGTACAGTAAAATTTTAGACAATAAACAGTATTCTTAGAAAATGAGTGGCAGGGGTGCCTGGTGGCTCAGTCAATTAAGTGTCTTGATTTTGGTTCAGGTCATGATCTCTGGGTCCTGAGATCTAGCCCCAGGTCTGGCTCCGTGCTCAGCAGGGACTCTGCTTGAGATTCTCTCCCCCCTCTGCCCCCCTCCAAGAAGGAAAGAAGGAGGGAGGAAGGGAGGAAAAAAGTGGCAATTCACATATGAGAAAAGTTGATCCATTTAATAACTTTCTATATACACCTCCAACATATACCTAGAGCAATTAGGTTTTTCCCTACTTAGGATATCCTCTGGTGGCACCAGGGTGGCACAGTCAGCTAAGCGCCTGACTTTTGGTTTCAGCTCAGGTCGTGATGGCAAGAGTCATGACATTGAGCCTTGCTCCACACTCACCACAGAGTCCACTTAAGACTCACTTTCCCTCTCCCTCTGCCCCTTACCACGCCCTCTCTCTCTAAAATTAAAAAAGAATATTCTCTGAAACACAAAAATGCAATGTATTACTAATAATGTCAATTGTGGATCTTTTAGATCATCTCACCCAAGAGCCATGTGACTACACTTGATAACACTACCAATTTTGTTACCACAATTAGTCTTATCAAACTGAGAAATGCCTCAATGATGTCTACAGCCTCTGCTAACTACATCTCCAAACAATTTTAAAATATTAACAAACAGGGACTTCTTTTCTGGGATTACTGATAAAGCAAAACCTATTTTTCAATTGTAAACTACTTTAAGGGCATCTACAACTTCACCATCTATGGTAAGTGAGCGTTTTAAAAAAAACCTGTTACCAACATTTTAAGTTTCATGCCCCTAACATTTTATCCATGAGCCGTGTCGTTTTTACCGCACAGTTTTGGTCAACACAATGAATTTTAGGAACGCATAGATCTCATTATAGTAGAACTGACTATATTTATTCGGCTGGGATTAGAAACAGAGCCAAAATTGTGCTCAATTTCCCCACTACACCACTTCCTTACAAATCATAAGGCGAGCTAGAGGTGCATACAGCATGATTAAAATGGTTGATGAATGTTTTCTCTACAGCAGTGCTGCCCAAAAGAAATACGAGCTGCAAATATAATACTGAATTTTCTGCTAGCCACAATAAAGTGTAAAAAGAAACAGTCAAAATTAATATTTTATGTAACAGTATATGCAAACAGTATCATTTCAACATGTAATCAGTATAAAATTAATTTTATAATATTTTTTCATCTTCAAAATCCAGTAATTTATACTTATAACACATACCAATTCAAACTAGTCACACTGCAACTGCTCAATAGCCACATGGCGCTAGTAGCTACCATACAGGACAGTGAAATACAAGACAATACTGTTATAATGTTACTTACAGATTATTAAAATAATTTATTTCATATAGTGAGTAAAATCTGGTAGAGAAACTTAAAAGTATCACTTTTTTCCCCTCAAAAGTTCTATACGAAAGTAATGTCAGAACATCTGAATCACTAATAACAGGAATGTGGGTGTTAACGTTTGTTACAGTCACAAGACTGTTTGAAAATAATGATTTGTAGCCATTTCAAAAAAAACATAGCATGGACAAAAATTAACTGAAACAAGGCAACTGCATGAAGAAGTTAAGAGTTAATCCCTCAAGGATAATTTTCATTTTTACAGTCCACACTACCCCCTAGTGGACGAAAGACAAAACTTACTTATTTCAACACCTTTTTCTTCGAAAATGGCTCATAAACTTTTTTACTCTAATTGATTATGTTTTTAAAAAATGTTTACCCTAAAGTGAAATGAGACCAACGATCCTCAAAGCACACCCTCCACCTTCCTTTTTCTCCCTCTACTCCCACACACATAAACCTCACAATTTCCTTCTCTGAAAAGGAAAAATGGAAGAAGTCCTTACAAAGGCTCTAGGTACCAAGGACTAAATCTTAAGATTTTAGACCAAGGTGTCCCTTTGATGAAAAGCTTTATTTCTAGTTGGACTGATAAGTAACAAGAGTATAGCTGACCCATAAACAACACAGGAGTTAGGGGCACCAACCCCTGCACAGTTGAAAATCCACATATAAATTTTGATCCCCCCCCCAACCTTAACTACTTACTAAGAGTCTGTTGACCAGAAGCCTTACTTGTAAGTCAATTAATACATATTTTATATATGTATTATACATTATATTCTTACAATAAAGTAACCTAGAGAAAAGAACATGTTAAGAAAATGAGGGGCACCTGGGTGGCTCAGTCAGTTAACTATCTGCCTTCAGCTCAGGTCATGATCTCCAGGTCCTGGGACGGAGCCCCGCATCTGGCTCCCTGCTCAGCAGGGAGTTTGCTTCTACCTCTCCCTCTGCCCCAACTTGCACATGCTCTCTCTTTTTAAAGTTTTTATATTTTTATATTTAAACATATTTTATTTACATTTATATTAATTTATAAATATATATTAAGATATATTTATATAATTTACTTAGCTATATATTTATATATTATACGATTATAATGTATAATATAATTTAATTATATTTATATTAATTTAATTTATATTAAATATATTTTAAATATTTATATTTTAAAATATAAATTTTTTTAAAAAGAATCATAAGGAAGAAAAAATATATTCAATAGTTCCGTACTGCGCTTACCAAAACAAAAAAATCCACATACAAGTGGAGTCACATATAAGTGGACCAGTGAGCACAGTTCAAACCCATGTTCTTCAAGAGTCAGATGTACTCTGTATCCACTTCGGAGTAATACCCAAGAGATGGAATGGAATGACATGGGCTAGAAATCTCTAGTTCTTCCCTCCCAAGCCAAGACCAAATCAGTACTTCCGGTAAGTTCAGTGAAAAGGAAAAGAGACCTAGAAGGCAGGGAAGGACTTCTGAAAAGCTAAGTATATTCAATCAATTTGTTTCTGAATTAGTCTGGAAACATTTCCCCTGTAGTTCCAATTGCCTGGACATTAACACCACTCTTCTTACTACAGCTAGGACAATAACTATTTGAAGATGAGAACTCCAGCTAGCAAATGGTGGTGAAGAAGTGCTAAATACATGCTTGTTCAATGAATGAATAAATGCATGTGTGCTTAGGCACCACACAGAGCTGATAATTACTATACTTACTGTATTAGTAGTGGGTAACTTCCACCCCAGGAATGGCATTTAAAATTATTCCAATCACTGACAACAGACAAAAATCTGAAAATCCTACTGACAAAGCATGCCTCCAACAGGGAAAACCATTAGGTTGAATTCCTTGTCTACCACCCCCAAATTCTTCTGTTCCACCGAACACATCAGGTTATACTGCAGTCTGTCTCCTTTCCTGCCCCCACTAGTCTGTAAATGCCCTAAGGGCAGGGACTCTATGTGATTAAGCACCACGCCCAGATATGCAGAGAATCAGTAAAAAAATCAAGTAACAATAATTGTGCCAAATAGTGATTTAAGTGCTCTACATGTATTATTAATCTCACTTAATCTTCATATCCATTTTACAAATGAGGGAAATGAGAAACTAAAACTAACCACTTACATTAAAACCAAAGTTAGCAAGTGGCAGAGCCAAGACCGAAATCCAGGTAATTGGGCTCTACTCAGTATGGCTTCAGAGCCTGATTTCTTAATCTCAATGACCTATATAAAGACAATTAACAATATGAACAGTAAATCTCAAATGTTTGGCAGGACAGTAAATAGCACAGAAATTAAGGAAGGGCTACTTTCAGTTCTTTATAATCATGAAAAAGTGCCTCATCAAAGAGGTAAATTAATTGAAGCCATAATGTCACTTTTTTTCCTTTGGGACTGGCAACTGAGGAAGTATACAGTCTTAGTAACATAAATGAAGTAGAAAAAACTCTGCATTATTTAGTGGAAAAATTGGTATATGTCATTTTGACCTGGAATTATCCATTATATGGTTAGCCAATTTGCCTATCTCTGTTATTACATGAAACTAAATGCTCTAAAATGTTGTGACTCTGGAATATGAATTTACTAACAAATGTTTATTTTGTACATGTCATTGTGGTATCAACTAATTCAAAGGAAGAATTAAAAAAAGTCCCTTTGTCCTCTAAGAATTTATTTCACTGTGAGTATAAAGTACATTTATAATTTCTAAAGTTTTCTGGAAAGATAACTTTACATCTCCATCTTTTTTCTGTTTTTTCAAAGATTTCTAAATATTGGCATCACTCATGAAAGTTAACATCTCCATTTTTTCTCGGTTTCTGATTTGATGGATAATATAAACACTTCGTTGCCTGGACTTTCTTTAGCACCAGCTCAAAAATTTAATATATGCCTTTACTGATCTAAATAATATCACTGTCCTTTGGTCTTAATGAATTCTGTGTCTTAGGAATGATGTCTTGGAACTCTGAATGAAGACACTATCTAGCTTAGTAACACTTCACTGAGATTGCTGCTGTAAAAAGGTCCTTAAGTCGCCATTAGCAAACCCATCAAAAAGCATTCTTTAAATACCTGCCTGCTTCAGATTCTGGGAAGAAGTATATAATTTAGCAGGTGGGGGAGGAAAGGACTTCTGTATTCATCCTGAATGAAAATAGGTAATTTTTTAATTGGCTGTTTTTGTATCGTGAAAACTAAAATTATGAGTGATGCCTTAGCAAAAACCAGTGAACTTGTACTTTAAAAAAAAATCCAGCATTCAAGTTAGAAATCATCTAGATTGTGGGTTTCTTTCTTAAAATTTCAACTGGTTGAAGTTGATAATTCATTTTAAGGCCTTTATGTGTAATTTCAGCCATTTATCTACACATTTGTCTACAATAGTAAAATTCCCCCATTCATTCATACCTTCCCTTCCCTTCCTTAGTATAATGTTGGAATTGGGTGCTTAAGAATGTGAAAGTTTGAAGTTACCGCTGTTCGAAAATAGAAAAAGTTACCCATAGTCACACAGGATTACATCTGGCAGCATAAGAAAAATGAGGTTCATAATGGATGTTCATCATTACTTTAGACCACCTGACAGGCTGAACAGCCTTGTTGGGGAATAATACCCCCAACCTTTATGGATCCCCACTTCCCTCAATAGAAGCTTTAAGTCTTAGGAAATTTCCTAACTCTCTACTAAGCATGTGTGAGATTTATGATCAGTGAAAAACAGTGCATCAAAGCTAAAATACAACAGAATGATCCAATCTGGAGATAATAGCACTAGTTACCTCTAGACAGCACGGAAGAGGTTCTAGTGCAGCATACCGTACCTGGCATCAGCAATCAAACTTCAGGGTATGAGACACACAATGCCAGCAGTAAAGTTTCCACCATGATGTGATTCGGAGTCTTGTTTCCTGAATGCCTCTTTCTTTGGCACCCCTGAAGATTATGTGAGATACCCAATCACTCAATCAAGTATTATTTCTACTTAAACTAGTAAAAGTTGACCTCCAATGCTTGCTAAAAATACAAAGCCTCAACTGGATAGAAAAGAAAAGGAAGAAAAGGTAAGAGTTAATAGACCAGGGGTTGGGAGATGAAGAGGTTAAGAGTTAAGTATCTCTCTGGGATTAAATGAGGTCAAAGGAGAGCACCAAAGCCAACTAACCTCTCTCTCAAAGAACTTTTATTTAGTTTAACTGCCTTTAAAGAGGGAGCTAATTTCACACTGAAAGAGCTAACTTCCAACTAGACAGCCTGGTATACCTCCTGGGGGAAAAACCTGGAGCTAAGAAATCTCTATTTAATCCCAATCCTAACTTTACCAATTTGTTATACAATCATACAAATTCACTTAACCTCCCGAACCTTCTAAAATTTAGCCCCACCAACATTTCAAAGATTCCCTCTAGCACTAAAACTGACTAAACATTTTAACATTGGGATGGGTTAAATCTTACTGTTACATGCTCCCTTCTACTAAAAGGTCCCCTTTTGTAATACTCTTATTTTTTTTTAAGATTTATTTTATTTGAGAGAGAGCAGGGGGGAGGGAAAGATGGAGAGAGAGTCCCAACCAGGCTCCCGGCACTCAGCACGGAGCTCGACCCAGGGCTCAATCTCAAGACCCTGAGATCACGACCTAAACTGAAACCAAGAGTAGGGTGCTTAACCAGCTGCACCACCTAGGCACCCCTATAACACCCTTTAACACTGTAATTACTGTTCACTATTTAACCCTCTCTGTTGAGGGAAGAGATATTATGACTGCGTCCCCAGCATCAATGCCAATGCTCAATATCTAAAGAAGAAATTTGTTGATAATGGTACCTGCTTTTTCCCAATTCTCTCCTACCTGCTTATTAAAGAAAAATATAATGTTGACTTAAATAGCTCCTAATAACCAAAATCTGGTTAACATTTTACTATGTTTATATTTATTCTGATAAAGACAAAAGCCATTTTAAAAAGTTTAATATTTTTACTTTTTCATTTATTATGTCAGTGCACCCCACTTTCCTGGTTGTTTTACATGTAAATTAACCAATATTCCTTGCACAACCAAGTGGCATAAATAGGCACTTTTACTGGCCTCCAAGCTAGTGGCTACCCTGGTACAACTACCATCTATCTATTACTTATTCAATCCTTGATCACTAGTTACTTTAGCTTTCAAATGTGGTAATCAAAACAAACTTTTAAGTGCTAAATGGCTGAGGTCTTCACTAATAGGAAAGGCCTATGCTTATATTATCAGACAAGACATAAGCAGAGCCAATTAAATTTTCAGTGAGGCAAACAAAAACAAGTTACAGTTGGTCCAGATTTGCATTCTCAATCCAATTGTGCCACTGACACACTTTTGTCCAAAATCCAAATCACAAGAAAAAAATAACTGCATACTAAACTCTCAAACTAGGAAGCAATCAGATATTAGGGATCCTGTCTCCCCCAAAATAAGCACAAGGCTGCCACACTGCACCGCTCCAAAAGAGGCCCATTCCACACCACAGTCTGTATGAATGGCACCCCCTGAAGTTGCACAGTGCAAGATCCCAAATACTCTGGATTCAAGAATAAAACTTCAGGGCGCCTGGGTGGCTCAGTGGGTTAAAGCCTCTGCCTTCGGCTCAGGTCATGATCTCAGGGTCCTGGGATCGAGGCCTGCATCAGGCTCTCCGTTCAGCGGGAAGCCAGCTTCCTCCTCTCTCTCTGCCTGCCTCTCCACCTACTTATAATCTCTCTCTCTCTGTCAAATAAATAAATAAAATCTTAAAAAAAAAAAGAATAAAACTTCAGTTTACCAACCAGCAATAAAAATCAACTTTATTATTGCCTAACTCATGGAAAACTGATTATATGGTAATTCTAATAAAATCAAAATAATTTCAATAAAATCAGATTACTGACCTCAATTAAACATCCCATTTTCCTACCCACTGTTGGTAAACGGGCATCAGCTGGGCTTTAAAAAAAAAAAAATCTAGGGGCACCTGGGTGGCTCAGTGGGTTAAAGCCTCTGCCTTTGGCTCAGGTCCTGATCTCAGAGTCCTGGGATCAGGCGCCCCAGCATTGGGCTCTCTGCTCAGCAGGGAGCCTGCTTCCTCCACTCTCTGCCTACCTCTCTGCCTACTTGTGATCTCTGTCAAATAAATAAATAAAATCTTTTAAAAATACAAAAATAAATAAAATAAAAAATCTAGGCCCCATTACAGACAGTTACGTTTAAGGTTATCCATTTTGTGGAACCAATATATAAATGACAAACACAAGTACACCTACACTGAGAAGGAATTCATTCTTTCCAGATTTACAGTGCAGCAGCATCTTTGCAAAATCAGAAAACAGTAATAACATTATAAGGCTCACTGTACTATGATAAGCTCTCTTCTCTGCCCTCTAACCCTCCCAACGACCTTAGAGCTAGATTCGTGTATTAAACAGATGAAGTAGAGGTCAAGTGGGCTATACAAGCTAGTACTTGCCACAGCTACAAGTCAAGCCCAGAAAGCCGACCCCCACATCCTGGGCTCCTGCCACACAGAACCCACACAGCTCCACACACCCAAATCTTTTTGCTCTTCAGAATTAGGAAGTAGATCTAAGACATTTAAGACACTAAACATTATTTTGCCCACAAAGCAGCATTTCTTCCATTTTGAAAAGTTGACTGTCACTAAGAGGTAAGCAACTGAGTAAATGCTACTGACTAAAAAAGCAAGAGTATTATTGGGTGGTAGGGGTGCACCTTCTGCAGAAAGCTGTCCCTTCCTTACTTACTTCCCCCTTACTGTCTGGCTCCCCAGCTACACTAGTCCCTATAGGTCAAGGCCCAGGTATAGTTTTGCAGCCCCAAAACTGAGCGACCAGAGTGTCTCACATTCCATATGGGCTGAACAAACAGACCTAACTACTACTGAAAGAAAAATATGGAGAGGGTAAAGGAGGATTCAAGAACTTCCGAAAACGGTAGGCCCAAAGTTTTAAGGAGTCAGACAGTGGCCGCAGGAAAATGGGGGGAGGGGGCGCGGCGGAGAGGATTTTTTTTCAAGTTTTAAACCCAATCTTCATGAATTATTTCATACCACTGCTCAAAAGCTTTGTCCTTGTTAGTCTCCTTACAAGGTGTGCACTTAAAGGACAAAACACTAAGCACCAGAATATCAGGCTTAAGTTTCTTTTGCCCCTTTAGTAGCTTTGATAATCTAATAATCATTTTTCTCAAGTTTAATAATGAGCATCTGCTAATATG
This sequence comes from Ailurus styani, assembly GCA_002007465.1. Lineage (NCBI taxonomy): Eukaryota > Metazoa > Chordata > Mammalia > Carnivora > Ailuridae > Ailurus > Ailurus styani. The sequence continues at coordinate 2,535,976 of LNAC01000026.1, forward strand.
AACTGGCTGACATATTAAAGATTCAGTCTTCTACCTCAAGGTTTTTGGAAGAATTTGAAATTAATCTCACTTTCTTGAGTACTTTTGAGGTTTTAATATTTCACACATTATCAAACTGGTTTGAAAGTTAAATAATTTTTTTAAGATTTTATTTATTTATTTGAGAAAGAGTGGAAAAGAGAGAAAGAGAGCACAAAGGGGAAGAGGCAGGGAGATGCAGACTCCCCAGCCAAGCAGGGAGCGCCACGCCACGTGGGGCTTGATCCCAGGGCCCTGAGATTATGACCTGAGCCAAAGACAGACACTTAACGGACTGCGCCACCCAGGTGCCCCGAAAGTTAAATAATCTTAAGAGATCCAGCTGGAGTATATAACTCAGTAGATATTTTATTTCCCTGTGATTTTTAGATGATTTATTTTGTCCTGTGCCACTGAGTCAGAGAAAGAAATGACTCAGACAACTCAGATTTTAATGTAACTGAAAAAGCATAGTGTTTGCCTTGAGCTTACTGAGGGCAGGAAGTGGGTCTTAATTTGGGTAGACAGGATGCCCATTCACCTGAGTATTTGCTGGGATTCAGAGGCAGGAGCTACACTGACCAGGCAGGCATTAGAGATTTTGAGCAGTGGAGCAATGCAGAAGGAAAGAACCTAGAGGAAAAACACCAAGAGCCAATGGGATGGCTTATGACCATTGGCTGCTAAACCCCTAACTCTCCAATAAACATCTGTAAACTTGCAAAATGCTTTCAACTACGTAGTGGACTCTATTATGGAAGCTTTCTTTATGAACTGGGTGTTTGGGTTAAGAGCATATACAATCCCAGAACCACAGACAAAAGGAAATCTCAAGACACTGATAAATGGCCAAACCCTGGACAGGACGTTTTCAGAAGCTAATGAATTAGAAAGCTAGATAAATTTAGCTAGAACTCCAAGGTGTAGGGATGACATAAGAATTAATCCTTAAAACTGACCTGGATGTTCACATGTTGTTTCAGTTAAGCCTCAGATCCACCTCCGGAAAGGTACACAAGTGGCAGAACATGGACTAGAAGCTCACTGCAGTCAAAGGCTCTTTTATACTTACCAGCTGGTACCTGGAATCCTCAGCCTCCAGCAGTGCTTTACACTGATACGTTCATGTTAGGTGAGTGACTGAGTTATAACTGTAAGGTGTATCTGAGCTAAAAATAGAAAATGTTTCTTGGGCGCCTGGGTGGCTCAGTGGGTTAAAGCCTCTGCCTTCAGCTCAGGTCATGATCTCAGGGTCCTGGGATCAAGGCCCACATAGGGCGCCTGCTCGGTGGGGAGCCTGCTTCCTCCTCTCTCTCTGCCTACCTCTCTGCCTACTTGTGATTTCTGTCAAAAAAAAAAATCTTAAAAAAAAATCATTAAAAAAAAGAAAAGAAAAGAAAATGTTTCTTAATTTGTTCTAATAGTATATGAAGAAGTGTCCTCAGAGCTGAGGCAGTCACCAAGGATGGGGCAAAGGTAAACCCCTGAGGTACCATTTGCCTATATCCTCTGGCACTTTCTCTAAGCCTACTTTCTTCTCTAACATCCTAGTTTGAATGCACTCATTCTGGTCTGTCCTGAGATTTGAGCACTGGTCCAAAAAAGAGCATCATCCAACATCCCTGCAGAACATTCATTCAGTTTGCAGTTTACCCCTTACTAAGAGCACCAGCTTAATCGCCATGTGTCTCCATAGAGAGGGTGGAACTCTCTTCAGAGTTCTGCATCCCAGATGGGGCTCTGCATCCCAAGTTCCTCGATTTTATTAATTTCAATCTCTTCTGTTTTCTCCTGGAAGTGGTAGCTGCTTCCTGTAATACCTCCACAATACTTTAAAGCTCTCTTTTCATCCTTTCAGTCACCCAAGCAATAACTTTATATTTGTGACAGTTCCCACATGTTCACAGAATTGCCATAGTACAGATAAGCCTAGCTCCTACTACTAGTACTAGTACCTAGTGCTACCCCAAGCCTCCTCGCCCTCCACTCTGCAAAGGATAAAAGGACAGCTGGAAAGTAGAAGGGCAGTTATGCCAGTTAAAGAAATGCCAACCCCAGTGGGTGCCCATGCAAGCACCTCAGGTCCCTAGATGTCTGGGAACCCTGCCACTTGAACAGGTAGAAGCCACAATGCCCATATCTAGCAACTAAAATAAAATAATCAAATTCAGGATTCAAAGGGTGGTTTACTCAAAAACAGTACTTCAAAAAGATATATGCATCCCTATGTTTACTGAAGCATTAAATAAAATAGCCAAGATATGAAAGCAACCCAAGTATCCATCATTAGATGAATGGATAAAGAAGATACGGGTGTGTGTGTGTGTAGTAGAATATTACTCAATTACAAAAAAAGGATGAGATCTTGCCATTTGAGACAACATGAATGAATCTAGAGGGCATAATGTTAAGTGAAATCAAACAGACAAAGACAAATACCCTATCATTTCACTCCTATGGAATTTAAAAAGCAAAACAAAAACCAGAAATAGACCCATAAATACAGAGAATAAACTGATGGTTGCCAGAGGGGATGAGCAAAATGGGTGAAGAGGAATGAGAGATACAGGCTTCCAGTTACTGGCATGAGTAATTCATGGGAATAAAAGGTAGAGCACAGGGAATATAGTCAACAGTACTATAACAGCATTGTATGGTTACGGATGCTAGTTACACTTGTGAACATAGCATAAGGTATAAACTTGTCCAATTCACTATATTGTGACACCTGAAACTAATGTTACACTTTGTCAAATAAACTTCAATTTTTTTAAAAAGTGGTTTTACTGCTATCAATGTGTAAATTTTACAGATACAAGGACCAACACTATACCAACTAAGATCCACCCTTCCTCACTTTACAACACAGTAGACTACAGCTAGATGCTCTTCAGAGAACTATCTGATAATATGCTCAAAGTAAGACATACCCCAGTGCAAATGACACAAACAGAATTTCATAATCTGGGAAGATTTTTGAGAGTCCTAGCCACCTTCTCCCAAATCGCACTTCTCCAGTACCCCTGACAGAAAATACAGGGTCCAGCAATTTTGCACACAGCTTAGGTAATACTTTGAGGCAACACTTTCACATACATGGGAGTGAAATGAATCTAAAAAGAAAAGTAACCTACAGAAAACTAGATTAAGGAAGGGGACAATCCCTGGGGGCTCCCTGCCAGAGGATACAAATATCCCTTCTCAATCTTTCTCACTCCCACAATAAAGCTTTGTCAACAGAGATAAGGATAAGACTCTTAACATTGAGGGAAACGGGTAACATTTCTGTACTTTGCAACTAATCATGTTTTTTCAAAATATTTGTTTTCTAACAGAAGTTGTATCACTGATTTTACGATATAAAAGTGGCTGATATATACCAACCAGAAAGAATTATTTTTTTTCAGTTGGCCATAACCAGAGGCAACTGTCTATAATAAGTATAAAGAACAAAGCAGATACTCAACATACTAATACTTGTAATCTTTAAAAAATTAGCATACATAAATCATAACCATAATTGGCCTGATGATTCAACTCAAGAAATAAAGGAACATTTTGAAGTATGTGGCGTGTGTGTGTGTGCGCGCACACACGCACTCTAAAATTATTAAAACTGCTGTAACTTGATTACTCCTAAGAGGGAACATATGCTAGTTTTATTTTTTTTCATTGACAAGAGACCTAAATAGCTGCATTTTTTAATACACAGCTGTGGGGCATAGGTATCAAAAGCCTGCTCACTGACTAGGACTGGGTTCTTGGTTGTCAGGGTCCTGTTGCATCCTATCACAGGAAAATCTGCTAAAGTAATCCCTAAAATGAAGGGAGCCAGCACTGGAATTCTCCAACACCTTTGTTTATGGCCCTGTTACGGTTAATCCACTATTACCAATTAAGCAGTAGAATGTGTGTGAACCATCAGAGCAAGGACCTATAGACTTTTTTTTTTAAGATTTTATTTATTTATTTGAGAGAGAGAGAGAGATTACAAGTAGGCAGAGGCTGCTCAGCAGGGAGCCGGATGTGGGGATCGATCCCAGGACTCTAGGATCATGACCTGAGCCAAAGGCAGAGGCTTTAACCCACTGAGCCACCCAGGCGCCCCTATAGACTTTTTTAAAAAGTACATATGGTGCTCAAAACTTTGGGCAGGCAGTGCCAAATATTTTATTTTTCCAATGGTTACAAAGAGCAAATTAAAATATTTCATCAGCTTTAAAAAATAAGGAAATCCTGCCATTCGCAACAAGGAAATTATGCTAAGTAAGCCAAACATAAAAAACCAAATATGCATGCTCTCGCTTATGCGTGGAAGCTTTAAAAACAAACAAGCGAGTAGAACATTGGTTACCAGAGGGTGAAAGGTGGAGGAAAAGGGAAGATATTGATCAAAAAGTAAAATCTTTCAGTTATAAGTTCTGTATATCTAATGCAGCATATGTGACAGTTAACAATAATGCACTGCATACTTAAAACTTGCTGAGTAGATATCAAGTGTCCTTACCGCAACAACAAAAAAACAACGGAAAGTAACAGATATAAGTTTGTGGTAATCATTTCAAAAGGTATACACACATCATGTTGTATACCTTAAACATGCACAGTTTTGTTTGTCAAAAGATTCTGAACATATTTTTCACTATAATTAGTGACTAACAATAGAACCAACATCTGTTTCCCAGAATGCCTTAACAGGAGGATCCCAGAATATAAAGCAAATTACTTGGGGGGGGGATTACTTAGGGGCACTAGGGTGGCTCAGTCGGTTAAGCATCTGCCTTCGGCTCAGGTCACGATCCCAGTGTCCTGGGATCAAGCCCCACATCAGGCTCCCTGCTCAGCAGGGAGTCTGCTTCTCCCTCTCCTTCTGCCCCTCCCCACCTCGTGAGTGGCGGTGTGCTCACTCTCTCTCAAATGGGTGATCTCTCTCAAATAAAATTTTTTTTAAAAAAGCAAATGACTTAAATTTTATCTCTGATTTTCTTTTCATGGAAACTGTAGAAATAACAGAAAATAGTATTTCCAATTCTAAACCACCACCTACTTGTTATTAAGAACATAAACAAGAGGGGTGCCTGGGTGGCTCAGTTGGTTAGATGTCTGCCTCCAGCTCAGGTCACGATCTCAGGGTCGACCGTGTCAGGCTCCCTGCTCAGCAGAGTCTGCTTCTCCCTCAGCTCATGGTCTCTCTTGTTCTCTCTCTCACATAACTTAATAATTAAATTTAAAAAAAAAAGAACATAAACAAGATGACTACTGTCAAGGTTTTCCCAGGAGAGTAGAGAAAACAAACCCAAAACAAAGAATGCTGGACAGTCACATTTGATGAAGGATGCTTCTCTGCAAACATGGCATAATTCAGAAGCTGGAAAATACATCATTTTGGCTGGTAAGCAGTATCACTATCAGAAGTTACATTAAGAAATAAGAAACAGGAAGGAGATGTCAATGAAATAATCAAGACAAAAAGGTCAGCTTACATGCCAAGTTCAAAAATTTGAACTTTACCCTATATACAGTGGAGAGCCGCATGAACACATCAATGTCTTTAGAATAATGTTATGGATGGGGAGAGAGGGAGATGGGTGGGTAATAAATGAAGACAGAGAGATGAGTTCTGAGATTATTGCAAAAACAATCAGGAAAGGATGAATAAGGGCCCAAATACAAAGACAACTGAAAGAAGACAGGAACATTTCTGAGGTTGAATCCATCCCAGACTTACTAGCAAACTGAATGTGGAAGAGAAGCACAGGGAAGAGGAGGAATAAATCTCAGGCAACTGGGTTAATGCTGAAATAATAAAGAAGAAACACTAAAGGGTGTTGACACTCATGAGGAGAGAGAACAAAATGAAGACACTCTACTGTAAAAAAAAAAAAAACCAGTTGATTTAAAAATGTCTACAAGATATCTAAGTGGAGATAAAAAGTAGGCATTTGGAGACCTGAAATTCAGCACTAGATTTTGGAATCACTGATCAATGTGGACGGAAGCCAGGTAAAAGTAAACAAAGGTGTTGAGAAGAATATATGAGAAAAGGTTCAAGGTCTAAACCCAGGAGAACATAAACATTTAAAGGCTTTGAAATTATCAAAGCTGATAGGATACAGGCCTGCATACCAGTTATACTGGAAAACTACATTCATTTCAGAATACTGCTAACTACTCCAACCTTTGTGCTTTTTTTTTTTTTTTTTTTTTGAATTGCCTAAGAGCCAGTTTAAAAGCCAAAAGGGAAAATCAGTTCCAGGATTATGTGATCATGGCTTTTCTCACTGCTTCAAATTCTCAACGGGATCATATAATCATTGAATTTTCAAATGAATTAGAAATAACTGAGGCCCAGGGTAAGTAAGGGACTTGGCCAAGGTCACAAAGTTTCTTAATCCTTGAGATAAGAATAAAAGGGCTGATCCTTAACATTATTCACCAGCATTAGCTTAATTTTCTCAGTGTCCAGCAATCAAGTCTACTCTTAAAAGATAAAGATTTACTACCACTAAAAAAAAAGGAAAAAAAAAAAAGATTTACATCTATGACAATTTTTTTTAAATTATGGCTCACGAGGCTGAAGAATATTTCTAAAATGTTCTAAAGCAAATAGCTTCCAATATGACTAGTTTTGGGGAACCAATACAGATTATGTACCTTATAAAACCACTGCTTTGCTTCATTCACCATTGTCATTTCTTAAAAGTTCTTTATTCAGAAAACTTTAGCTAAGAAATTTAAAAGGGAATGAAGTACTACTACATGCTATAATGTGAACCTTGAAAACATGCTAAGTGAAAGAAGCCAGACACAAAAGTCATGTATTACATGATTCCATTTATATAAAAAGTCCAAAACAGATGAAACCAGAGAGACAGAAAGATAAGCAGTTCTCAAGGGTTGAGGAACTAGATGGGTGGACAGTGACTGCTAATGGGTATAGGGTTTCTTTTCTGGGTGATGAAAATGTTCTGGAATTAGTAGGGATGGTTGCACAACTTGTGAATGATTAAAACCCACTGAACTGTACATTTTAAATGGATGAATCTTATGGTATGTGAGTTATATTTCAAAAAAATAAATGAAGCATTTAGGTTTTCCTTCCATATTCAGTAAGACATTAGCTATTTTATGAACTGAAGACCAAGACAGCAAAAGAAAATAAAAGGGAAAAATCATATTACTTGATTATTTTGGCATATAACATACTTAGTATATTAACTGAATTTTCAAAATGAAGAACCATTCATAAAGTACACTTCTGAAGAAAAAAACTTTTTTAAATTAAGACTGCCTTTAAAGTGTCTGTGGTCCAAGCAAAGAAGTGCTGACTCATGTTACAGCTTTAGCACTACTCAAATATCTTCCTGGAGTTGATATGTCTAACCTGGAATGACATTCTACTCCGCCCCCCCAACTCCCCTGCCACCTCATTTTTCTATTTACATTTCAAAATTTAGCTCAAATGTCACCCCTCTAAAAATCTCTCTCCCTAAACCAATCTTGATGGTTTCCCCACCCTGGACTGTCAAGCCTTTGGTGTTCCCATTGACGCCTTTGCTCTCTATGAATGAGAAGGTACTGGTTATGTGATTTTACCTGTATCTTGTATCCCCCACAATCTACCCATCTTTGCATTGAAGCCGAGCATACACAAGGCCATTGCTTCTGCAAGGTGCACATAAAAATTATCTGGAGATCTTAAAACATAACAATAAAACACGCTGGGTTGCTATTTGTTAAATTTATAAATGGCCCAGATAATTCTGATGCACAACCATGAACTAAGTACTCAGATTATAAACAAATGTTCATAGAAAATGTCTTCTAGTTCATACCACCCCATACAGCAGTCCCAATTAAACTGGGAGAAGATTCTGGGGCACCTGGGTGGCTCAGTGGGTTAAAGCCTCTGCCTTTGGCTCAGGTCATGATCTGAGTCCTGGGATCGATGCCGCATCCAGCTCCCTGCTCATCGGGGAGCCTGCTTCCTCCTCTCTCTGCCTACTCGTAATCTCTCTCTCTCTGTCAAATAGATAAATCTTTAAAAAAATAAAAAACAAATAAACTGGGAGAAGATTCTGGTAGGAAATAGCCAAGGTCTGGCCAAGTATTCACTGATCTGTAATCACATCAGTGACAGGAACTTGAATGGTGCTTGCAGCACTTTAACCCTTTCCTGAAGGGCACCAATAAAGACAGGGTCGGGGCACCTGTGTGGCTCAGTCCATTAAGCATCTGCCTTTGGCTCAAGTCATGATTCCAAGGTCCTGGGATCAAGTCCCACGCCAGGCTCCCCGCTCAGCAGAGAGCCTGCTTCTCCCTCTCCCTGCTGTTCTGCTTACTTATGCTCTTTATCCCTCTGTCAAGTAAATAAATAAAATCTTTAAAAAACAAACAAAAAAAAGACAGGGTGAACAGAGGCTTTATTTGAAACAATGTTACTTCATGGGAATAGCTCTTTAACAGCTAAGGGTAAGAACTTTAAGCTTTATAGCTATAAATCAGTGTGCTTCCAACTGTGAAAAATATCTTTTCTAAAAAGCCAGGGTGCCTGGGTGGCTCAGTGGGTTAAAGCCTCTGCTTTCGGCTCAGGTCATGATCTCAGGGTCCTGAGATCGAGGACCGCATGAGGCTCCCTGCTCAGCAGGGAGCCTGCTTCCTCCCCTCTCTCTCTCTCTCTCTCTCTCTCTGTCAAATAAATAAATAAATAAATAAAATCTTTAAAAATAAAAATAAATAAATAAAAAATAAAAAGCCAAAGCAAGAATTGTAGTATGTGCAGGCATGTAGGGGACATATACTGGAACAGCACTTGACCTCTCCAAATGGAGTGAGGAAATTAACTCAGGTACAAACACCTTTCTGGGTTGAAAACACAAAATTCAATTTAACATATAAAAGAGTTTAAGATAATTCTAATCTATGTCTAGGCTTACTGAATGAAAAAAATTCTTGTTTAAAATTAACATTAGAGAGATTATGCTCTGATGCAGTGATACCTTAAATGTATTTTGCTGGTAAGAAACAACAGAAAAAACAAAAAAAAGACAGGGTGAACAGAGGCTTTATTTAAAACAATGTTACTTCATGGGAATAGCTCTTTAACAGCTAAGGGTAAGAACTTTAAGCTTTATAACTATAAATCAGTGTGCTTCCAACTGTGAAAAATATCTTTTCTAAAAAGCCAGGGTGCCTGGGTGGCTCAGTGGGTTAAAGCCTCTGCTTTCTGCTCAGGTCATGATCTCAGGGTCCTGGGATCGAAGCCCGCATCGGGCTCTCTGCTCAGCAGGGACCCTGCTTCCACCTCTCCCTCTGCCTGCCTCTCTGCCTACTTGTGATCTCTGTCAAATAAATAAATACAAATCTTTAAAAAAAAAAAAAAAGAAAAGAAAAAAGAAAGTTAAGCACTTAGATCCTGCGATGAACATGTTTTTCCATTTCATTTGTCCAAATAATAAAATATAAAATACAAACACTGCCAGTTATTATCTAGGGGCAGATAAACTCTGGGGCATTTCATCTACAGCACCTGTGACCCACAGATTTAGACTGCCGGAGTTCGTATCAGAGCTCCACCAACCACTTAACCCCTCTGTGCAGGTTTCCATATCTGTAATGCAGGGCTTAAACAAATATTCATATCATAGGCTTGCTGTTGGAATTAAATAAATTAATATTTGTAACATGCTTAGAACAGTACCTAGCACATAGTAAGTGTTCAATAAAAGATGTCTTACTTACATAGTAAAAACTGTATGACCAATCTCACTTCAGGAACAGCTGTCACGCCACTCTGGTGAATGATTCATACACTAAGTCTGAATTTAACAATTCAAAATTCTTCACCAACAGTTGATTCCAACTCGCTAAACTTAGTAATTAGACAGTAATACTTCTTGATGGGACCCTAATAATTATTTAAGACACAATCCATCACACATATACTAGATTCCTGGGAATATGGTATACTTTTGTGCACTCTTTCTCTTACTCTTTTTCTCCTTCCAGCTTTTCTACCTGCTCTTCCATCTACCCAAAACTCATTCTCCCTCCTTCAACTTTATTTTTTTTTTTTAAGATTTTATGTATTTATTTGACAGAGAGAGAGAACACAAGCAGGGGGAGCGGGAGAAGGAGAAGCAGTCTCCCCACGGAGCAGGGAGCCCAAAGCCAGGTTCCAATGCCGGGACCCTGGAATCATGACCTGAGCCAAAGGCAGACGCTTAATGAACTGAGCCACCCAGGCACCCCTCCCTCCTTCAACTTTAAAAACATTCTCTCATTCTTACCTTCCTTCATCCTCAGACTATGGTAAATCCCATGTGTATCTTTTCTCATAACACACCTCACTTTAATTTCTGGTTTCATAACTGAGTTTTCCATTAGATAGTGATGCACTTCGTACTCACCTGGCTTAGTGCTAAATACATATTATGCATCCAGTAAATGTCCATTCATTTGAACTGAAAATGTCTCAAGAATGGATTTTTTTAAAAAAAAGAAGGGATAATAAAAAGGCAGAAAAATCACAATTTCATAGAAGAATGAAATTTGGTCTTGGGCTCTTAATAGCTTAGTAAAGTCACTTGTGCCCCTGCCCTATATTAAGAGGGGAAGGGGATGGTAATTCCAATTGACCTTAAGAATCATAAGAACACAAAGACTTTATGGGAATGACATTTTCCTTAGTATAAATTATTTTCAAAAATCTTCAAAAGTTGGGGGTGCCTGGGTGGCTCAGCGATTAAGCGGCTGCCTTCGGCTCAGATCGTGACCTCAGAGTACTGGGATCGAGCCCCACATCGGGCTCCCCCTGCTCAGCGGAGAGCCTGCTTCTTCTCTCTCTGCCTGCTGCTCTGCCTACTTGTGCTCTCTATCTCTGTCAAATAAATAAAATCTAAAAAAAAAAAAAAATCTTCAGAAGTTATAAATAAAGGCACCCATAGTCTCAAGACACAAAGATAACATGTTATGCTTCTTTGTAGTATTTTCCTGACTACAATGCCTTTAGCCACTAGACTGTAAAGACTGAAAATAAAAACAGATTTGTACAAAATAGCCCAAATTACTGATCAAGACATACCAAAAACTAAAGGAGTTTGGAAATCTGAACAGATTAGCCAAAAAGCAAAATAAGAAAACATTAGATTCTGAAAACAATATCTAAAAGCACTTAAGGGCCCTTGGCTAACTCAGTCAGCAGGGCACGAGACTCTTGATCTCAAGGTCGTAAGTTTGAGTCCTACGCTGGGAACAGACATTACTTATTTATCAATAAATAAAATCACTTCAAATTATAGCTGAGTCCTAATCATTTAGAAACATGTGAGCTGTAGGCCAAATGAGAATAATAAAAATTTGATTTCTTTCTTTTTTTTTTTTTTAAAGATTTTATTTATTTATTTGACACACAGAGAGAGATCAGATCACAAGTAGGCAGAGAGGCAGGCAGAGAGAGAGGAGGAAGCAGGCTCCCTGCTGAGCAGAGAGCCCGATGCGGGCCTCGATCCCAGGACGCTGAGATCATGACCTGAGCCGAAGGCAGAGGCTTTAACCCACTGAGCCACCCAGGCGCCCAAAAATTTGATTTCTAAGTATCCTTAAGGGATTTCAGAATAGCTATAACTAGGATTTTTAAAATATAAAATACCCTGAATAGTGTGATATAGCTCTTGAAAGAATAGCTAATAAAGAAGTCTGAGGGCTCTTTACCAGTTATCCAGGTCTTTTGATCACACAATAGTGATTTCTGCCACCAGAGAAGCTAGCACCTCAGTTTTCAGACTATCTAATCCACAAATTAAAGATAACTATTTAACATTTCAAAAATAAAACAAAAAATACTATACGTAGGAAGCATTTTTAGAAGTTGCTAAGATTTCAGGAGAAGTTAATTAATTCCCTATTACTCCATCTCCTCATTTATATATCCATGCTGATGTCCTTCATATACATTTGCAAAGAACATTTCAACTGTGTAATAAAATACCAGTCCAACACATTTTTCATACAAAGGAGTATTTCTTGATATAAAATTACTACATATAGTATGCCTTTCAGATCTATTGTTTTTAGAAAGTAAAATTATATCATAATTAGGCACCTACATCAAAACTGATGACTACAATTGTAATGACCAAAGCCCCTAGTGGATGCTATCCTCATTCCCTTGTTTCTGGTATTTATTTCTCTAGTACATACATAATCATAACTCACAATAACAAATTTAAATGTATGTTCACAATCCATACAACCTGAATCTGTAGTATAACTTATTTGCTTCCTAAAACCATTTACACAGAAGTAAACCATCCTATAGGGTACAGGGAGAAAAGCAAAGTTACCAACTTGCAGCAAAATTCTAGTCATCCAACGTCTCTGGCCTACAAACTCATCAGAGAAGGAAAAACATGGGCATCCTTTTATGTGTAAAACTCTATAGATATTAAGTGGTCAAAGTGCGGAAAAAATTTAGAACTTCTGCAAAGCAAATCCATAATGTTTCTAATGCCATAATTACTTACCATGGTAGACAGTCATAAGTGTTTGATAATTTGACAAAACTCAATTTCTATTGTGAGAGTTGATCAACCTGCACTAAAGAAAGTGCTTGACATAGAGAAGCTTAAAAAATAACATTCAACTGCTATTTTTAATTTACTTTCAATTATGCCCACATTTCATAATCAAAACATTAGGCAATAAATAAAAAGTATCCTTATAACCTGAAAATTTAATCACTACCAAAAGTAGTCCAGGGATTCTTAACTTGGAATCCACAGAGACCAAGAGGATTCACCAATAAGCTTGTCAAGAACCTGAATCCCCAGAAGTCATATACAAAAACTATGGTTTATTATCCTAGAATGGTCAAAAAATTTTTTTAAAAAGATTTATTTGAGAGAAAGAGACCATGAAGGGAAGGAGGGGGAGAGGGAAAGCCAGAATGTCAAGCAGACTCCCCACTGAGCATAGAGTTGGCAGCGGGGCTTGATCTCAGAACCCTGAGATCATTACCTGAGCCGAGATCTAGAGTCAGACACTTAACGGACTACACCATCCAGGTGACCCTGAAAATTCTTAACAGAAAATTCTTAAACTAGGACAACAACCAAAAGAGCCAAGAACCATACTGTTTCTGGTTAAGTTTTTACCACAAGAGTTTATCAGTTTCCAAAGGATGTTTTAATTACATATAACAAGTCCATCCTCATCATGTTAGATTTTCATGCCTTTTTTTAAATGGGAAAAAAACATCATCGGTCAGACTTTCGAGGCTCAAAAACAGGGCCAGTTATCTGACTTTTCTCACTAAAAACTACCGTATATACTAGAACAGATACCAAATGAATGGCTTTAAATAGTGATAGGAAAAAAGAAGTATCTGTATTTTTTTTTTAATTTATTCATTTGACACAGAGAGAGAGATTACAAGTAGGCAGAGAGGCAGGCAGAGAGAGAGGAGAGAGGAGGAAGCAGGCTCCCCGCTGAGCAGAGAGCCCGATGTGGGCCTCGATCCCAGGACCCTGGGATCATGACCTGAGCCGAAGGCAGCGGCTTTAACCCACTGAGCCACCCAGGCGCCCAAGTATCTGTATTTTTAAAAATCGAAATTATTAAAGTACAAAGTATATAAAATTCAAGTTCAATGCAGAGTCAGACCACAGTGAGTTTTTAAGAATCTGACTAAACCTCACCAAACAGAAGAATAAATTCTAGGAAAGACTGGTGAAAATCTAATCTGAGCAGGTTGGTTTGCCAGGTTTTAATCTAATAAGTCAACTCCTTGAGTAAGTTGACCACTGTTCTTAAGGCTGTATTTTACTGTCTTCGTGATTAACTTTGAGAAGACCAAGGCCACAACTACAGATCTCATTTATCTGCTCCCAAAGTAACTCTAATTCTTTATGAGGAAGAGATTAGGAAGGCTCTTTTATTTATTTTTTAACCTATGTGATTTTAAGCTTTAACTGCTCAGTCACTTTTAGAGACTAAAAGAGCTCTGGCCGAGCAGAAGAGAGAAAAAAGCAAATTCTAAAAATTCTCAGTAAAACAAAGAACTGCCAAAATTCAGTATAACTCACATATGTACAAAATACTACTAACATAAGACTATATTTATCACACAGCATTGGTTGTATAGCAAATTTTGGAGACAATCTAAAAGTCAGCAATAAGCAATCAGTTAAATTAAGGTCTAACCACATGATTCCACAAAGAACCCCTTTAAAAAAATGAGTCACCTCAAAGATATAATGGGGGGGAGATTAAGGTATTTGCATTAGGAGGAGGGGACTAGGCCTAATACATACATACTAAATCTCTCTGGTCTTTCTGGAAGAACACACAACGAAAATAATGGTTGTCTGGGGAGGCAACTGGAATGCTGAAGGGCAGATGAGAAAGTCTTTAACTTTCTCTATGTACCTGTTAGAACCTTTCAAATGCTGCATTCCATGCATTTCCTATTAGACAAAATAAAAAACTGATTTATTTTTTAATGAATCAGAGATTAACTTCTAGCTCAGACATTAACTTTTAGCTCAATGATTTAGACAGAATCTACTAAGCAATAACAATGTCAAATTATGACACAGAATAACTCTCCTAAAACTTTCTTCCAGAGATTGAAGCACATTCATTCAGTCTTTCAGTGCCCACTACGTCCTCTAAGTATTAAAGCAATGCCCAAGTCATCTAAGAATCCCTGCTTTTGTGGAGCTTTAGTAGGAGCAGAGATAAAGAGTAAATAATATAACTTCAAATACTGGTAAATGCTATAGAAAAAAGAGGAGAAAATATGGGAATAAAGAGGAACTATAAGGGAGGGGGAGAGGAAAACTGTGTTTTGGGATAATTAAGGTAGACCTCTCTGAGGAACACATGTGAGCCAAGAACTGAATGATAGCCAAAACAACCAATGTAGTAAACAGAAGGAAAGCCCTGTCACTGGAACAAACTTAGCCTCTTATTGTTCAGGTAGAGCAAAGCAACATTGTGGTTGTAGTAGAGTGACCCAAGGACAGACATGCAGGAGATGACCTCAGAGGCAGAGAGATGGAAGGAAGGCCTTGTAACTATGGGGGGAAAAGTCGACATTTTATTCTAAGCATGATGGAGAACATCTGTAGAGCTCTGAGAAGGGGAGTGACATGATCTGTATTTTTAAAAAGTAATGCTAAAGTTGCCGCTTAGGAGACTAAAATACAGTAGGCTAGGCAACAAATGATGGAATTGAAGAGTGGTTTCAGAGAGATGGGTAATTGTCACTGATAGATGATATATTTTGAAAGCTGACACCCTAGGGAATTTGCTAGTGGACTGTATATGGGAATCTGAGTGACAGAGTAAATGAGTGAATAGGAATTCAAAAAAATCACCGTATATTTGTATAGTTATTCACAGTTATCAAAGTATATTTACATACATTGTCATTTCGTACTAACAAGAGACAGGGGAAGGTCACACCCGGTCAAGATAGGAGTTCTGTCCCTTGCCAGTTTGAAGACCCTAGGAAAGTCATCTCAGTGGGTTTCTAGACTATAAAAGGTAGTCACTCCATAAGATCAAGATCTGCAAGTATTAAATGATGTAAGACTTTTGTAAAGGCAGGGGCACCTGGCTGGCTCAGTCCGTGGAGTATGCAACTCTTGATGTCAGGGTTGTGGATTCAAGCCCCACGGTGGGTATAGCGATTACTTAAAAATAAAAACTTAAAAAGATTTTTTTTGCAAATGTAAATAATGACCAGTTGGAGTAAACAGCATCCTATTAATAGCTGTCCAATGAAAGAGGTGTGTTACCCAGCACCTACACCACCACCATATTCCACGTGGAATCTTGTATTGTGGATGACAAAAAAGAGGCAAACTTTAAAAAAATTCTGATTAAAAAACAAACATTTTCAGGTGCCTGGGTTGCTCAGTCGGTTGAGCGTCCAACTCTTGGTTTCGGCTCAGGTCATGATCTTATGGGTCTTGGGATCCAGCCCAGCCTGGGACTCCGTGCTCAGCGGGGAAACTGCCTGAGAGTCTCTCCCTCTGCCCCTACCCCCCACTCAATCCACACACATTCTCTCAAATAAATAAATCTTAAAAAAATTTTTTCACTGATTATGGGAAATATACATAATACAAGAATAGCACTAGAAAACACATTATAGTCCTGTACTCTTTCCTAGGAATTGGAGAAAACAGTTCTTTTAAGTTAAGCTATAAAAGACATTAAAGTAAAACCACTTAACTTTTCCAAGATAAAACCCAAATGAAGTCACCTTTTTATTAAAGAGGTGCTATCAACAAGATACTGTAAAATTAAGACCATATTTATGAATTATCAGTGTCTTGGTTAAAATATAGAAAAATGAAAATACCTAGTGTAAACTAAATTGTGTGCCAAAAAAACTTATGAGGACTTCAAATCACTGCCATAAATCATTTCTGTAACTTCATTAAACAAGGTTTCACAGAATTTATTTTTCTATCCAAGGCTTTCATATTATTGCAGATTATGTCCAGAATCAATGCTAAATCTTTGGTTCACTATGTATTTTGGAGAATTATTAAGAATATCAATTTGTATTACGTAGTCAATAAATAACCTGAATACAGGAGACAAAAATTTGAAGACATCTGGTGTACATCTAGGTCCCCCATCTCTCACTTTCAACTGAGGCTTCAATAAACATGACTGGGGTCATGTGAGGAAAACCACATTGTAAGGACCACCCAACGCATACAGCAATTTAACTGCCTTGGACAGAGTCTGAGACAAATCAATAATACAACAAATTCTGCACTATGAAAGTTCACATTAGACTGCAGCACACAATGACAACATATGCTACTTCTCTAATTTCTAAGAATTTCTACCTTATAAAAAAGTCTTATTTCTCCAAATCAAGCAACTCTAGGTCAGAGACATCTCCCCATCTCAGATCCATTTGAGCTGCAGGAAGCACGGCACAATACATCACCCATTAAAAGACCTTGGACTTAGTATGCATCTCCCCCCAAACTTTAGAACAAGCTAGATTAAATACACGTTCACCAGGTTATATTAAGGAAATGCTGCTGCAATTTAGTCACTTTAACTCGCATATTAAGCAACATAGAAGCTCAACTAAAATTTTCGTTTAAAATGACAAGAAATTTCAAGGTTCTATTTTTATGCAGTGCGAGAAATACCACACATCCAAGGACCTGATATTATATAAAGAATTTACAAAACCAATATGTCCACTTTTCATAGTTCCACATATACTTGTCAAAGTATACAGTATTAATAAAAAGCCGAGTAACCGCTTAAACATTAAAGTGCATAAAATCCAGAGGCAAAGCATTTCACCAAGTCCCCCCTACATGCTCTGCCGCTACCCCACCCCCCGCAATGTTATGTTAAACTATTTCCTCTGAGCAGAAACCGCTCTCCAAGAGTTTGCCAGCCAGAGTAAAATCACTTCGTGGAGATAACCAGCGGAAACGTATTTAAAGAGAGATCGCGAAGGCGAGGGCAGCGGGGCGCGCAGCCCCACGTCCCCTGACCCCCGCAGCCTGCGGCGAACATGTGCCTACGGCGGCAGGACGCGCGGCCCTCCCGGAGCCGCCTCCCGGGGCTCAGGGCCCCGCCCGGCCTCCCTCTCCTGGTTCATTCATTCTGCACCCGGGGCTTCCGCACCCCCGCTCTCCCGCCCGGCCCGAGAGAAGGCCCCAGGGCCGAGGGCCTGTGCCGGGCCACAACTCCCGCCCGGAGTCCGGGCCCCGCCGCGATTCGCGCGCGCCTGCGGCCTCCTCCCGGGTGGTCTGAGAGGCCGCGGAGGCCCGCGCCGGCCCGCGCCCGAGACTAGAACCCCGCAACCCCGCAGCCCCACCCTCCGCCAATGCGCAGGCCAGGCCTTCCCCGCCCGCGGGGCGGCCACCGGGAAGCCCCCGGTCCCCGCCGCCCTGCTGCCCCACCGCGGCCGGAAGTCTCTCCGGAGCCCCCTCCCCAGCGCCTGACTTCCCTCGCCGCCGCGGCCAGACCCTCTCCGCGCTGGCCTGGGGCCTCCCAGCGCTGGCCGCGGGCCTGAGGAAGCGACGAGCCGCGCCGCCCGGTCCGCCGAGCGGCCAAAAGCAGAGCGCAGAGCCGGGGCTTGGCCTGGGCGGTTACCTTGATAATCCTGCGGGGCAGCCCGGCCATCTTGTCAGATCCCGAGTTCGGCCTCTGGTCTCGACTCTGGCTCCGCTCGCCTCACGCACGAGTGGAAGTCCAGGGCTCCACTTCCGGGGGACGTTGCCGCGCCCGCCGCCGCCGCCGCCGCCGCCGCCGAGGCCCCTCGGGAAATGTAGTCCCTGCTCTTGCGCGGGCGGGCTTCCCTAGGATCTGGCCCCCTCCCCCGCCTTCCCCGCCCCAGCCCCGGCCTGGGGGTGGCGGAAGTGACGAGCCCCGGCTGGGCAGGGACTTGGGGGAGGAGGCGCGAGGCCGTGCGGAGCTCCGACGCTCGTGGCCGAGCCCGCCGCGCGATGGTGGGATTACGCGGCCGGCGCCCAGCAGGCCCCCTCACCGCGGCCACGCCTGCGCCAGTGGGCGACGTAACAGAGGCCCAGCGGCGGGCGCAGCCCATTCATTCATCTGTTCGTTTGTTGGTTCATTCAGTGTTTCTGCATTGCGCGCGGCCGCAGCAGGGAATGACTCTGGTTAAGTGGAACCAGTGGCTCCTTCCTCAAAGGGAGGTGGAAGACTGAAACTCAGTAGCCATACGCCTAAATGCGGGTCTCGGAAGTTATCCAGGGAAACCCTAGACATAGAGTTTTGATATTTAAATTTTGATTTTTAAATCTCATGTAAATCGGGCCCCTTAAGCCCAGGGAAGGCTGAAAGAAAGGGTCTGGAGAGAGTTGGGGGGCAGGGAATTGACTTCTGAACGCAGAGTTGCTAGCTGGAGGAATGACGGAGGACAGGATTAGAGAGCCCAGAGAAATCCCTGAGAGGGGGATTGCCTGAAAATGGGACTGTTGGAGAAGCATTTTGTGACGTTTGATGACTGCCTGCTTGCTCTGGGATAAGCTTTTCGCTGACATTATTTTATTTCACAGCAATCTTAAGAAGGTGCCTCTACAAATGAGGTTCAGAAATGTCAACTTTTTCCAAGATTATTCAGGAGAAATTGGAGCTGTCTTGCTCCCAAAACATGGACCTTAACTGCTTAACCACAGTATTTCCTAGCACAGCACAGATAGTAGATGGTGAGTAAGGATGTGCCAGGTGCTGTGTTGGCAGGTGAGAATTCAAAGACAACCCTGACTGCCTTCCAGTCCAGTGGGAAGAGAGACAAGGAATTAATTACAACCCAGTGTGTTAAAGGCTGTTGTAGAGGTTCCTCCAAGGTGCTTTTTGAGCCCAGAGAGGCATTAATTGATTGAGAAGTCAGAGAAGGCTTCTGCAAAGGAAAAGAGTTGCCCTCAAGGATGAATAAGAGTCTAACTGACCTAGTAGGGAATAGCATGTCAGGCATGGGAAATAGCCTATAAAATGGCACTAGTCTACAAGAAAAAAAATTATGTGTGTGTGTGTGTGTGTGTGTGTATATATATATATATATAGCGTCTATATACATGTATGTGTCTATGTATATGTGTGTGTGTGTATATATATATATGTATATATATATATACACATTGCATTAAAGCAATGGAGACTATGAATGCAAGAAACCTAGTAAAAATAATAAGAGAATTATTGCGTGCTGGGCACAATGCTAAATGATTACATGGATTGTCTCATCTAACTATAAAGCTCATGAGGTAGGTTCTCTTATTACCAGTGCTTTTGAGATGAGAAACCAAGCCTCAGAGGTAATAATGAGAACCTCACATAACCAGAAGTCTGAAATAAGTGGTTCTGTGATTAGAAGAATCTGGGAAAATAAATGACATTGGACAAGGACACTTTCAGAATATTTTAGAGAGGGTTCAGGAGAATTCACCCTAATAAGAAGAAAGGCAGAATGACTATTAGGTTAGAATTGTGCTATCCCACTTATCTACGGTTGCCTTACAGACCAGCTCATACTGTTTAAAGCCACAACAGACATTTACTTAGCCCTTGAATCTTCAATTTGGGCAGGGCTCGGCAGGGAAGGCACATCTTTACTCCATGCTGTGCTGTGTCAGCCTGGGCAGCCTGACTGGGCCCAGGTCCACTCCCAAGATGGCTCACATACATAGCTGGCAAGTTGGTGCTGGCTATTAGTCTCTCTCCTAGTGGGCCTCTCCCTGGGGCAGCTTTGGCTTTCTCACTACCTGGTGGCTGGATTCCAAAAGTGAATGAGTGTTCTACCTAGCAAAAACAGAAGCTGAATGGTCTTTTTTGGCCTGGCCCTGGCAGTCACATAACATCACTCCCACTATAATCTATTGGTTGACTAATCACAAAAACCCACCCAGTTTCAAAGGTATGGGGCGTGGAATCCACCTCTTGAAAGGGGAGTGGAGAGATTCTAGAAACTAGCATAGTATGTGTGTATTGGAAGATATAGTTGTGGCCAACTTTGGAAAACAAACTGTCACAGGCATGACATTTGTCACTGTGCTTACAGCCAACTGGCTTAGTGTCACCTGCCCGTGACTCTTACGTGCTGGTTAAAATAAACACACCTGGCTGGAGCCCTTCTCTCAGAGATTCTTATTCTCTAAGTTAGCACTGAGGCCTGGGAATCTGCTTGTAAATATCATGAGGCCTTTTGATGGATCCTAAAATTTGAGAATAAAGATTTGAAATAAACAACAAAAATATATAAACGAAAAATGTTGCCACGTGCCTTCTTTTGGCCCCTCTCTAGTAGGATAACGAGTATCATGCAAATTAAGAGTGAGGGCACTGGAGTCCTCATCTAGGTTTGAGAACTTACATTTGCTATCCTTCATTTTCTTTTTTTTTTTTTAAGATTTTATTTACTTATTTGACAGAGAGAGAGATTACAAGCAGGCAGAGAGGCAGGCTCCCTACTGAGCAGAGAGCCAGATGCAGTCCTTGATCCCAGGAACCTGAGATCATGACCTGAACCAAAGGCAGGAGGCATTAACCCACTGAGCCACCCAGGCACCCACTATCCTTCATTTTCCTCACCTATAAAATGTATATACTTCATGTGATTGTTGTAAAGTTTAAATGAACACTACATAGCACTTAGCAAGGACTATTATTTTCATAATCTTGATAGAGCCAGTTTTCCTTAGGAAACCAAATTTTAAAACATGACAGTATAACTTTGTTTGGCGGAGACTATTTGATAGCATGAAACACTCTTAAGAGTATTAGTGGTAAAAAATATTTTTGAATGTCTCTTCTAGTTGTTTTTCCCATTCTTTTCCCCCTTGAGAACAACTCACACTATACTCATCTGGAAAACAAAATCTGAACTTCTGATTCATATACGTCCTGTAGAACAGGATATAATCTTAGAAGGACAGGTTGCCACAGGATCAAGATGAGGTCTATTCTCAAGTTAGAAATCTAGTTAAGAATCCTTACTCTAGGGCGCCTGGGTGGCTCAGTGGGTTAAAGCCGCTGCCTTCGGCTCAGGTCATGATCCCAGGGTCCTGGGATCGAGGCCCACATCGGGCTCTCTGCTCGGCGGGGAGCCTGCTTCCTCCTCTCTCTCTCTCTGCCTGCCTCTCTGCCTACTTGTAATCTCTCTCTGTGTGTCAAATGAATAAATAAAATCTTTAAAAAAAAAAAAAAAGAATCCTTACTCTAGGGATGCCTAGGTGGCTCAGTCAGTAAGCGTCTGCCTTTGGCTCAGGTCATGGTCCGAGAGTCCTGGGATCAAGCCCCACGTGGACTCCCTGCTCGGCAGGAAGCCTGCTTCTCCCTCTCCCACTCTCCCTGCCTGTGTTTCCTCTCTCTCTGTCTCTCTGTCAAATAAATAAATCTTAAAAAAAAAAAAAAAAAAAAAGGGCGCCTGGGTGGCTCAGTGGGTTAAAGCCTCTGCTTTTGGCTCAGGTCTCGATCTCAGCATCCTGGGATCGAGGCCCGCATCGGGCTCTCTGCTCAGCAGGGAGCCTGCTTCCTCCTCTCCTTGTCTCTCTGCCTGCCTCTCTGCCTACTTGTAATCTCTCTCTCTGTGTCAAATAAATAAATAAAATCTTTAAAAAAAAAAAGATTGCAGAAGACTATTAAAAAAAAAAAAAGAATCCTTACTCTAAAATATGGATAAAACAAGGAAATCCACCAAACCAATTGAATCGATTCCCTCAGGGAAGGGTGTTGGGTATTGGAGAACAGAGGTAAAAGAAAGACATTTCACTTACACTCCTGTACCTTTTAGATTTTGGACTATGTGAATGTGTTACCTATTTAAAACATTACATAATCTAATTCACTAATCGCAACAGTCTTAAAAAATACTCAAAGTTCTTTCAATGCTGATCAAAGATGATACAATATACTCAAAACTCAGCAAAATGATGCTGGTCCATGATATTGAATAAATGATAGTGATCAGATAGATAGCTCCACTGAGTTGAATAGTGCTACGCAGAATTCTTTGCTAACTGAACTTTAGCTTTTTGTCAGGCCTCACAACTATGTTTTTTTTCTCAGTCTCTGCTCCTTCCAGGACTCAAACTACAAGTGCCTTTGCATTATGATATAGAGAGGGAATAAGCAAGAATGCTGTGCTGGAGAAATTAGAGGAATTCTAGTGCACGAAAAGCTCTTACTCCCAGAACACTAGTTTATTTCATCCTGTTCCTTCTCCACCCCCAACCCCACCCCCAAATATTCCAGGTTTGCTACTTTGGTCTTAGACCAGCAGATACATATGTACTATTTACCCTGCAGGTAATATCTTGGGACATTTGTACCTGAGCTCTTCAATATTGCGGATATCTTCCATTTTGGTCCCCAAGGTACTCCTGAGGCCTAGCTCAGGACCTGCTCTCTGATAGTTCTCAAAAAATATTTGCCAAGGGAATGAACCAATAGCTGCAGTGGGAAAACAAACAACTCTTTGAGAATAGGTTACATAGGTTCATGATCAGTAAGTGAATGCTTACAGAAATCACAGGATGTTCACGTTCATCCCTAAACTTCTCAACTTCCTGAAGGGCAACCATTTTTTTTCCAGCAACCGTCTTGTGCTTTGCAGAGACAAAATAGAGTAGACGAGTTTGGAAAATCGTAGCTCATTCATCTCTAATAGAGGCCCTGTTTCAATTCAGGAGGGGTAGTCATCGGGCAGAACTATTTGTTTGCGGGCGCCTGGGTGGCTCAGTGGGTTAAAGCCGCTGCCTTCGGCTCAGGTCATGATCCCAGGGTCCTGGGATCGAGGCCCACATCAGGCTCTCTGCTCAGCAGGGAGCCTGCTTCCTCCTCTCTCCTCTCTCTCTGCCTGCCTCTCTGCCTACTTGTAATCTCTCTCTCTGTGTCAAATGAATAAATAAAATCTTTAAAAAAATTAAAAAAAAAGAACTATTTGTTTGCAAGTACTCTTATTGTTCCTTGCAGCATGAGAAAACCATTTCGTGGGCAATCAAGACAGGAGTATCTGTGAAAACAGAGTTCATGAACACTGACTCAGGGAGGAAGTGGGTGGGAGAAGAAGAAAAGGCGCACGCTGATTTAATAGAAGAAAAGAGGGGCGCCTGGGTGGCTCAGTCGGCTAAGCGTCAGCCTTCAGCTCAGGTCATGATCCCAGAGTCCTGGGATCAAGCCCCAGATCATGATCCCAGGATCCTGGGATCAGGCCCCGCATCGGGCTCTCTGCTCAGTGGGGAGCCTGCTTCACCTTCTTCCTCTGCCTGCCTCTGCCTACTTGTGCTCTCTTTCTCTGTCAAATAAATAAATAAAATCTTAAAAAAAAATAAATAAAAAATAAAAGAAGAAAGGAAAAAAATGCCTGCTGCCTCATATTCAAGACGTCAATGTAAGTAGCTGAGCGCTTATAAACTGTTAACCAACACAATGCCAGCCTGCGAGAAAGTGCTGAGCAGAATCATCCAAGGTCATAAAAACTATGTCAAGGTGGAAGGCATCAGGAAAGATGAGAGCCAGGAGAATCAGAGTAATAAGGATTACCATTGTCTAATGCTTTATGCTTTACAAAACATTTCTGAATGTCCTCTCACCCACAGAGAGCACGGAGGCATTCTGTAGAACCATCATTGACTCCACCGTGTCTCTATAAAGGTAGATGAAGGGGGTACACTTTTCTCTGGGCCATTTCCCAGTGGCAACAGGATGCCAGGGGATGGTGACTGAAGACCTTTGGCCAGAAGCCTGGCTGGAACAGGAACTCTGAAAGCAAGGTTCTTTTCCCTGCAAATGTGTGCCACCCTTCCAGGTTCCCAAAGAACTGTTTACATGCCATGACCTTGGGCTTCAGTTGCTGCATAACTGGGCCTGTGATTGCATACTCAGCCTACCAGCTAAACTGTCCCTTGCCTTTCTCTCCACCTGGTATGCCTTCACCTTTCTTCTTCTCCAGCCAGCACCTGTCTCTCTCAGTCTTATTGGCTTCTCTGCTTCTCAGTTGTGTCACTTACTGTCTGCAGAAACTGCCTACCTGGTTCCAGCATGATTTGAAAACTGTTTTGCTTTTGATAACAATGACTTGGGATCCAATAAACTCTGAAGCAGAGGTTCCCAAACTTTGGAGGATTAAACACCTCAGAGGCTGGTTAAACATGGGTTCAGGGGCCCCACCCAAGGTCTTCTAAGTGCAAGGCACAGGTCTCAAGCATCTGTGTTTTTAACACACTCCCCAGGCACTACAGAAGGACCCAAAGTTTGAGAGTCACCGTCCCACATTATCTGATCTGCTCGAGAAAACAAAACAGTTGCTACAGCAACCTTGACTTCTAGTGTTCTTATTCCTGTTTTGCTAGATCCTTTTTGACCCCAAACCTGTAACTTTTCCCCCACTTGTTCTAATTTTCTTGGTCTGGGTATTAGATATTTCAGATTGTTCACGTTTAAGTTGGCCCAAATGTTCAGTATTCCAGATTGTTAGGCTTTGAGGAGGCCAAGAAATTAAGCCCACTTTCCCCTCCTGAAACTACAACCAAATTGAAAGAGATGGAGATCAGCACATTGCTTTCATTACTAATAAAGCTGATTGGAGAACACAGCTCTAAGTCTGCAGTAATTTGAGTTTACCCACATTCCCCAGTCACTTAGCACAGCCAAACAATGGCAGGCCCCATAACCCCAGCCAGAGCAGAGTTGGGAATGCTGGAGAGCAGAAGACAAGCTGCTGAAGTAGAAAGAGAAGAAGGAGAGGGAGGAAATGGAGAGGGAGAAAGAGGAGGAAGAGAAAGTGGAGGAGAAGAAAAAAGAGGAAAGGGAGAAAAAGATGAAGAGAGAGGAAGAAGGACATAGAGAAAGGAAGAAGAAAGGAAGTGGGAGAATGGAAAAGAAAGGGAAAAGGGAGGGAGGAAAAAAAAGAGAGAAGGAAACAAGGCTGAGCAGACCCAGCTCATTATTTTAAATTCACCAATCAGAGAACTTACTCCTCTTAGCTTCAATTTACAAAACCTCTTGACATCTTCTTAACCTACTGCTTACTTTCTGTCTCCACTCCCCAGAGGCAAGCTCAGCCCATTGGCTGGACAATTTCATCGAAGCTTTGACTGTCCTGTGATCCATCATACCTCGACTCTTAACACCTGAATTTTCACATCTGGGTGCCATTTTGCTCACGTTCCCCACCCCATCGGCTGGCTAGTCTCACCCTCCTCTCCAAATCATCTTGCACAGTATGTTCTAGCAAACGCTCACTCCGATCATCTGTTTACAAATGTCCCTCGCCATGCCGTGCACCCTTCCAAGGCAGGGAGCGCCATATTCTTCTTTCTGCGTGTTCAGCAGTAACCTAATGCCCGACACACATTCCCCCTTCCTGCCTTTCTTCCTTCCCTCTTTCTCTGCCTATTATGTACCAGACCCTCCCTAGCAACCGGTATTTTTTTTTTCACTTAAGTTCAATTAGCGAACATATAATACATCATTAGTTTTTGATATAATGTTCAATGATTCATTAGTTGCGTATAACACCCAGTGCTCAACATATCACGTGCCCTCCTTAATGCCAACCAGTATTTTAAAATGAACCTGGGAGGATCTCCAATCTGGAACGTACTTTCTAGTATGGGAAACAGATATTAAAACAAATGAATATATTTTATGTGCTAAGTTCTATAATTAAGATATAGAAGATAGAGTGAGGAGTATACGTAAGATACAGGGAAGGTTTCATTCACTGAATTATTTAATAAGTGTTTAGTGAGTTCTTATTAAGTACCAGGAACAATATATTTTCTTCAGGTAAATGATGAGCCAGATCAGACATGGAATTGCCCTCATGGAGAATGGATGCAGACATATATGAATGAAATTAATACAAAATAAGCATGAAATGTTTTTTAATCAGAGTTCCTGGTTGCAGGCATAGAAACTGACTCAGACTAACAGAAAAGGAACTCATTGGGAGGATGTTGTGTGGTTCATATGATCACCGGGAAGGCTGCAGACCAGGCTCAGAAACACAGAGGGTGCTGGCATTCTGGAACTGGGCAAGAAAGGGAGCCAGAGGACTCACACTGGCCAGTTTTCCGTTGGACACTTCTCCCCTGACCTCCTCTAGGTATGGTGTTCCTGAGTCCAGAGCCTCTTGGATTCTGATTGCCATTTCTGACTCGGGTGGGCTGATGGGCACGGGAGTCTGGTGCCTAAACTTTCAACCATCCCATCAGTTTTCAGTTCCCTCCTCACTCCCTCTTCCTAAATACTTGGTGCCACCAATTATCTGAACCTTGATACAATCTTCGGTCTTCATGTTTCTAAGTCGGGTGCTGTTCCTGCGTTGGCTGGCTTCCATCCTTGTTCTCATTAGTGTTTGGGGATAATTTTCGAGAAAGAGGGTAAAACATCTTTATGATGAAATAAGCATTTTTGTGTCTTTGAGGCAACTTTCGTACAAAAGATTATTCACAGATTAGTTTTTAATAAATATTCCATGTATTGAAGTAACAGTAAATTCTAGTTTTTCCTTAAGCTTTCAAGTTCAACTGGAAATATTATTCTATTTGGAAGACTAGCAAAAAAAGTTTTTAAAAATTAGGATCACAGGGATGCCTGGGTGGCTCAGTCAGTTAAGCATCTGACTCTTAATCTCAGCTCAGGTCTTGATCTCAAAGTCGTGAATTTAAGCCCCATGTTGGGTTCCATGCTGGGTTTGGAGCCTATTTAAAAAAAAATTAAGATCACAAAGCTCATCTAACAGGCCACAAAGCAAGTCTAATAGCATAAATTATCTTATATCTCCTAAATACTTCAATATGAACATGGCATACACATGTTTGTAAATGTGTTATATTTTCAAATCTAACTGGAAACTAGTATGAATAGGTGGGTTTGGTTTGACTTCATCATTTCTATGCTTAATTCTAAATCTTTGAGGAACTAATAAAGTCACATCCAGGAAAACAATTAAGGAAACTGCAAGTAATCTGAGATTACCTACACAAGCAATTTGGGGTGCTTTCTAGATAGGTTGTGAGGGTGAAGTCAGGAAGGACAGACTTGGGCGCCTGGGTGGCTCAGTGGGTTAAAGCCTCTGCCTTCGGCTCAGGTCACGAACTCAGGGTCCTGGGATCGAGGCCCGCATCGGGCTCCCCGCTCAGTGGGGAGCCTGCTTCCTCCTCTCTCTCTGCCTGCCTCTCTGCCTACTTGTGATCTCTCTCTCTCTGTCAAATAAATAAATAAAATCTTAAAAAAAAAACAAACAAACAAAAAGGAGGACAGACTTCCAGGATCATCTTCTGAATGACCTGGAGGGAGAAGCAGACCCCACTTTCATGGTTGTGGTGCCAACAGGAATTCCAAGTCCATGCCCACCAAATAGGGTCCTCTCACTGCCCCTGTCACTTGAACTCAGGTTACACATTTACCTAATTCTTGGTGTGATTGGAGCCTCTAATCTCTTACCAAGGTTGTTTCACTGTTTGATTTACCAACATATTCAATCAAGCTACTTGTCGCTTGAAACTATTCAGAATTCTTTCCACATTCTATCAATATGGGAAAGTTGCATCGCTTATACATAAGAGACATCCGATTGGATTTTGCACCAGTCTCTGGCTTTACAGTTACAACACTAGACACATGCTAACAACACTTATTCTGATACGATGCCAGTTATCTCCCTTTTGCTCCGCCAGATCCACTCTTTATTTTGTCAACCCTGCTCTCTGCCCAGGAAGTGGATCTGAACACACTACCCTGTGTAGAGGGGGTTCCTTGCCCTCTGGTTTGGGGAAGGAAGGAGAGGTCAGAGTAATTATTAACTTGGGTTAGTCCTGGCGAGGTCACCTTAGGCTGGCTATGCCCTTCGACAAAAGATTATTACTTCTCTCAAGATAGCCAACTATAGGATTCTCTCTTTCTGGGTTCCAGTAAGTAACTGCTCCCTCTCTTTGTCCCTTCTGGCCTGGAAGGAACAGCCAGTGCTATACTACTGCTACTTCTTGTAATTCCACTCACAATTCTGTAAAGAATCCCTCTGTAAGTAAACTCTTCTGAAATTATACCCGTTTGAGTATAGCATCTATTTTCTGCTATGTGATATACCTAACTGATATACTACTAAAAGCTAGAGATTATTATTGTCCATTTTAGGCTAACTATATTTTTCATTTTTAATTCCATTCATTAGATTATTTCTGACAGTCAAAAGGGAAGGATTATATTTTAGTGCCTAAGAAATAAATAATCTCCTTGGGCAAGATATTCATAAAATTTATTATACAAATATTTACTAGCACCTGCAAGGTATAATTATTGCTAGCATTGATTGAGTGCTTATTATATTTGCTAAGCATTTTACTTACTTTCTTTTATTTAATCCACTCATTCAACAATTCTATAAAGTAGGAAAAATCATTCTTATACCTCTTTTATAAAAAGCAAACCAAGACTCAGAAATATTAAGAAAATACATTTTCCCAAATAACAGAGTTAGGAAATAAGGGAATTAAGATTCAGATTTAGGCAGAGAGGGGCACCTGAGTGGCTCAGTCAGTTAAGCCTCTGCCTTCAGCTCAGATCATGATCCCAGGGTCTTGGGATCGAGTCCCACATCAAGCTCCTTGCTCAATGGGAAACTTGCTTCCTCCTCTGCCTGCCGCTCCTCCTGCCTGTGCTCACTCTCTGACAAGTAAATAAATAAAATCTTTCAAAAAACCCCTGACATCATTTAGGCTATTCATAGGGAAGATGTTCATGATACATTTTTGAGTTATTCATCTATTATACATATATATAGTTTTAAAAAAGAAAATCTATATGTGCAAGTATATGTGTGTTTATTTGTATATGTATATTTATAGGAATAAAAGAAAACCTAAATATGTGTTTGTGTGAAAGAGAGGGAGCTTGAAGGAGAACCAGGCCTTCTGGTTCATATCTCAGCTCCACCATTTACTGGCATAGAATTTTTTTTTTAAGATTTTCTTTATATGACAGAGAGAGACACAGCGAGAGAGGGAACACAGGTAGTGGGAGAGGGAGAAGCAAGCTCCCCGCTGAGCAGGGAGCCCAACGCCGGGCTCGATCCCAGGACCCAGGGATCATGACCTGAGCTGAAGGCAGATGCTTAACTACTGAGCCACCCAGGTGCCCCAGGATTTTAAAACAGTACACACAACGTGTCCAGTAAATGTTAGCTATTATAATATGGACATAAGAAGAGAGGAAAAGTGACAGATTATACACTGAAGTGTTAGGAGTGATTATCTATTGGGTTTTTTTTTAACATCTGTATTAGTACTTTTTTAAATATACATTTTCTATTTGGAAATGAGCATTGCACAGGTTAAGCTCAAGGGTGCCTTAATCAGTAATTCCCAGACTCAAGTCACAGGTCTACCAGGTGTACCTTGCATGACTTTGAATAAGTTATTTCCCTTCTCTGTGCTTCTGGAACTTCATTTGTATAACGCTAGTCACAATAATTATACCCACCTCCTAGGACATTCAGAAAGAATAGAAAAAAAACCATGTAAAGTGTTTGAAGATTAATGTCTGACACATAGTAAGTACCAAAATTGTAGCCAGTTTTATGTAATGAAAAAAAAATAAAAGTTTTTAGAAAGATTAGCCCTCATGGCTTGGGAGTTATTGCTCTGGAGCCTTTGATCTCTGACCTATACAAAAAGAGACTTAATTCTGTGAAGTTAGGGGAAAAAAAAGGCAACCCCCTTCTCAGCTGAAACCATTTGAAGCCAACTCCAAAGTTTTATGATTTTGTCTGTTTTGTGACTTTACTAGCATGAATTTAAACTGCTTTTATGTAGGCTGGTGTAAGTTATCGCTGCTGTTTCCAGTTTGTATTTGGGGGAATTATAGTTTTAAACTTGAGGGCATTGAACTACTTTACAACACGGCTCTCTTAGCTACTCTCACGCCACGGTCTCTTGGCTTTCATACCGCCTCTCTCCTTGCCACTTCCTAGAGGTCCTTGCTGGGTGTCCTTCTCCAAGTGACCTCTACATGTTGGAATTCCCTGGGGCCACATTCTGGGGCATTTTTCTTGTTCTTTTTTTCTACAGTGTCTGCCTATATGCACGCTACATTCCCCTGGCTTCAAATCAGCATCTAGCCTAAACTCTATTCTTCAAACACATCTGTCCAACCACCTGCCTCCTTTTATATTTCTATTACATCTCTATTTATGTCTCAAAGATACCTCAAACTCAGCAATGCCCAAATGGAATTATTCATTTTCACCCTCCTCAGATGCCCCCCCAGCCTATTCCTCTTTCAGTGTCCCCTATCTCCTGAATCACACCACCTTCAAACTAGTCATCAAAGCATCTCCTGAGGTGTCTTTCCTCTCCCTCAAATACCACATCCAATAATCCATCAGCAGGTTCAGTCGTCATTTCTACTTCCAACGTATATCTGGACACTCTGCCCTTCTCTTCCTCTCATGATTGCCATCCCCTATCATGTCACCATTCCTCACAAGTAGAGCCAGAGTAATCTTTTAAAAACATAAATCATGGGGCACGTGGGTGGCTCAGTTGGTTAAGCATCTGCCTTTGGCTCAGGTCATGATCTCGGGGTCCTGGGATTGAGCCCCATGTTGGGCTTCCTGCTCAGAAGGGAGTCTGTTTCTCCCTCTCCCTCTGCCCCTCCTCCTGGCTCATGCTCTCTCTCTCTCCCAACTAACTAAATAAAATCTTTTAAAAAATTAAAAAATCAAAATAAATAAAAAAATAAATATCATGTCTCTTTTTTGGTGGTAGAACCCTTCAGTGACTCCATATTGCTTTTAGCATAACATCTATGCATATGGTCTCTGTCCTGATTCCATGTGATCACTACCAAGGCCCAGCATAACCTGGTTCCTATCTACCTCATCTCCTGCCACTCTCCTCCACACCATATTCCAGCAGAGTGTAAGCTATTTCTACCCCCTTTAGACTTTTTAAGTTAATCCCTTAGCCTAGAGCTGTCTCTACTCTCTTTCCCAAGTACATGGTTGGTTTCTTTTCTCCTCTCAGCTTTTCATTTTTTTCCTGGTCCCATGAAGTGAGTCTCCCTGTTGGTCAGTGGTCCCCACGCAGCTCACAGCCATCAATATGTGCCCTCTGGAGTCATCATTGATCCAGCTCTCTTTTGCATTGCATAGCAAATGTTTAACAATCCAGTTGATCATTCATCCAAGTCTGTTTCTCCTCTCTGTCTCTTCCTACAACATAGTTCAGAAAGACATTACAAGACAGCTTTGAGGAGTGGACAAGATCAGAAAGGACAGACATGGGCCCTAAGATTAGTAGCACAACAAGCTTGGTATTCTGTAAAAATAAGGAGAGACATCAAAGCAACCCATATTTATTTTTCTTTACAGTGAATTTATATTATGTTCACTGATTTTTAATATTAACCACTCAGGATTATGGCCTTAAGTTTGTTTAAGTAGGCTCCAAGCCCAGCATGGAACCTAAAACAGGGCTTGAACTCACAACCCTGAGATCAAGACTTGAGCTGAGATCAAGAGTCAAAGACTAAATCAACTGAGCCACCCAGGCACTCATATCATATGGCCCTTGACTTTTAAGGAGCTTATTGTCCCCCTTGAACACACGATAAAAGTTATGAATTCTTTTCAGAAAAATGTAGATATATACAAATTTTTGCAAATCATTTAAGAAAGGAATTCCCAGGCTAAACTGCTGCTTTCAGCAGTCAATCATCTATTGCTTTGGATATCTGCAGTGTTATTGTTTCATTCATTCAGCAAATATTGGAGGTCTACAATGGGGCCAAATACAGTCCTACATGTTGGGTTTACATAGAGTATAGAACATGATAGATACTTGTTCCTGCCTTCATGGAGCTTGCATTCTAGCATAAGAGACAGACATTAAACAAGGAACCAAATGATAATAGAATGTTATATAATGGCAAATGTTACAAAGAAAAACAAAGGAGAGCAATGGGATAAGGGAAGACGAAGCTCTTTTATTGATACGGTTCTCTCTGAGATGATATTTGAGCAAGCCCTGTATAAAATAAGGCAGTGGTTATGAGAAGAGATGAGAGAAAAGCATTGCAGGCAATGAGAACTGGAAGTGCAAAGGCCCAGGGCCTTCTCTCCTTACAAAAGTATAAGGGAAGTTCCTGGATTTTGCACACTTTCTTCCTCCCATAATTAATAGCCAGCACAATTCTCAGAACACAGTTTTGGACTTTCAGGTGTAAGGGCCTCCCCACTTCCTAGGTCAAACGTCAAATCCAACCCTACCCGCCTTCAGTGCTTCTCTGAAGTTACTTCTTCCCCCAGGAAACCTTAGCTTAAGCACCAAGAATGGGTCTCGAGCTCCTCTAATTTTTTGTATAAAGTTTTTAAAAAGATAGCGCTTGTTACTTTCCAAGCATGTGTGCGTGGGGCAGTGATTTTGGTGTTTTTGTGTGTTGGGTGGGGGGGGTGTCATGAGCTAAAGTAGAGTCAGACAGCTCCAACTAAACGCGAGAGAAAGTGCAGTGGATTCCGCCCTCACGAGTCCACCGGGAGCTCGTCCCGCGGAGACTACATTTCCCAGAGTGCCCCGCGGGCCAGGGAGGTGCTCGAGCAGTGTCTTTTAGGACCCGGATTGAGGTAAGATGGCGGGCTCGTGGTGAGCGGCTTTCAGGTAACTGCTGCCCTCTCTTCCTCCAGTCAAGGAGTTTCTAGAAGCTAGGCAGGTCCAGATTCCTTATGGAGAGATGTCGATGTCTTCCACCTGTCGTTCGCGGCTGGGTAAAGCCCTTGGTATCACCATTCTGGATCCGTCCTGCGGAAGGGTTGGCGTGTGGCCGTGCCCTTCCCTGGGCTCCCCGCGTGCCTGGGCGATCGCTCGAGGACCCCTCCAGTCCAAGTCTTTCGGTTCTGTCTCTGGGTGCTAGTCCGGATACTCATGGCAGCATGTACCTCAAACCTAGGATTCTTCGGCTCTCCGCAACTTTTGTTTCAGGGTTGAATTCTGGGCCAAAGAATTTACTGTCTGAATTTCTGTCCCTGGAGTGAGTAATCTGACTTTCCAGCTGCCCTGGTTGAGGGGACCTAAGGTCCTCCCAGATACTTTGTTACTTGGTTCGTGGTCAGAAGACATGGGTTTGCGTTCCGCCCATGCCACCTATAAAGCAGCGGTATAGTGCGCAGTAAATCGCTTGATCTTTCTGAGCCTCAGGTCTCAGTATATAAAATGGAGATGCCTACTTCACGGATTTGTGAAAGAGCTTATGATGTATAGGGAATCGCAGTTATAAAATGTAAAAAGCACACTGTATGAACTCAGGGAAAGTAGTGCAAATGTACGGACAGTGCAAGGAATCGACCTGCATAATTTAGTCTAATAAATAAGACTGTGAAGCCTATGTCCCAATTCCATTTTATCACTATTGGGGGAAGGGAACGAATAGTCATCTAGGCCAAGTGAAAAAAGGGATGTGGCAGTGGTTATAAGTCATTTACTGACAAAAGCCATGGAGGTTGTGGTTGTTTTCACCGTTTTACCGTGGAAGAAACAAAGGATCGTTTAATTAATGACTTGCCCGAAGTTTCCCAGTTTATAAGTGACTGGCTCGAAAGTTCTTGGAAGCAAATCATTTAAATTTTGTACTTTAGTTTTTTCATTAATGAAATTAAGATACCTGTCATGATTAATAGAGTAAAATGAAATGGTAGTGAAAGCACATTGCAAAGTTAAAAATCTTATACATATATGAGGGTGAAATTTTACTTGGGACTTTAGAGTGTTTATATGTGTTCCTCTAAATCAGTATTTAATAGGTGAAGGATAGACCTTGTTTAATAATTAAATTAGAGCCGATCCTACTTCAAGTGATGTAATAAGATCTTGTGTATGGCACCTGAAAGGTTGTACACAGACACATTAGCATTATGAAGGAGGATGCTTTGTGTAGTATGTGTGAGTGTCTGTTTCTAAGGGGAATTACACATTTGCTGAGCGCTCACTAAATGGAAAGAAGTACAGTCGGTGCTGAGAAGTTTGCATTTAAGAAAAATAGTAATGGACAATAGTTTCAGGGCTTTAGGCCTTATATTTTAGTGTTCTTTGTCCTATATCATATGGAAATGGAAAGTTGTTAAGTTTTTCTTGTGACTATAGTTCTAGCTAGCAAATCCTCTTGTTCTTGTAGCGTTTAATATATTGTATCACTTTACTTTATCACAGGTAGCACTAATTTTTCTTTATCTTTTATGCAGGAATGAAAATAGGTACGCCTTGAAGAAGATTTTAAAATCACTTTCTCTTCAAATCATCTTCTTTCATACCACCTGATAAGCATCTTGATTCACCATGGCGTTAACAGCAGTAAAATTGGTGATATCAAACAGAACTATCTGGAAACATTTATTTCCAATTCAAAGTGAGATTTTTTTTCATGTTTGAAATTTTTCAAATATTATAGATATCCATGTTCACTGTAGAAAATTTAAAGTAGTTATTAGGCAAAAAGGTGTTTCGTTATTATATAAGCCTCTTAATAGGAGTGTTTGCAGTCATGGAAAAGGGGAGAAAGTCTAAATGGGTATCAAAAGGGGGTAGATAAATTTTGGCACATCTTTATGAATATCAAACAGCTGTTATCAACATGAAAAGATCTCTAAATAGAAAGGGGGAAAAGTATGTCACAGAACAGTATTTATTGTATGATCCCATTTGTACATTTAAAAGATGATCTACCATATACATGTATATGTTTATATATAAATACAGAATAAAAGGTGTGAACCAAAAAGGTTTTCTGTATAGACCACTAGTGGGATTTAGCTGAGGGCAAGTGAGGGGTTGACAGAGAGGAACTTTCTGAATCACGTATATTCATTATGTTTTCACTTTTTTAGTAGTTCTTAAAATTAGCAAGTAAGGGGCAAATTTACAGTTCCGTCTTATAAAAATCATTGCTAATGTTTAGGATTTTAGTATGTATTTTCTATGTACTTAACTATTTAAAATATCTATATATTTAACATAAAAATACATTTTATATATAATAGTATGTAAAATATTTATAATTTTTAGGGGCGCCTGGCTGGCTCAGTTAGCAGAGCATGCATCTCTCAGTCTCAGAGTCATGAGTTCAAGCCCCATGTTGAGCATGGCGCCTAGTTTTAAAAAAAGGAAATTTATAAGTTATATAATATATAATTTGTACCTTTCTTTTCTTTTTTTTCTTTTTTTTTTTTAAAGATTTTATTTATTTATTTGACACAGAGAGAGAGATTACAAGTAGGCAGAGAGGCAGGCAGAGAGAGAGAGGAGAGGGGAGGAAGCAGACTCCCTGCTGAGCAGAGAGCCCGATGTGGGCCTCGATCCCAGGACCCTGGGATCATGACCTGAGCCGAAGGCAGCGGCTTTAACCCACTGAGCCACCCAGGCGCCCTGTACCTTTCTTTTCTAAAGAAATGTGCATGGTCTAATATTTTCTTCAAAGCCTATTGATACGTGCTTGATAGTCAAAACATTGACCCATATAAATATATAGACTATTAAAATCTTATTTCCCAACCAGTCTTGCTTTCACTCTTCCTTTCCTTTGTGAACTCTCTTTTTCCATTTCTAAAGCAGATATGGTTAGAGTGTAATAATCGGTTTGCTTTTTCTTTAGCTGTGCTAGCCAACTTTTTTCAGTCTCTGGCTGACCTTAATCTCTTCCTTCATGTTTCCTATTTATTGCCATTTGTAATTGAATGTTTATTGAGTTAGGGGAAAAGAGTTAAAAACTAAGGTAAAAAAGTATAATTAGTCAAGTAAATTAAGAAGGAAATTGTTATAAGACTAAATATAAACTAAAGTCAGGGGGTCCCTGGGTGGCTCAGTTGGTTAAGCGTCTGTTTTTGTTTTTGTTTTTAAAGATATTATTTATTTATTTGACAGAGAGAGAGAGATCACAAGTAGGCAGAAAGGCAGGCAGAGAGAGAGGAGGAGGCAGACTCCCCGCTGAGCAGGGAGCTTGATGCGGGCCTCCATCCCAGGACCCTGAGATCATGATCTGAGCCGAAGGCAGAGGCTTTAACCCACTGAGCCACCCAGGTGCCCTGTTTTTTTTTTTTTTTTTTAAGGATTTTATTTATCTATTTGAGGGAGAAAGTAAGAGACAGAGCACAAATGGAGGGAGAGAGGCTGAGGAGGAGGGATAAGTAGACTCCCCACTGAGTAGGGAGCCCAGTGGCTGGTTCCGTGTGGGGCTGATTCCAGTGTGATCTTGACCTGAGCCTGAGGCAGACACTTCACCAGCTGAGCCACCCAGGCGCCTCTCATCCAACTCTTGATTTTGGCTCAGGTCATGATCTAAGGGGTTGAGAGCGAGCCCCACATTGGGCTCTGTGGAGTGTGGAGCCTACTTAAGATTCTCTCTCTCCCTCTCCCCTCCTTTCTCTCTGTCTCTCCCCCCACCCTTTAAAAAAGAGAACAAAACTTGATTACTTGGGAATACTTCTGTTGTTGAGAATTGGGAGAGAGACTCCTGCTGCTTGTCCTCCCCTTTGCCCTGACTGACTAGAATCACCAGCCTCATGGCTGATGGTAAATCAGATCTATTCATTTTTTCTTAGTTCATTTCTTGGAATAGCAATTAGTCATCATTGAGGCTAATCTGAAAACCTGTTAATCTGCCCCAGGATAAGTGAAAATTATCTATGTATACTTTACCTACTAGATTATAAATTTGTAGTGTCTAATTTATTTTGGTTTCCTTAGTACCTTTCATACATGGTAGATGATAAATGTTTGTGAACTGATTTGAATGGACTGGGAGTTGTCAAAATATCTGGTTAACTAAGAATTTAGGCTACCCCAGAAAATTATTCCATTATCATTCAGTCATTCTAATATTCAGTGATTGCCTAACTTCTTGCATTCTGAAGCCCTTTATTTTCCACACATCCTATCATTACTATTATTGAAGGTAAAGTATTATTACTGTTATTGATATCTTATATGAGTGGCTCAGTGGGGGGAAAGGAAGAACAGTAAGAGACAAAGCAAAACCACGATTAAGGGAGAAAGTTCAGTGAGCAGAAATAAAAAGGCTTCCCATACGCCAAAAGAACATTTAAAACCTTCACAAATATGCAATCAACAGTGGGAATGTAGGGAATATTTTACAGGTCTTTAAGCATACTAAGTCATTTGATCCTTACAACTTTGAATTTTACAACTTTGAATAATACTACGTGGTAGGTATTTTATGAAGATGAAGGAACTTGAGTTCTCTGACCCCTCAGAAATTTACCCAAGGGTGTGTATCTGGTAGATGAGAGCTGTGATCGAGACTTGGGTCTTCCCATCTTATTTAGTCTAATACACTTTCTGCTGTATCTTCTTTCCTGTAGTAACTTAAAATATTGAGTATTTGAAGGTTAAGTGGGACTGTCAATTTTTTTTTTTAAGATTTTATCTATTTATTTGACAGAGATCACAAGTAGGCAGAGAGGCAGGCAGAGAGAGAGGAGGAAGCAGGCTCCCCACTGAGCAGGGAGCCCGATGCGGGCCTCAATCCCAGGACCCTGAGATCATGACCTGAGCTGAAGGCAGAGGCTAACCACTGAGCCACCCAGGCACCTTGAGGTTTGGTTTTGTTTTGTTTACGATTTTGCTTATTTATTTGACAGAGAGAGACAGTGAGAGAGGGAACACAAGCAGGGGAAGCGGAAGCGGGAGAGGGAGAGGCAGGCTTCCCGCCAAGCAGGGAGCCTGATGTGGTGCTCCATCCCAGAACCCTGGGATCATGACCTGAGCCACACACACTTAACGACTGATCCATCCAGGTGCTCCAGGACTGTCAGTTTTTATAGATCTTATCAAAAAGCAGTTAAACATATGTATACATAACAAGAGTAGCCTGTAAGTTATGGAGAGCTGACTCATTGAAGTTCTTTTTGGTAAATTGAGTTGACTGAAGGGAAGGGAAGGGATATTAACTTTGGCATTAATTCTTTTATTAGAAAGGCTTATTTATTTATTAGAGAGCAAGAGAGCATGCACTCAACGTGCAGGGTATGGGGAGGTGCAAAGGGAGAGGGAGAGAGAGAATCCCACGCAGACTCCCCACTGAGCACATATCCTGATGCCCTCAATCTCAGGACCCTGAGATCATGACCTGAACTGAAATCAAGAGGTGGATGCTTAACTGTCTGAGTCACCTAGGTGCCCCAATTCTAATTATATATTTAAAACCTCTGATATTTACCATATTTAGAGTTTTTCTCTTGATAAAATGTCAGATGAATACCTCTAATTATGTACTAATTGTGAGTGAGTTAGCATTTTAGAGGCAGTTCAGCAGTCACTTCTCTATTAGTAACTACTGTAGTGGACAGAGTCATGATAAAGGTGTGGTTCCTGGCCTTAAGGAACTTAACTTATCTACACTTGTAGGTGAAACAGACATTTACGGAAATAAGAAACAACTGAATGTGACATAGAATGTTACGTATGTCATGAGGGTACAAACAAATGTCTGTGTAAGTACTGAGTAGAAGTTTAACAGATTCTTGCCGAACTGAAATACTGTTGTCTTGAGTTTTCCCTCCTGCGTATTTTAAAAACACTTAATTCTGTCTGTCCTGCCTCTGCCACCCAACCCAACCCTGTTTCTTTCAGTGAATGTGTATATCACCTAGCTGGTTTATATTCAGAGACTACAAACTTCTTTTGCTCTTAATTCATACATAATTGAGAAGATTCCCAACAGTGTGAAGAAAATAAGTGTAAATGATATTTATGTCATCCTCTGACTTGTCATGCTGAATGCTCCCATATTAGCCCAGATAATCGAAAATCAAATCTTTTGAGAGATGAGGTTAAATTTCTAATTCTTTAGTTTATCTTACATCAGTAGAATTTTGGGATTGACATTTTGCTAAGCAATCTTTTATGATAAAAGTGAGTTTTGTTAAGGCACTTTTTATGCTTTGGAGTAAGAATATATGTTTAGACCTGGGGAAAGGAGGAATATACAAAGATGGAAAATGTATCTTATTTACACATCTTTGATACATGTAAATAACTGATCCAGGAAAAAAAATCCCACAAAGAAGGTATAGCAATGTCATATGAAGCATAGGTTTTGGACATATACAATAGACTACTCTTTACTCTGTAATGGGAGTTGTAGGGCAGGGAGGAGAAAATGGATTTCATGGAAGAGTAGCATTAGACTTTGAAGGATGAATGGTATTTGAACCAAATGGGGAATGCGTTCCACACTGTGGAGCAAGACGCTCAGTTGAGAGAAGTTGATCGTTGGCTTTAGCTGGCATGTATGGTAGTTCTTCCTTATCTACAGAGGATGCATTCCAGGACCCCCCTGGATGCCTGACACTGTGGATAGTACTGAACTCTATATATACTATGCTTTTTCCTATACATACGTACCTGTGTTAAACAGTAGATATTAACCATCATTAATAAGAAAGTAGGACAATTCTCATAATGTACTGTAATAAAAATTATGTGAATGTGGTCTTTCTCAAAATGCCTTATTGTCCTGTACTCACCATTCTGCTTGTGATAATGTGAGATAAAATGTCTATGTGATGAGATGAAGCAAGGTGAATGACATACCATTGTGATATAGCATTAGGCTACTACTGACCTGACACTGTGTCAGGAGGAGGCTCATCTGTTTCTGGACTGTGGTTGACCTTGGGTAACTGAAACTGCAGTAAGCAAAAACATGGATGGGGGAGGACTACTCTATTCAGACCGTTTTTAACTGTACTGAGCTACATTTACATTTTTTCTTTGTATTTAAAGGAGCACTGTTTCTCTGAACATAGAAGAAACTTAAAAAAATAATTACAACTCTTGAATTTGCGGGTATTCTAAAAAGGAAAATATGCTTTGAAATGTGAGCATTTTGATTAAGAGAAGTTAAATTTGAACAGTTTATTTTGTATTCCATCACTTAACATTCTCCCTTTGTGAACTGTGCACTTGGTCTCACGAAAGTTTTTATTTATTTATTTATTACAAGTTTTTAGAATACCTAAATACTTCTTGTATTCCTCTTATCCTTAGCACTTGTAACTCCCTACAAGGAACATTATACTCACCTCTACCAACTCCTGCTATCCCTCCATCCTTCAGAGCACCTTAGACATCATCTTCACTGGAAAGGCGTTCTTAAACCTGCATAGTCCTATTTTGTAACCTGTGTGCTCTCTCCCAATGCCTACCCATCCTAACAGGGCTTGTCATTTATATTGGAATTGTTTGTTTACTTGTCTCTCACCAGACTTGTACCCTTTCTGAGAGCAGGGACCAGATCTTGTTGAACCCCTGGTCTCTAGTACAGTCCTGTTTCATAGTAAACACAGTAAATATTGGTTGAGTGAATGAAACTATATTTATGTGGGAACGTATGCTCAAATTAACTAAATCCATTTTACTGCTTGGGGTTTTTGCAGACGGAGCTTTATATTGTGTTTGTCGTAAATCTACGTATTCTTCTCTACCAGATGACTATAACTGGTATGTATTTGAATTCAATCGAAAAAATAATGGTCTGTTAGTTGTATCTGAAATGATTTAATTTTATTTCTCGTTTTTGGTATTTTCTACTTTCTGATTATTCTTTAATTTTGTATTTAAAAATCATTTCAGTGGCCTTATTTACACAGTATCTGGGCTCATAAATGTTTTAAATTAAAATCATTAGCATTGTGTTTCAGTGAATCCTTAATTTGTTGTAAGACAGACATGCTGTTAGATATGCTATCTTTTATCCAAAGCGTTCTTTAGCTTTTTAGAAAAGTTAATTAGTTTTAATAGTTTTTTCTCTTGGGGTTCATATCTTTTAGCTTAAGCAGTTATTTATCTTTTGTTTGACGGTGAATAACCCTAAATTACAAATAATTTAATTCAGTCACAGTTTATTTGGTACTTATTAAATTCTAGTCACTATGCTAAGAACTAGGAATAATATATGCATAAGATGTTTTCTTCTCTGTAGTAGAGTCTGATGTATAGAAACTACAACATATTTTCTTAAGCTATGATGTTTTTATTGCAAATTTTAGTAAAAATATATTTTCTTCCCTCTTGACACTAGTTTTAATTTGAATTTTAGGTGTATATTTAGTAAGTACTAAGATAGCGATGAAATTAAACTAGGTAATATGTAGCACTTTTTGAACCTGAAAAGATTGAGTCTTAGAAGTGTTTTGTATTATGTAAAACTCCATTCTTCATCAAAAATCACTTGATAGATTAAATGTTCATTATAGCCGTGTTATACTATTTGATCTTAAAATTGTGGTGAAACAACCTAATACTGTATCCTATGTTAGCTAAAATACACTGTAGTGTTTAATTGCTGATCTAGTTCAAGTCTGGTTTTGTATTGAAACCCTAGAAACTTAAATTTATAGACATCTAGAGAACACATAAGGTTAATGAAAACTGGAAGTTGTGGGTGCCTGGGTGGCTCAGTGGGTTAAAGCCTCTGCCTTTGGCTCAGGTCATGATCTCAGGGTCCTGGTGTTGAGGCCCACATCAGGCTCTCTGCTTGGCAGGGAGCCTGCTTCCTCCTCTCTCTCTGCCTGCCTCTCAGCCTACTTGTGATCTCTCTCTCTCTCTGTGTCAAATAAATAAATAAAATCTTTAAAAAAAAAACAAAACTGGAAGTTGTTCTCCCTAGAATGTATATGGATTTAAGTATAATAGTAATTGCTAGGATCTTTGAAAAATAAACCTGGTCAGTTGGTACCTGAATAAGATCCAGCCAGAGTATTCCCGGAAAAAATATTTAGAGGAGTATTGCCCAAAATGTATTTTTCTGAGGGATATTAATGGAGGGAAGGGATAGTATTCAGTAATTTTCAAATTTATTTGACTGCAGAACTCTTTTTACGGGAGGCTTTTTACAGCTGTACTATTCTGCCAAAGGCACTTGGAGAAGGCACTTGATCTAGAAAAAGGGCTCAGCTGCAATCTTTATGGTTGGAAGAGTATGTACTTTCCTGATCTTTAATTCTAATAATTCAACAAAGTAATATACTTCCTACATCTTTTTGAAGGTAGTTTTTATTTTTTAAGGTTTTATTTATTAGAGAGAACGTGGCAGGGTGGGGGGCAGAGGGAGAGGGAGAAGCAGACTCCCAGATGAGCAGGGAGACTGACATGGGGTTCAATCCCAGGACCCCGAGATCATGACCTGAGTTGAAGGCAGACACTTAACCAACGTAAGCCACCTACGTGCCTTAAGGGTAGTTTTTAGATAAGGAAAAAAATTCTAATAATAGTGATGAGTAAACATGAAGATCCCTTCCAAAGATTTGGGTAGTCTAAAAACAAATAGGTAAAATAGCGGGTTATGCATTAACTGTTTGTTGTGGTAGTTAAGCTGACATATTTTGTGGGATGGTCTGAGTTGTCCCCTGTGATATGGGTACCAGGTCTGCCAGTTCAGTGCCATAGCATCTGTCCTTCAGGGATTTATGATTAATTAATTTTATCACTAAGAAAATCATTCTGCCTTGAATACGATATAACTCTGTTTCTACAACATTCTTTTTTAGCAAAGTAGAGCTTGCTTTGACATCTGATGGCAGGACGATAGTATGCTACCACCCTTCTGTGGACATTCCATATGAACATACAAAAGTATGTATGAGAAATCTCTTGTAATTTATAATTTGCTGTTAGAAATAGTCATATTTTCTTACAGTATCCAAAGAGAATGGAATTGTTTGATTTCCTTTATTTGGTTTAGATCTTTTGTTTTTGTTTTACTATTTCAATTTTTCTCATATCTTTTTCATCTTCTTTCTTTAAATAAAGACTTATTTCAGTACAGAGAGTGAACTTTTAAACACAGTTATGGGGTCAGTTTTCTGGTCTAAGATCTGGTAGATGACTTTTGATTAGTACAGACTTATAAAACACATGTCCCATATTACCTTATATTTTAATCTAATAAACCATGAAAAACTTGTATTTTGGCATATGTTTTATACCTTTTATATTGTATTGGTTCTGATAATCCTTTCAGTGTTTGGTGAATTTCTTTTTTTTTTTTCCAGTTTTTTTCCAACATGGGCATATATTTTAAGGACTAGTTTAATTTTTTCCATATTTCTTCAAAAGC
This sequence comes from Ailurus styani, assembly GCA_002007465.1. NCBI lineage: Eukaryota > Metazoa > Chordata > Mammalia > Carnivora > Ailuridae > Ailurus > Ailurus styani. The sequence continues at coordinate 2,579,638 of LNAC01000026.1, forward strand.
CATGCACGAGATAGAGGAAGTTTTGTTTTTGTTTTCAGTACAGTTTATTTTAGCTTGACCCAAGCCTTTTTCTTATTTTATATTTAAAATGCTTCCTTCTATGTTTTTAAGCCATAGTTTACTATATTTGGTAATGTTTGATTTGCTCTTTTAGGAGAAAATAATTAGATAATTCAAATCACATGATGCATCTAGTGGTACCTATTTTTAAAAATCAGAATAGTGGTTGATTTGAGAAAGGAGCTTAATTTTATTTTGCTAGTTTTTATTCCCCTTTTAACCTTGCCATTTTGTCCGCCTGCTTTGTATTCTAGCCACATATCATAGGCAATAATACAGTACCTCTTTTGTTTCATTTCTTGGGGCAATGTGTAGAAAATAAGCATAAATCATTGACTTTTGGCTTATAAAGACTCCAGCTCATGCTATATTGTACCCTCCTCCATTGTTATTTTGTATTATATTTCTGGTTATGTGCTTTATCTCTGTTAGTGGTTATACCAAGGCCATGATCACAAAGTCGTTTCTCAGCTTCCAGACTTTCTTCCATGTATGGCTTTTTACATCCCTGAATCTGACACTTTTCCTATCCTTCCCTACTGTCAGAACTTTCTGCTGTACTTTTAGCACTCACTATCATCACTAAAATCTCTCATCACTCTCATCACGTTAACTTCCAGAATTTGCCTTCACCTCTGGCTCTGACAGAGACCTGATTGGACCCTGGAGCCATTACTTCCCCAGCAGGTTTTTAAGTAGTTGATGTTTTCTTTCCTATTCCCTTTTACTACTAGACCTAGAGGGGAAATAGGGGTCCCTGTAGCTCCTTGTTGTCATATTCAGACCATGTTTCCTCCTCCCTAACAATTTTCTAGCTTTGTAGTTTGTATCATTTAACTATTCCATCTGCTCCCTTTTTTTATTGCTGTTACCTACCATCCTTCAGTTCACTTCTCCTTCCCTCATCCCTCCACTCTTCCTCTAAGATTGTAGAGGTACCCTCATGCCCCCTGATACTGTTTCCATCCTAATTCTTTGTTATTTCAATATATGGAGATTATTTATTTATTTATTTATTTATTTTTAAAGATTTTATTTATTTATTTCACAAGGAGGCAGAGAGGCAGGCAGAGAGAGAGAGGGGGAAGCAGGCTCCCCGCTGAGCAGGGAGCCCGATGCGGGCCTCGATCCCAGGACCCTGAGATCATGACCTGAGCCGAAAGCAGAGGCATTAACCCACTGAGCCACCCAGGCGCCCTGGAGATAATTTAATACCCCGACCTCTCACTTCATTTTTCCCCTACCGCAGCCCCCACTCCCACTGCTGTACTCCAGAGATATTCTAATCGCAAATACCTGCTCCTCCTTCCTGCCAATCTAGATTTCAAGAATTCCACTAGCTTCCAGCCAATTCCCCCAGTCTCCCAGCTCCAAGAATTCTTCATCTTCTCATTGATACCTACATTCGTTGATCAAAGCACTTTTTCTTAGCCCTCATGCATCTCACACGTTCTCACTTTTCTCCTTGCTTGGCATAGAGTCCATGGTCCATCATTATAATCACTCTCTTGCATACATGTCCAACTCCCTGGTTCCTTTTTTTCTGTTGCACTCCCATTGTAGCAGTTGTCGCCTCTCCCACATCATCAGTGTTCCTTCCTCCCTTCCTTTTATTCTCTCTCTCTCTCTCTCTTTCTCTCTCTCATCTGGAAGATCACTCCTATCAGTTTACATGTTATCACTCCTCTGCTAACTGCACTGGCCTCCCTCCTGTTCTTCAGGTGCATTAGACAGGCTCCTACCTTGATGCTTAATGTAATACCCCTACTGCTGGATTCCTTCCTATTGTCTTTTCTCAATAGCTTGTATCATTTCTGGCACAATAGATGCTTTCTTGTATTTGTCTGTCTCCCATCACTAAAATGTAAGCTCCATGAGGACACCTCTGTGTTGTTCTCTGGTATATCCTTAGCATCTGGAATAACACCTGTACTTGGTAAATGTGCACTAAATATTTGTGGATAAAATGAATAAATTTGTTCCTCTCTATGCTTATGGGTTTTCTGTTCTAGGGCTAAGAGACATTCACATGGGGAAGCGTAGAATTTTTTTGTTTTTCAAGTCATAAATTGTAGATTGGGCTACACAATAAACATTCTTGAAAACATGTTACTGTTAGAATTTAGAATACAGTATGTTCTTTTTGAATCTAGATTTATAAATCTCATGCAGATAGTACATGATAATAAATAAATACCCTCCAACGAGACTTGAAGTTTAGTCTTGATTTTTTTCTTTTCTTAAGGAGGTAGGGCTGCTGCAACTCCAGTGTGCCCTTTGATTCTCTAGGCCCTGGAAAGCATACTGCATACAAAGATCCTTGTCATATGTAGAAATATCTACTGAGACTGGCTTTAAGAAAGTTAGGATGCTTTGCATCTTTGGTCTTCTAGTAATTTAAAACACGTTGATTGTTTTCCACAGATCCAGGTAGAAAGATCCTTTCTTCTTTTGCCGAATAGATATTTTATTAAAAGTGCTAATATTCTAAAAATGTTTTTTTGGAATTTAGGATTTCTTGTTTAGAAAAATAAAGATATTATACCAGGGGCAAAAATAATGACTTGGAAAGTTTAAACTATAAGTACTAGGCAATTCTTTTTAGTGGCTGATTTGGTGGAAAATTTCAAAAGTCAGATTTTGAAAATTCTTAAGAGAAACAAGGAAAATTCAGGATAACAGTTTTGAATGTTTTTTAAGTTGACAGTTTTATTTTAGTTTTTCCTTTTTACTGAAATAGTCATATATCCTTTCTTTGAAGTTTGATCAGGGAGATCAAATACTACCTAAAAATCAATTCTGAATCAGCCAGGGGCTTTTGCTATAGACTTTGAAGAATCCATTAATTCCAATGCCTTTTATCTATGTGCCCGGAAAAGAAGTGTTCTTAATCATACAAAGCAAGGAGAATTTGTGATATGTTAGATTTGAGCCTGCTTGGGAATAGGAAGAAGACAACGGAACATTCATGAATGCTTGAAAACAACTTAACTTTTGATAATACTAAAAACATTTGATCTTCAGCAATAAGTACAGTCACCTAAAATAGAGAAAACTATTATAGGCTCTAATTTTGTGTTTCCTAGACCTCTGAGGGTGTTGTAATAACTTGCAAAGACACTTAACTAATATTTCACTTTACATACAAGTGATAATCCTTTAAAATTACTGTAAATGTCTAAGGAGAACTTTTTTTTAAAGTAAATTTATATCACTTCTCTCCTGTTTGAGGCCTTAAAGAAATCTTAGTAGCTACCTACCATTATTGAACTCTTAATTAAGAGTACAAGGGACAGCTAAGCATACCATACATTATTATTTCATTTAATCCTCACTAAGCCCTTTTGGGTAGGTATTATTTCTCTGACTTTTCAGAAAGGGAAATTAAGAGCTTAAATAACTTGTCCAAGGTCACAGAGCTATTAAGTGGCAAAGCTCAAGTTCTTAACCTCTTTATTATACTACCTCCTCATTCCCTCCCACACTAAGTGGTTCCTTATTTCTGCTTACCTCAAATTGTTACTTATTATAAGTCTAACTTTGAAGGCCTTTCATAATCTGGTTTCTCAAGATCCATTTTTATTTTTATTTTTTTAAAGATTTTATTTATTTAAGAGAGAACTAGAAAGAGAGACAGAGAGAGAGAGAGAGAGAGAGAGAGAGAGAGAGAGCAGGAGCAGGAGAGGGGCAGAGGGAGAGAGAGAAGCCGACTCTCCTCTGAGCAGGGAGCCCGATTCAGGACTACTCCATTACAGAACCCTGGGATCATGCATGACCTGAGCCAAAGTCAGATGCTTAACCAACTGAGCCACCCAGTTGCCCTCAAGATCCATTTTTAAAGTTTATCTCTTTATTGTATGTTCTTTCCTACTTTCCTTGTAATATTTGTTATCCCTTGTAGAATGCATTCTGCACTCTGTAACACGGCTCTGACTTGGCTCCTATTCTGCCTCTCACTAGCATCTTTTTGTTACTTTGCATTTCTGTAGTACTGAGCCAATTGTGCCCCCTTCATGAGCTTAGATAATGCTTTATATTTTTATTTTTATTTATTTATTTATTTAGGAGATTTTATTTATTTATTTGACAGAGCGATCACAAGTGGGCAGAGAGGCAGGCAGAGAGAGAGGAGGAAGCAGGCTCCCTGCTAAGCAGGAAGCCTGATGCGGGCCTTAATCCCAGGACCCTGAGATCATGACCTGAGCCCGAAGGCAGAGGCTTTAACCCACTGAGCCACCCAGGTGTCCTAGATACTGCTTTTTAAAGAAGTCTTATTTTTTTCATGTACATATGCCTAACAAATGTAAATATATGCTATAACATTTAATATAATGGGAGAATGTAGTAGTTGTCATTAATAGTGTATGAATGTAAAGACATTTATGTTTGAATTGTTTTCTTTCTGGTTATAAATTCAGATTTTCATTATAATACATATATAATGGTATTTGTAAAGCAAGACAATGTTACCACCTTGTGTTACATACATTATCATTTAATATATAAAATATACATGACTTGACTTTCCAAAACAGTGATTCTTAGAGGCTTTAATGAGCTAGTGTTACTGATGGGAATATGTTATAATCACTAAAATGTGTTGGGGAGGAAATGAGATTTTTAGTAGTTGATATCTTTAGGTGAAGAACTACTCACGTTACCATAGAGTATCATTTGATGACATTTCAGTCAGCTAAAATGAAAACACTGAAACTTTGTTTCAGTGGATATAAGAAATACCGTTTTCATTATATCTCACGTTAATGATAAGCAAGGTTAGAGGCTGTAAACTTTTTTTTTCCCCTAAGATTTTATTTATTTATTCATGAGAGAGAGAGAGAGAGAGAGGCAGAGCCAGTGGGAGAAGCAGCCAATATGAGACTCAATCCCAGGACCCCAGGATCATGACCTGACTAAAGGCAGACGGCTAACTGACTGAGCCACCTCAGGCACCTGAGACTATAAACTTCCAAGTTAAAAAATAATGGGCACAATTTATAGTTTTGGGAAACAAAAATTAAAGTAGTAAGTACTTTATTATTGGGGGAACAATAACATTAAATAAGAACTTTATTGGAAAAGAAACCCGAAACTTGATATGAGAGGAAAAATATTTCTGACTCACTCTTTTTTTTTTAGAGGGGGAGGAGAGAGAAGTGTGGGAGGGGCAGAGGAAGAGGGAGAGAGAATCTTTTTTTTTTATTTTTATTTAAATTCAAGTAACATATATTATTGGTTTCAGAGGTAGAGGTCAGTGATTCATCAGTCTTATATAATACCCAGTGTTCGTTTCGTCATGTGTCCTCCTTAGTGTCCATCACCCACTTACCCTATCCTACAACCCTCTCCCCTCCAGAACCCCTCAGTTTGTTTCCTGTGATTAAGGGTCTCTTGTGGTTTGTCTCCCTCTCTGGTTTTGTCTTGTTTTATTTTTTCCTCTCTTCCCCTATGATCCTCTGTTTTGTTTTTTAAATTCACATTATCAGTGAGATCATATGCTAATTGTCTTTCTCTGATTGACAGAGAATCATCTTGCAGATGGCAAGATTTCATTTTTTGATGGCTGAGTAATATTCCATTGTTTATATACACCACATCTTCTTTATCCATTCATCCGTTGGTGGACATCTGCACTCTTTCCATAGTTTAGCTATTGTGGACATTGCTGCTATAAACATTGGGGTGCAGATAATTGCATTTGTATCTTTAGGGTAAATACCCACTAGTGCAATTGCTGGGTCATAGGGTAGCTCTATTTTCAACTTTCTAAGGAGCCACCACACTGTTTTCCAGTGGCTGCACCAGCTTTCATTCCCACCAATAGCATAAGAGGGTAGGGATAGGGAGAGAGAATCTTAAGCAGGCTGCACACCCAGTGCAGAGCCTGTCGCGAGGCTCAGTCTCAAAATCCTGAGATCATGACCTGAGCCAAGATCAAGAGTTGGATGTTTAACCAGCTGAGCCACCCAGGCAGCCCTGTTTATGATTCTTTAATGAATAATGCAACTAAGTAAAATTCTGTTCTGAAAACTTACGTACTTACCTTGAGGTACTATAATGAATTCCAGAGTGTGGTAATTGTTGTATTGTAAATTCAGTCAAATGCTGGTTAACATGCCTACATTTTGATGCTGTTGATTACTGATTATTTTGTAGCCTATCCCTCGGCCAGATCCTGTGCATAATAATGAAGAAACACATGACCAAGTGCTGAAAAACAGATTAGAAGAAAAAAATGAGCACATTGAGCAAGGACCCATGATAGAACAACTTAGCAAAATGTTCTTTACTACTAAGCACCGTTGGTATCCTCATGGACAGTAAGTTCTTTTCTTTAACTCACACTTGACAACTAAAAGAATACATGACTTTTCTTGCATTAACAAACTTCTGAGGTTGTATTCTGCATGGGGGGATTAACACCCAGTATGATCACTTAATAAATTGTATTTTTAGATGTACATAAAGGATGGCTAAAATGAAAGTACTACTACTAAGTACTAAAATGAAAGTACTTACTACTTGTTTTTTTCTTTTGTTTTAGTGGGGGAATTTAACCAAAGCTTTCGGTGAATTTTGCAAGGATTCTTGAAAATTTTTCTGTCCTGTGATATAGTCATTTACTGTTTTTATTCATCTTCCTGCCAAATAATTGATCTTGTTCTCAGCCCACCCATCCATTTATGTAACAGATTTCAAGTTATTGTTAAGAAAAATGGTGTATGGCAAAATGATTGGGCAGGATATATGATTCTCAATTCCTTTAGAAACTAGTTGCCCCTGTTTGCTAGTACTCACATTTTATTACATGGATTCTTACCACCTGTCTGACTCTGGCTTTAATTATTTTTCTTCTTTTGATTCTTCTGTCTTTTATGTCTGTCTTATTCCCTACCAAAACTGAGAGCTGACTGTTTTTAATCATTTATGTTTGAGCTAATTGTTCTTACTCACTTAGTCAATCAGTAACTAAGCACTAGGCTGGCACATATCATGGCAGGACATGCTTATGGAATTAATGAATATACATTCATTATACCACCTGCTCTGCTGAATGCTGGAAAATAAAAAATACAGTCCTTGTTTACAAGTTGTTTATAGTCAAGGAGAGAAGATAATACAGTAAATAAAGTCAAGTGATTGAGCCTTGAAGAATGGTTAGGAGCTAGCCATGGGGAATACAGAAAAGGCTCCACGGGCCGATAGAACAGGATGTCATAGAGTATACTGGGGAAATTGCAAGTAGTTCAGCTTGGATGGGACCCAGATTATGAGGAGGGAGTGTAAATCTTATGAAGGAGTTTGTGTTAATGCTGAGGTTAGATTTTATTTTCATTACCAAATTTTAAGAAGAAAAGTTAATGCATTAGAAAATCTTAAGTGGGTTCTGTACTTGGGATACATGAAAGGTATATATGGGAAGGTAATGTATGGAAAGTTTGGACTCGGGGGGACCTGTTTGGAAACTATTATAATAGTCTAGGTGAAATTTATTGATGGTCTCAATGAAGGGGCAGAGATGGGAATAGAAAGCAGGAAAATCAAAGAAAGGGCTGTGATAAAAGAAGGAAATAAAAGGAGGAAGGAGGGAAAAAAAGAGAATTTTAATTAACAGCAGTAGGTCACTGACTAGATGTGGGAAGAGACAGGCAGCCTCCCAAGTTTCTGAAGAGGTGTTTGGGTGGATGGTGGTGCCATTCATACAGGTGGGAAAACAGGTTTGACAGGAAGATGAACTCATTGTTGGTCATTATAAGTCTGAAGGGTCAATGGATCCTTCTGCTGGGGCGCAATTCTGAAAGCAAATGGATGTATGGATCTGGAGCTTGGTTTACTTATTTAGTTTCTCTTCAGAAGGTACTTCCTCTTGGATAAAATAAAGATTCCTTAGGGCTGTCTCATACTCTGTGTCTTGCTGAAATTCATTCTGAGAGCTTTAATTACATTTATATAGATGATGTGCTCCATTATACATTTTTTTTTTAATTTCCTTGGTCTACTTTTTTTTTCTTTTAAGACTTTTTATTATTTGTTTGAGAGAGAGCGCACGAGCAGGGGGGAATGGCAGAGGGAGAGGGAGAAGCAGGCTCCTGAGTAGGGAACCCAACTCGGGGCTTGATCCCAGGACCGCAGGACCATGACCTGAGCCGAAGGCAGATGCCCAACTGACTAAGCTGCCCGGGTGCCCATTTATTTCCTCAGTCTTATTCCCAGTATCATTGTCCTTAGAAATTTCAAAATAGTATCTGTCCAAAGTTTTAAATTCATTATAACAAAAACACAGCTCTTCTTTTTCTGTCTTAAAAAAGTTCCTCCCTTAATAATATTTCTGTAATAAAAGTGATATGTCTGTATCAATTTCACAGGAAAAAAATCTACAATTTTTTGGCCACCATGGTCTTTCAATTCCTGCTTCTGTTTTTTTTTATTTTTTATTTATTTACTTTTTTAAAAGATTTTATTTTTTTATTTGACACAGAGAGAGAGATTACAAGTAGGCAGAGAGGCAGGCAGAGAGAGGAGGAAGCAGGCTCCCTGCTGAGCAGGGAGCCCGATGCAGGCCTTGATCCCAGGACCCTGAGATCATGACCTGAGCCGAAGGCAGAGGCTTTAACCCACTGAGCCAACCAGGCGCCCCCTGCTTCTGTTTTATATCCTCTTCTTTGATTTTTCTTTCGTATTTCGTACACACTTTGCTTATACATGCTCTCTGGGTTTAGAGTATGTAGAAACAAATTAGCAAACCATTTCTTAGCCCCATATCTATGTCATTACTGTATTCTGCGATTTCTTTCCATGATTCATAACATCACTTGTGTTTACATTTTATTTTGTCTCATTATCCAGATATTTTAGTTGAAGCCCTATCTTGAAATTCTTCTATGATGACTTTCAGTACCTGTTTTCTTCCTGCGTGTTCCATATTGCTGCAATCTTCTTCCATCTTTTGTGTATAACCAAATCACTGTAGTTATATAAATCCTGTAAAGGGGACTCTGAAGGGAACAAAATTGAAGGCAAGAAGACAATTAGGGAGTCTTAAAATCATGTGTGTTATCCTCAGAATTTTATGTCTTGTATCCCACCTATGTTTAATCTTATTTACTTATTTAATCTTATTATTGCTTATTAGCTTTTGACTGCTAATTAATTTAATCTCCTGGTATGTCTTGTCCCATCAGAATTACTAGGCACTTGCAATTTTAAGCAGACTTTAATTAGATGCAGTTGATTATCCCAGTATCTCTCCTAGTAGAGTTTAGCAGAAAAACTCCAGATACTAGCTTATGCATGTAAAGAAAATTTTTATCAATAGGCATTGTCCTTGTGATGCATCATCTTTTAGAATTTTAAATAAGCTAAGGTGTGATCACTAATCATTCAACAAGTATTTGCTATCTAAATATTTATTTTGGATTAATGTAAGCCATTTTCAGGTATTGATTTCTAGATGTCATTGAGTTCTTCTTAAACATCAGGTAGTGTATAGAAGGATGTTTTATTAAATATTTCATAGTTTTTAAATTATGGCAATCAAAAGATTGGGACCCATTATGAATTTAATAATTGTAGGTATATAATATCTTTTTAAATAAGTTTTTTTTTTAGATTTTATTTATTTATTTGACAGAGAGATAGCACAAGTAGGCAGAGCAGCAGGCAGCGGGAGAGGGAGAAGCAGGCTCTCTGCCGAGCAGGGAGCCCGATGTGGAACTTGATCCCAGAACCCTGGGATCATGACCTGAGCCAAAAGCAGCCCCTTAACCGACTGCGCCACCCAGGCGCCCTTCAATAAGTTTTTATTAACAGATACAAAATGCTTGTTTAAAGTATTTTTAAACAATGCAGTGAAGTGTAAAGTAGAAATTTTCTTTATACTTACTCATTCCTTATGCCCCATTGATAAACACTGTTAAACTCTTCTTATATGAATAGACCTATCTCATATTATAGTCAATCTTGTGTTTTTTAAACTCCAGTAAAGCAAAGCTCTTTTCTGAGTGTACAACTTTGTTTTAAAGGGGCCTGGGCTTACTCAAATCATCTTCCCTCTGCTAGTTACTAGCTATTTATTTAATCTTGTTATTATTAAAGAAAATAGAATAATAATGTCTAATTTGCCTCATGGTGTTAAAAAAGTAATTAATTCCAGTTTTATATTAGTTCCAGGTGTACAGTATAGTGATTCACCAATTCTATATATTACTCAGCACTCATCATGATAAGTGTACTCTTAATCCCCTTTACTTGTTTCATCTGTCCCGCCACCCACCCCCCCTCTGGTAACCCTAAATTTGTTCTCTGTAGTTAAGTGTCTGTTTTTTGTTTTGTCTCTCTCTCTTTTTTTTTTAAATTTTATTTATTTTACTTGACAGAGAGAGAGATCACAAGTAGGCAGAGAGGCAGGCAGAGGGAGAGGGGGAAGCAGGCTCCCCGCCGAGCAGAGAGCCCGATGCGGGCCTCGATCCCAGGACGCTGAGATCATGACCTGAGCCGAAGGCAGAGGCTTTAACCCACTGAGCCACCCAGGCGCCCCATATAGATTTTAGAATCATCTTATCGGTTTCTGCAAAAAGCCTGCTGGGATTTGAAGGAGATTGCATTCAGTCTCTAGATCAATTTCAGAATTGCTGTCTTGGGCGCCTGGGTGGCTCAGTGGGTTAAAGCCACTGCCTTCGGCTCAGGTCATGATCCCAGGGTCCTGGGATCGAGGCCCACATCGGGTTCTCTGCTCAGTGGGGAACCTGCTTCTTCCTCTCTCCTCTCTCTGTGCCTGCCTCTCTGCCTACTTGTAATCTCTCTCTCTCTGTGTCAAATGAATAAATAAATTAAAAAAAAAAAAAAAGAATTGCTGTCTTAATGGTATTGAAGCTTTCTGACCATAAAATGGTATATTTCTCCATTTATTTAAGTCTTTAAAAAATTTCCACTTAGCAGTGTTTTATATAATTTGCAGTATATGAATATGCTATATTTTTTGTTAAATTTATTTCAAATATTTCATAATTTTTATGCTATTTTAAACAGTATTGGGTTTTTAATTTCAGTTTCCAAAGATTTGTTTGTAATACAGTTTTATTTGTTGTAGAAATGTGATTGATTTTTATCAGTGTTGTCTCCCATGATCTTGAGAGTAGGTCTAGTAGTTTTAAAAATATATTTCTTAGGATTTTCTGTGTAGATAATCATAGTTTCATTGAATAAAGGCAATTTTACTTCTTCTTTTACAATCTGATGCTTTTTTTTCCTTTTTCTTGCCTTATTGCACAGCTTAGAGTCTTAAGTACAATGTTGCATAGAAGTGTTGAGAATGGACGTCATTCCTTTTTTCCCAGTTTTAGTGAGGGAAAGCACTGAATTTTTAAACATTAAGTGTGATGTTTCAGTATGGGTCTTTTTATAGATGCCCTTTAACAGGTTGAGAAAATCCCTTCTATTCCTGGTATGGAGAATTTTTATAATGAGTGGATGTTGAATTTTGTTAGATGCTTTTTTCTGTATTTATTAAAATGATCATAATGTTTTTCTTTTTTAGTCATGTGAGATTACATTGAATGACTTCAATTTGTTGTACTAACCTTTCATTTCTGGGCTACACTTCAGTTGATGATGATATGTCTATATATATGTCTTTTTTTATGTATTGTTTGGATTCTGTTGCTAAAATTTTGTTGGGGAATTTTTACATCTTTGTTTATTAGGGATATTGGTCTATGGATTTATAATATCTTTGTCTGGTTTTGGTTTCAGAGTAATGCATGCAACATAGAGTAGGTTTGGTACCATTTCTCAGTGTTTGGAAAGAGTATGTGTAGTATGGGTATTATTTTGTAATGTTGGAATCTACCAGTGAAGCCATCTGGGTCTAGGATTTTCTTTGTGGGAAGATTTTTAACTGCAAATTCAACTTCTGTACTAATAGATAGGACTATTTAGTTTATCTCTTCTTGAGGGAGCTTTGGTAGTTTGTATCAGATCCTTTCAGGATTTACCCATTTTATCTAGATTGTTGGATTTATTTATACATAGTTTATAATGTTCCTTTATATCATTTTAGTATTTTCATAATCTGTAGTGATGTCATCTCTCTCATTCCTGGTATTATTATTTTGTTGATTTTTTTTGAGAACCAGCTTTAGGTTTAATTGATTCTCTCATCGTCTCTGTTTCCTCCCTCCCTTCCTCCCTCCCTTCCTCCTCCTCTCCCCCCCTCCTTCTTCCTTCCCTTCCTTCCCTTTCTCCCTTCCTCTCTTCCTCCCCTTCCATCCTTCCTTTTTTTTAAAGTAGGCTCTACACTGGGGCTTGAGCTCAGGATCCTGAGATCCGGACCTGAGCTGAGATCAAGAGTTGGATCCAGGGGCACCTGGGTGGCTCAGTCTGTTAAGCATCGTACTTCGACTCAGGTCATGATCCCAGGGTCCTGTGATCAAGCCTGCTTTTCCCTCTTCCTCTTCCTGCTGCTCTGGCTACTTGTGATCCTTCTCTCCCTCCCTCTGTCAAATAAATAAATAAATAAAACCTTAAAAAAAAAGTTGGATGCATAACCGAGTCAACCAGGCACCCCAGTTTTCTATTTTTGCTCCTTGTTATTTCCTTCCTTCTGCTTACTCTGGATTTAATTTGTCCCTTTTCTAGTTTCTTAAGGCTTATTGTTTAGAAACCTGTCTTCTTTTTTAATTTAAGTTTTTAATGCTGTAAATTTCCCATTAAGCACTGCTTTAGCGCATCCCACAAATTTTGATGTTTTCATTTTAATTCAGTTCAAAATGGTTTTTAATTTCTCTTGTGATTTCTTCTTTGATCCATGAGTTATTTAGCAGTGAGTTAATTTCCAAATATTTTCAAAGTTTTCAGATACCTGTTTCTGATTTCTAGTTTAATTCTGTTGTGATCACAAAGCATACTTTGGATGATTTCAGTCTTTAAGATTTGTTTTATGGCCCAGATTATGGTCTGTCTTGGTGAATGTTTCACATATATTTGAAAAGTAGGTCTATATTATACCAGTATTGCTGGTTGTATTATAAAAATATCAATTAGGTCTCCTTGGCTGATAGTGTTGTTTAGGTTTCAAGTTCACGAATTTTCTGTTTTATCTAATTGATTGTTATTATTAGAGGAACATTGAAATCTAGATCTCTACTTACTGATTTTTCTATTTCTCCTCCTAATTCTGTCTGTGTTCATATATTTTAAAGTTCTATTATTAGTTGTATATATATTTACTATTACATTTTCTTGATGAATTGACACCTTTATCTTTATGAAGTCTTTTTATTGCTGCTAATATTTTTTATTCTGAAATTTAATTTGTTTAGTATTAATAGCTTATCCAGGCTTCTTTTGGCTAGTGTTTACATGATCTGTCTGTTTCTGTTCTTTTATTTGTAACCTATCTGTGTCTTTATATTTCAGATGGGTTTCTTAGAAGTGGAATATAGCTGGATTTTGCTTTTTTTTCCAATTTGACTTTTCATTTCAGTATCAAGCCATCTTAAATGCTGTTTCCTTTGATTTCCAGTACTTTCATTTTTCTACCACTGACTCTTAGCTCACTTTCTTCATGAAATTTAATTTGATTATAGTCATTTTGAATAACTGTTAGCCCTATTAGCCCAACTATGTATAACTATAGATGATAGATATCTGTTAATGTTATATTTATATTTGTGGGTAATTTTTTATTTACATTTCCTGCTCTAATTATTCTCTCTTCATCAGGAATGCATCTTTTGTTTTGTACTTTTCCACATGATCTGTAATATAGTACTCTTAATACACTGTATGGGAGCTCAGTTGCTGTCTGATGAAATATTATCTTACTTAATTATCTTCACAGCTTCTTGAAGGTGTTCCATTTTTCTTTGAAATGGTACTTTATTTATGGTAGTTTTGGGGATGGTCCACTGGTAAATTTCTCAGTGATTCTTAGAAGTTTTATTCCCAGAGTTTAGCTATCAAGTTATGTGGGTTTATTTAATTCCCATTTTATTTAGGAGAGTCTCAGGTAGAGTAAGATGTTCCTTATTATCAAATTCTTAATCAAGGTCAACAAAGTGAGTTATGATCCCAAGGTGTTGCCTCACTTCATTCAGTCCTAAACTTACATGCATTTAATTACTGACCTCACCCAGAGTGTGTGGGCTGGAAGGATAGGTGGTATGACTGTACAAAACTGATGCTGTGAAATAGCCCAGTGGCCAATAAACATTGGTGGTTAGATTATCTCAAGTCTGGAAGTCTAAAGTTAATATTATTACTACTAAATTGGTGAATTGCCTTTTGCCTTTTCTTAATCTGATGATCTTATTTATTTTGGGATGGCCATTCGAAGAGTCTTAGATTTGGGCTTTATGCTGAGAGTGGGTGCTAGGGCTGTTTTGAATTTTTAGTGTGGGGGGTAGGTGATGAGGAAACCCACCGGGACATTGGGTTTGGGGTCAAATTGAACTTTTAGTTCCTTACCGCCTGCCTTTGCCTGAATGACTATTTTTACATTCATTTGTTCAGAGTTTGATTTCAAAAGATAACATATGTAACCATGCAGCTCCTGCTACTTCCTGTTTGATGATATTATGGGTATGAAAACAAATTAAACTAGCTTAGCCATTACATTACAGTTACCCGAAGTCATGGAACTTTGAACATATTCTTTGAAAGGTGCATCAAAAGTGATGGTGCATTCTTTCCATTATAATTCTTTCCAGAAGACGTCGTTTTAGTAGTGTTACAGTTCCTAATGGTTGTTCGTGGGTTTTCTGTTATTTTTCTCCTTAATTCAACCTTAATAACTTCATTAAAACTCTTTTTATGTATCCAGGTACTATTTGGTTTCTCCTACTGATTTCTTTTCATCTTTTTCACCTCTAAATTCTGGAGTGCTCAAGGATTAGTCTTCACTTCTCTGCCCTTTCCTGTCCCATTTTCGAAGACATTGATCTCATCCAGTCTCATGGCTTTAAATACCTTCTGCATTCTAATGGCTCCCAATTCTGTCTCTGGTCAAGACCTGTCCCCTGACCTCCAGAACTGTAAATCCATCCAGCTGCCTACTTGATCCAGCTGCCTATGTCTAATAGGCATCCCTAACTTAATATTGTCTTTAACGGAGATTCTGGTGGTCTCCCACAAACCAGCTTCTCCTGAAGCCTTCCCTATCTCAGTTAATGCTTGCTGCATTCTTCTGGTGGCTTGGGCCAGAAACATTGGTGCCATTTTTGACTCTTCTCTCACACCCAACATCTGGTCTGTCAGCAAATCCTGTTAGTCTGTCTCCCAAAATGTATCCACATTTGACAATTTATCACCATTCCTTTTGCCACCATCCTGGTCCATGTCACCATCTTCTGCCTGGTTCATTGAATTATTGAATATAATAATCCTGGTCTCCCTCCTTCTACTTTCAGTCTATTCTTAGTACATTGCTAGAGTAACATTGTTTAAACTTCCTTTAGTATTCTGATAATTTTTCTATTGAAAACCTTCCAATAGTTTCCCGTCTTTCTCAGAAAAAAGCTAAATGCCTTAACTGTTAACCTATAAGAGCCTGTGTGATCTGATCCTCCATTACCTCAACACTCTCATTTCCTATTCGTTTACTCTGTTCCACTCACATGGCCTCTTGACCGTTCCTTGAACATGCCTTTCCTTCAAAGCCCTTATACTTGCTGTTCATGCTACACAGAATTCTCTTCCTGCTAGTATCAGCAAACCTAGTTTTCTCACTTCCTTTGGTTTTTTACTCCCTGAAACCTTCCCTGGCCAACTTATTTGTTTTCCTGTCTCCTGCCCTGGAATGTAAGCTTCATAAGGGTGATTTTGTCTTGTTTTGTGTACTACAAAATTCTTATCATTTAGAAGTAGTCGCTGGCATGTAGTAGATGCTCACACATCTAAAAATTAATAAGTGAATGGGTAAATGATCCTGATTCTCATAAAACCTCTTAGAAGATAGTAAGTTAATATAGCTTTACTAGGTGTAAAGTTATGTTGAAGGAAAGGATGGAAGGATTGAAAGAAGCCTGGATGGAAAGTAAGAAGGATTTGGAAAATAATTTTAAATTTCTTGAAATGTAGAGCAATCCCATAAATATATGAATAGCAGTACTCTTTTATTTAAATAACTTTTATTATTTTTCCATGGAGGCCATAAAAATTAGTTACTCCCATCAGTAGAAACAGATTTGAATATCAGGCTGCAGTATGAACCAGGAGATAAAGTTCTGCTTTGGATTAAGAACTGTGGACAGATATTTCACATGTCACTTAGTCATTGTAGCAAGGGTAAAAAGGGTAGCAGTGTGTCTTGGTTTTCCATGAATAGTCTTGGTTTAACTCTCTTGTTAATTATTAATAGGAGGATGGGTTTTTAATTCTCTCAAGGGTCTGAGTCTGATGATAAGTTATAAGGGCACCCTATAATTAAGGTGCTTGCTCCTGGCTAGTGATTGTAGCAGATACTGAAATTCATGCATCAAAAGAAAGTGTGACTTCCCGGGGTGCCTGGGTGGCTCAGTCGGTTAAGTGTCTGCCTTAGCTCCCGTCATGATCTCAGGGTCCTGGGATCGAGCCCCATGTCTGGCTCCCTGCTCCAAGGGGAGTGTGCTTCTCCCTCTCCCTCTCCCCTCCCCTCCGCTCATGTGCCTATGCCCTCTCTCTTCCCCCATAAATAAATAAAATCTTAAAAAAAAAAAAAAAGTGTGACTTCCCAAACCCTTATTCTGATGACTAGCTGCTTTGAGAGAACACCTTTCAGGGTTGCACTAGTAAAACCTTGATTATCTGGCACGTAACTGGAACCCTTAAGAAAATGATAATTTTCTATAATTTTTCTATGCCAGTAAAAGTACCTATAGAAAAGTTTACGTAAATTGTATTATGCTATATGTATTATTCTACAACTTAATGGTCTGTGTTATTGTATATAGATGTACTTCATTTTTTCAACTTAATTTCTGTTTTGCAGTTTTCAAAAAATCAGTATCAAAAAACAATGTATAGGAGAGTTGCCAGTATGAAACCATAAGATAAGCATAAAAGAGTGCTTTAATATCTTAATCACAAGTAAAGAGCATATGATACGTGTCTTACCATTATGGTGTAGAAATCCTTACATTGGATTTCCACATTAGCAGAAAAGTAAATAAAACTCAGACCAACTTGCCAAAATGCGATCTTAAGGGAATTTTTGAAGAGAATTCATTACCATAAACACATGTACTCTGTGTAGAAATTCTCTTAAATCAATAAAGAAAATAAACAAATGCAAAGAAGCAAAAAAAAATTCTCCCTGGTGAAATCACTCAAAGTCAATCACTGCTAACAATGCATTTTGTTTCTCTTTTTATATATTTCCTAAGTTTTATTAGTTTGTGTATTTTTATATGGCTTTAATCATACTGTATATATAAATTTACATCCTGCATCTCTCCCTCCCTGATTAATATTTAATATTTTAGTATTAAGATAGTTAATATTTTAACTATTTTCCTATATGCTTTAGACTAGATTTCCAAAAGAGGAATTACTAGATCAAAAGCTATAACTATTTAAAAATATTTTTTGATATATATTGCCACACTGCTTTTCATAAGTATTGTACCAGTTAATACTTTAACCAGTTGGGTTATTTCATCACACCAGTGCTTGGGTTGGGCCTTATGATTTTTAAAATATTTGTGATTGGAAAAACAAAAGTTCCTCACCTTTTTAATTTGCACTTCTTACGTTTTTTTGTGACATACATTTTCTACAAACGATATTAATTGTATCCTATTGTATATTAAAACATGATTTTAAGAGACCTCCATTTAGGGAGGAACATCCACTTATAACTAAAACTTTAATAGAGCATGTTCAAAAGACAATTATTAATTTGTTTCTTATGGATTTTTTTTTTAAGATTTTAGTTTTTATTTATTTGAGAGAGAGCAAGCAAGCATGCGCCAGGAGGAGGGGAAGATGGAGAGGGAGAAGCAGGCTCCCTGCTGAGTAGGGAGCCCAATGCAGGGCTCTATCCCAGGACCTTGGGATCATTACCTGAGCTGAAGGTAGTCACTTAACTGGCTGAGCCACCGAGGCACCCCAAGACAATTATTAATTTTTAATTAAGGATCAGTTATCCAGGTTACCATATTGAAATTAACCTCAAGAGTGGCAAAAAAACCTTTCCAAAATGCTTATTTAGTAGAAAAAATTTTCACAGTGGGGAATTGTGGCTTCTTATTGAGAAAAATTTAAATATTTATCTTGGATATATCTAATATATTTTATATATATATATATATGGTTTCATTGAGTTCATTGAGTACTAATGAACAACAAACTAATCATAGAAACTTGGTATTTCTTTCAGGAACAGTTAACATTTACTAAAATAATACCTTAAATATTTTCTTCTTTTCAAGGTATCATAGACGTCGTAGGAAACTGGATCCTCCAAAAGACAGATGATACTGAGGTTTTCAGGAATCGAAAAGATGTTATCTTGTATCTCATTTGCCATTTGAGAAAATACATTGAGTATATTCACTAATATGTTATATAGCAAAATAATAAAATGTGTTCATATATTAGAATGTGTATTTCTTTATATATATTAGGGAATTGTCGATTTGACATTCTTTCTTACATAAACCTATTCATCTTACTTTGCTTTTGAGGTATATAAGGTCTGCCATTTATTTTTATGTGTCTAGTGTGATTAAATATTTTTACATTATCAGCCATACATTGTTAGTAGTATAAATATGATTAAATGTACATGGTTCTCCTCAAGGAGATTTTAAATTGCCTTTGAAAAGACACTCATGAGGGCGCCTGGGTGGCTCAGTGGGTTAAGCCTCTGCTTTCGGCCCAGGTCATGATCTCAGGGTCCTGGGATCGAGGCCCGCATCGGGCTCTCTGCTTGGCAGGGAGCCTGCTTCCCCCTCTCTCTCTGCCTGCCTCTCTGCCTCCTTGTGATCTCTCTCCCGCTTTGAAATAAATAAATAAAAACTTTAAAAAAAAAAAAANAAAAAAAAAAAAAAGAAAAGACACTCATGAGGTCCACCCAGAAAGTAAATGTTACAGTTCTTTCTTGTGGCTTCTAGGAAATAATTAAATTATGGCTGACCCTTTACCAACATGAATTTGAACTGTGCAGGTCCATTTATACACAGATTTTTTTTTTTAAGATTTTATTTATTTATTCAACAGAGAGAGAGAGATCACAAGTAGGCAGAGAGGTAGGCAGAGAGAGAGGAGGAAGCAGGCTCCCTGCTGAGCAGAGAGCCTGATGTGGGACTCGATCCCAGGACCCTGAGATCATGACCTGAGCTGAAGGCAGAGGCTTTAACCCACTGAGCCACCCAGGTGCCCAGATACTTTTTTTATAAATATAGTCCAGTACTGTAACTGTATTTTTTCTTTCTTATGAATTGCTTAGTAACATTTTCTTCTCCCTAGCTTTATTGTAAGAAATACAATATAAAATACATATAACATGTAAAATATATGTTTATTTGACTATGTTATCATTAAGGCGATGAGTCAACAATAGGCCGTTAGTAATTAAATTTTTGGGGAGTCAAAGTTATAGATGGGTTTTTGACTGCATAGTGGGTTGGTATCTCTAACCCCTTTGTTGTTCAAGGGCCAACTGTAGTTATATTTTAATTAGTTCTACTGTCTGCTGGGTCCTTTCTCTACATCATTATTAAATTCTCACAATAATCCTTTAAAGAATGAGCATCACCCCCATTTTATGGGTAAGGCCAAGTGACTTGAACCCTACTTACTTAGCAAGTGGGAGAGCCAAAATCCAAACGGTCAGGCCCCAAAGCTCTTACAGTGCATTACAGTGACAAAGGGGTATTTTCTTTCATCCAAGAATGTACTTTCCTAGAAAGTAAGTACATTTTGCTTACAAATTATATAATTTATTTCGAGGTTTTTTTTCTTGCTCTTCAAAAAATTATGCTAGCTTCAGAATACATGCAGCTCTGAGTTAAAATGTTAGTATCGGGCACCTGGGTGGCTCAGTGGGTTAAAGCCTCTGCCTTCGGCTCAGGTCATGATCTCAGGGTCCTGGGATCGAGCCCCGCATCGGGCTCTCTGCTTGTCAGGAAGCCTGCTTCCTCCTCTCTGCCTGCCTCTTTGCCTACTTGTAACCTCTCTCTCTGTCAAATAAATAAATAAAATCTTTAAAAATAAAATGTTAATATCACTAAACTAGTGTTATGAGAATGTTAATAGATTATTCTGCTGTTAATTGTCAGTACCACCTTATATGTGATCCTTGATGGCATTACCGCCCCTATGATTTCTATTTAGGAGGTGAGGAATCTCTTAAGAAGGTGGAGAAGTATTTTATTCAAACTTGTAAAATATTTGTGGTACTTTAAAGTTTGATGTGAAAAGTGATTTCATTGAAGTGAAATTGAAATGAAATTCATTTAAATGAAAATTTCTTTTCATTTCTTTTAAAATCTGTTGTTCAGTCTAGGTCTTTTGATAAAGGAACTCTAGCTGAAGGTTTAAGTATTTAGGAGAATCTATGGAATAATAAATAGGGAAGAGTAAAGGAAATAATGGCCACCCTCTGTTGCCAAAAGGAAATGTTTTTTAGTGGCTTATTTTTTTATTAATACATTCATTTGGGGGGAAAGACCAAAGAAAAACAAGCGGGCGCCTGGGTGGCTCAGTCATTAAGTGTCTGCCTTCAGCTCGGGTCATGATCCCAGGGTCCTGGGATCGAGCCCCGCATCGGGCTCCTTGCTCGGCGGAGAGCCTGCTTCTCCCTCTCCTACTCCCCCTGCTTGTGTTCCCTCTCTCGCTGTGTCTCTCTCTGTCAAATAAATAAAAAATCTTTAAAAAACAAAACAAGGGGCGTCTGGGTAGCTCAGTGGGTTAAAGCCTCTGCCTTTGGCTCAGGTCATGATCCCAGGGTCCTGGGATCGAGCCCCGCATCAGGCTCCCTGCTCAGCGGGAACCCTGCTTCCTCTCTCTCTGCCTGCCTCTCTGCCTACTTGTAATCTCCCTCTCTCTCTGTGTCAAATAAATAAATAAAATCTTTTAAAAAACAAAACAAAACAAAAACAAGTTGATATAACTTAATAATCAGAAATATTTACCAGACATGTTTAATGACATTGAGAAATGGTTGAATTTTTTTCAGATTGATTTATATCCAAATTTTTATAAAAATTGAGATATGCCACATTTTAAAAGTAGGAAGGATAAAGAATTAAATTTTTTTTCTAAGTGCAAAGATACACTAAATGGAGATTGTTCAACTGTAAGATGGTTAAACCACCCATCCACATGCCAAAGCTTTAGAGAATTAACTTCAATCTTATTGGAAACAGATTAATACTGTAGTTGCTGGAATTTTGGTTTTCATGGATTGCTGTTTAGTTTTGCTAAGTAAGTGCATATTCCATCACCACCATCACCTCCTTTCTGCTCCTTCCATTCCCCACTACTCCACGGGCAACTTATCTGCCATCACAAACATTTATTAAACATCCACTTATTTGTCTCCTTTCCCCCTGAAACTTAAAAATTACATAAGGTGGGACGGTCCTTTAAATGGAATTAATTCAACTTCATGAAAAACTCACTACCCAGTTTTATGTTTTGTTTTGTTTTTTTAACTACCTAGTTCTCATGTGTCCTTTCGTGAGGTGGATTAACACACCTCAAGCCGATAAAAAGCACTGTCAGTGAAACCACGAGAGGGCACTCTCACACAGTGTTCAATTCTGATGTTGCTCACACAAAGGTAGTAACTTTAGTGCTTAATTACCATAGAATATTTGGATGTTTTTAGGTAAAAATGATTAGTAGAATAAATGGCAGTAGTGAACTTATGTGCTAAAATACTCTGAGGCCATTGTTCATTCTGTTGATCTAGTTGTGAAGCATTTGCCAAACCCGTAATACATATGAAGAGGCATTATACTTTTTGCTTAGGCCAATAGCAAAAAAAATGGTCCCTTCTAAGGATGATTGTATCTATTTCACTAGCATCTACCAAACCCTTAATTTTTATAATGGTGTTTTTTAACCATGAACATAATACATTATTTTTTAAATTAAAAAACATAAATAGAAAATAAAAATTACTCATAATTGTTCCTTGTAAAGATAACACTAAAATTTTTGTTTTCCTTCTTCCATTTTACTTCACTGCGTAAATATATTTCAGAAAATAAAAGTAGTATTAATTATGCATGCTATTTTTAACCTGCTTTTTTCATTTAATATAAGTGATTTTTTTGCCATATCATTAAATACACTCATGTAACAAATGCATATTATTATATAATCTGTCAAAATTAACCCCTTACTTTTATTTTATTTTTTTTAAAGATTTTTTTTTTTTTATTCATTTGACACAGAGAGAGATCACAAGTAGGCAGAGAGGCAGGCAGAGAGAGAGGAGAGAGGAGGAAGCAGGCTCCCTGCTGAGCAGAGAGCCCGATGTGGGCCTCGATCCCAGGACCCTGGGATCATGACCTGAGCCGAAGGCAGCGGCTTTAACCCACTGAGCCACCCAGGCGCCCAAACCCCTTACTTTTAGACATAATCATGGTTTCTGTTTGTCCCCTGTTGTAAATAATGCTGTTATTAACATCCTGGTAGATATTTTTCCTTTTTTCTAAAAGACTGCATTTTTAGAGGCACATGAGTAGTATATAGTTGGTTAAGTGTGTGACTTTCAGCTCAGGTCATGATCTCAGGGTCTCTGCTCAGCGCAGAGTCTGCTTAAGACTCTCTCCCTCTTCCTCTGCCCCTCCCCAACTCAAATCAGTCTTTTAAAAAAAAGTAAAAGACTTTATTTTTTAAAACAGTTTTAGGTTCACAGCAAAATTAAATGGAAGGTACAGATATTTCCCATATCCCCACATATACATAGTTTCCCCCTTATCAATATCGCCCACCAGGATAATACATTTGTTACAGTTGATGTATCTACATTGACACATCATTACTCAGAGTTCATAGTTTACATTAGGGTTCACTCTTGGTGTTGTGCATTCTGTGGGTTTTGACAAATATAGACTGGTATATGCCTACCATTATAGTATGTATAGCATAGCTTCATTGCCTTAAAAATCCCTAAAAATTGTGTCTGCTAATTCATCCTCTTTTCCTTCCTAATCCCTGGTAACTACTGATCTTTCTTGTCTTCATCGTTTTCCCTTTTCCATAATGTTTTATGTTGACTCATACAGAATGTAGCATTTTCACATTGGCTTCTTTCACTCACTAGTGTGTCTTCTCATATCTTGATAGCTAATTTCTTTTTAATGCTGAAAAATATTCCATTGTCTGGATATACCACACTTTATCCATTCACTACTGAAGGGTATATATTCATATACTGAAGGGTATATTCGTTGTTCCCAAATTTGGGAATTATAAATAAAGCTGCTCTAAACTTCCGTGCACAGGTGTGTGGACATAAGTTTTCAACTCCTATGAGTAAATGCCAAGGAGCATGATTACCAGATTGTTTTTTGTTTGTTTGTTTGTTTATGATTACTGGATTGTAAAGTAAGAGCGTGTTTAGTTTTGTAAGAAACTGCCAGGCTTGCTTCCAAAATGGCTGGAATATTCTGCATATGCAACAGTGAGTAAGTGTTTCCATTGCTCCACATCTTCACCAGCATTTGGTGATGTCAGTGTTTTTAAATTTTGGCCATTCTAATAGGTGTGTAGTGGTATCTTAATTGTTTTAATTTGCATTTCCTTGATATATTGCCTTTAGAGCATCTTTTCATATGCTTATTTGCCATCTGTATATCTTCTTTGGTGAAGTATCTGTTCTCAAGGTCTTTGGCTCATTTTTTAATTGGGTTATTTGTTTTCTTATTGTTGAGTTTTAAGAGTCTTTGTATATTTTGTATATCAGTCTTTTATTAGATAGGTGTCATACATGTATTTTTTCCCACTCTGTGGCTTGCCTCTTCATTCTCTTCACAGTGTCTTTTCACAGAGAAGAAAATTTTAATTTTCATTAAGTCTAGTTTATCAAGTTTTTCTTTCATGGATCATGCCTTTGATACTGTATCTAAAAAGTTATCACTCAACCCAAGATCATCTAAATTTTCTCCTGTGTTCTGAAAGTTTTACATTTATAGTTTTGCATTTTACATTTAGGTCTGTGATGTGTGTGTGTGTGTGTGTGTGTGGTCCATTGAGTTAATTTTTAGGAAGGATGTAAGTTCTGTGTCTAGATTCATTTTTTTCCACGTGGATATGTGATTGTTCCAGTTCCATTTGTTGAAAAGACTATCGTTGCCTCATTGTATTGCATTTACTTCTTTGTCATGAATCAGTTGACTGTATTTATGTGGCTCTATTTTTAGGCTCTCCTGTTCTGTTGAAATATTTTGTCTATTAGTTCACTAGTACCACACTCTTTTGATAATTGTAGCTTTATAGTAAGTCTTGAAATAAGATAGTGTCCGTCCTCTAACTTTGTTCTTCTTCAATATTAGAGAGTTATATTAATGATTTTTTTTTAAAGATTTTATTTATTTATTTCACAGAGGGAGAGAGATCACAACGAGGCAGAGAGGCAGGCAGAGAGAGAGGAGGAAGCAGGCTCCCTGCTGAGCAGACAGCCCAATGCGGGCCTTGATCCCAGGACCCTGAGTTCATGACCTGAGCCGAAAGCAGAGGCTTTAACCCACCGAGCCACCCAGGCGCCCATATTAATTGATTTTTGAAAGTTGAATCAGCCTTATATACCTGGCATAAATCTCATTTGATCATGCTGCATAATTCTCATTTATACTTTTTTTGGATTTGATTTGCTAATACTTTGTTGAGGATTTTTGCACCTTTGTTCATTTTCGATATTGGCTTGTAGTTTTCTTGTCTGGTAATGTCTTTGTCTGGTTTTGGTATTAGGGTAATGTTGGCCTCATGGAATGAGTTAGGAAGTATTCCCTCTGCTCTATCTTCTGAAAAAGATTGTAGAGAATTGTTATTATTTCTCCTTAAATGTTTGGTAGAATTCACCTCCGGGCTTCGTGCTTTATGTTCTGAGAGGTTATTATTGATATAGTTTCCATTTATTTATTATGTATTTATTTACTTTAAAACTGTATTTATTTGTAAGAAAGAGAGAGTGTGCACGCAGGCATAAGCAGGGGGAGCGGCAGGCAGAGGGAGAAGCTGGCTCCCTGCTGAGCAAAGAGCCTGATGCGGGACTCAGTCCCAGTTCCCCTGGGATCATGACCTATGCCAAAGGCAGACGCTTAACTGACTGAGCTACCCAGGTGTCCCAATGCAATTTCTTTAACTGATACAGGCTCATTGAAGTAGTCTATATCTTGTGTGAATTTTGCCAGATTGTCTTTGAAACAATTGCTCCACTTCCTCTAAGTTATCTGTGGGTGTAGAGTTGTCCTTGGGAATTTTAGTAATGTCCCCTCTTCCATTTCTGGTATCAGCAATTTGTGTCTTCTTCTCTTTTTCTCTTAGTTACCCTGATTAGTGGCTTATTTTTTATTGCTCTTTACAAAGAATCAGCTTTTGGTTTTATCAATTTTTCCTGTTGACTTCCTGTTTTCATTTTTATTGATTTCTACTCTAATTCTTATTATTTCTTTTTTTCTGCTTACTTTGGATTTAATTTGCTCTTCTTTTTCTAGTTCCCTAAGGTGGAAACTCAGTTAATTTTAGATCTTTCTCTTTATCTAACACATATATTCAATGCTAAAATTTCCCTTTAAGCATGGCTTACACTGCATCCCACAAATTTTGATAAGTTTTGTTTCATTTTCATTTAGTGAAAAATACTGTTTAATTTCTCTTGATATTTCTCTTTGACTCCTGTTATTTAGCAGTGTGTTATTTAATCTTCAAGTATTTTGGGTTTTCCAGCTGTCTTTCTGTAAATGATTTCTAGTTTAATCCCATTGTGGTCTGAGAGCAGACATTGTGAAGTCATTGTGAATCACATTGTGATTTCTATTTTAAGTTTGGTAAGTTGTGTTATATGGCCAAGAATGTGATCTATATTAGTGAATGTTCCATGTGAACTTGAGAAGAATATGTACTCTACTGTTGTTGGTTGAAGTAATCTATAGATGTCCATTATATCTAGATGATTGATGGTGTTTTTGAGTTCAGCTATGTCCTTACTGATTTCCTGCCTGCTGGATCTGTCCATTTCTGATAGAGGGGATTAAAGTTTGCAATTATACCGCATTCATCTATTTCTCCTTCCAGTTTTATCAGTTTTTGCCTCACACATTTTGGCATTCTGTTTTTAGGTGCATACATTAACGGTTGTTATGTCTTCTAGAAAAATTACCCTTTTATCATTATGTAATGCTCTTCTTTTCCCAGATAGGGTTCCTTGCTCTGAAGTTTGCTCTGTCTGAATTTTAATATAGCTACTCCTGCCTTCTTTTGAATAGTATTAGTATTGTATATCTTTCTCTCTCTCCCTTTATTTTTAATTTATGTTTGTTTTTACAATTTAAGTGGGTTTCCTGCAGACAACTTGTAATTAAATCTTGTTTTGTATCTACTCTGACAATCTCTGTCTTTTAATGTGGACCATTGAACCATTTGGCATTGCATTTGGACCACTGAGATTCAAAGTGATTATTGAATAGTTGGGTTATAATCCAGTATATTTGCTATTGTTTTCTGTTTGTTGCCCTTGTTCTTTGTTTCTGTTTTTGTGTTTTACTCTTTTTCCACCTTTGGTGGTTTTGATTAATTTATATGATTCTGTTTTCTCTCCTTTCTTAGCATGCTGTCTGTTATTCTTTTTCTTTTCCTTAAGGCCTTCCTATATGCCAGGCCCTGTTGTAATATACTTCTTTTTTTTTAAATCCTTTTTAGTGGTTGCCCTAGAGTGCTTGCATATATACATTTGCACCTAACCCAAGTCCACTTTCAAGTAACACTATATTGCATCATGGGCAGTACAAGTACCTTATAATAACAAAATAATCCTAATTCCTCCCTCCTGTCTCTTGTATCGTTGCTGTCATGCATTTCTCATACATAAACATATATACATATAATCAGATACACTGTTGCTATTTAAAAAAAATTTTTTTTAATTTTTAATTAATCTCTGCACCCAACATGGAGCTCGAACTCACAATGCCAAGATCAAGAATTGCATGCTCCACCTACTGAGCCAGTCAGGTGCCCCCATTGCTTTCTTTAAACAAAATTATGTTAGATAAGTGAAAAATAAGAAAAGTTAAAGTTTGTATTTTACCTTCACTTATTCCTTCTTCATTGCTCTTTCTCTGTGTAGATCAGAGTTTCTGACCTATATCATTTTCCTTTTCTCTAAAGAACTTTTTAAATATTTTTTTGCAAGACAGGTCTATTGGCAACAAATTTTTTAAATTTTTGTTTGAGAAACTTTTTATTTCTCCTTCACTTTTGAAGAATAATATTGCAGGGTACAGAATTCTGGGTTGGTAGGGTTTTTTTGCTCTCAATTTTTCTGTAAATATTTCCTTCCATTCTCGTCTTGCTCCCATGGTATCTGAAGAAAGTTAAATATAATTCTTACTCAGAGCACTTAAAGTTTTCAGTTAAGCATTTGCGTGTGTGTGCGTGTGTGTGTGTGTGTGTGTGTGTGTGTGTGTGTGTGTGTGTGATTAGATATATATCCATCTCATCTACTGGATTGTAAACTCTGTAACTTTCAAGGTCCCTGACTGGCTATGTAGACCACTGTGTCCCTGGTGCTTAATATGGCCTGGTACATTCATTGTACCACAAATATATGATTTTATGAAAGAATTGCTCTAGTGCAGAGGATTGTAACCCTCCCATTTCATGAACGGAATTTGGGGTTGGGGATTATCTATGAAACTCCTGAAGTTGTGTAGAATTTTGAGATCTCTAGTATCTTGTGTGTGTTTCCTGGGAATAGAATCTATAGTTTTTCAGTTCATTAAAGGCTATATCACATCATGCCTTAGTTCTTACTTGCATGCAGCTAAGTACATATAATAACATTAGTACTGGAATAGTATTGATATGCAAGATAGAAAGTGTGGTTTCCACATATTCTAAGAAAGCAAACTTAGTTAGATTCCAAGCATTTTTTTTTAAGAACAGAAGAAAGCAAGATCATATGACTTCATTTTGGAAGGCTCTAGCAATGTAAGCAAACCCTGACTTAAGGAATATTTTTCCAGTTTCAGATGTGTATTTTTCAATTTACAGAAATGAGTCAACTTGAATATCAGCACATAAATGCAAGAGTTTAGCAAATTACTTTATTTGTAGAAGGCATAAATAAATGTCTCCATGGCTTAAAGTCAAAGGGAATGATTTCTTAGATTTTTTTTTCTTCAGAAGTTCAAAATGACTTGCTAATATTCTTAGCAAGACAGTTTGTAAATATTGTCCCAATTATAGTTTGGCCATTACCCCTTACTATTTTTTTTTAAAGATTTTATTTATTTATTTGACAGAGAGAGAGAGATCACAAGTAGGCTTGAGGCTGAGAGGCAGGCAGAGAGAGAGAGGAGGAAGCAGGCTCCCTGCCGAGCACAGAGCCCGATGCGGGCCTCGATCCCAGGACCCTGAGATCATGACCTGAGCTGAAGGCAGAGGCTTTAACCCACTGAGCCACCCAGGCGCCCCCCTTACTATTTTCTAATGTGCTGTTTAACCTTCTGAAAGAAACAATATTTTAACACATCAGGAAGAAATGCTCAGGAAGAAAGTGTAATATGCTTTCTAGTTTTGCACAAAGGCACCTGCTTTGATTTAGTAACATCATCTCATATTTATATAGCATCTTCCTATAGAAACCTAAAATGCTTCACAGTTGTGATTGCCTAAATTCTTACAATGTTACTTGTAAATTAGTACATTTTTAGATGGAGAAACTGAGGCAGAGTTCCACAATTACATCTGGAAATTGCAAGTAGCATCCTGAGTCAGTCTTTAATTCTGCAAGTTTATATTTTCTAATGTTCTCTCCAGGCATCTAATTATTTCAGCAAATTTTATTAAGTACCTGTAGAGTTCAAGCCACAGTGTTTTCAAAGATGAGACCTCATTTTTGACTAGAGGGGAAGGAAACTAGAAGGTTTCCCTTCTAGTCAGAATTCACTTCTTCCTTCTCCATAATCCAAAGCATATTGAATTACTAATGTATCACTTTTTAAAATTTGTCTTGAATTAGAGCGAAGTTTGTGGTTATTGATGTGGTTAGTGTGACAATTTTAATTAATCCCATTGGCCTTTTTCATCATTGACACCCTGCTATAACTACCATCAGTAGGACCATAGAAGATAGAATTAGGAGACCCAAAAGGCAGCCCCAAGATGTTTTTTTGGGTACATACTTTGATTTTACAGATAGGGGAACTGAGATTCAGTAAGACTAACTGATTTGCCCAAGATCACCTCATGGCAGATCTAACCAATGTCTTCTTTAAACATTAAGGATATTTTTATATGTATATTTATGCATACACATACTGATGAAATTTGCCTACAATAACAGATGTGCTTATGGCATACTAACAGAGGTTCAACAACTGGCTCTGCCTGGTAATGTTTACCACTTTCCATGGTGTAAATGATCCCACTGTGGCTGATTTAATCTACCAACAGTTTAACAACTGGCTCACCAAATTTCTGAAGATTTAATAATTGGATCTCAGATTGCTGTGAACCAGCTCTTGCATGCCACTGGGTGTGCCACTGATTAAAACATTAGATCATTTTCTTGCTCATCCTCCTTATCCATTCAAAGACAGTCTACCTTATTTCCTGATTAATGTTGCCAGGAGGAAATAAGTGATCTTTACGTGATAGCTTTAACCTTAACTTTCAGGGTTTTTTTGGGGGGGGGGTTGGTGTGTTTTTTAAAGGATTTAACGACTTCTTAGGAAGTGTTTAAAACTACTTCCAGGGTCTGTCTCTTAAGAGAACTTTGGATGAAGCTTTGAGTATCAGTTACCTATTTGCTAAGTTACAAGTCACCCCAAACACTTATTAGCTGGAAAAAAAACCAACCCTATATTTATTTATAGTCCTGGGTAAATCTTCTTGTGTAGGTTAGGCTCATCTGATCCTGACTGGGTTTGCCAATACATCTGAGGTCTTAATTGGGTTGATGAGGCTGGCTGGTCTTAGCTGGTGTCACCCATATGTCCAGTGATTGAGTGACTGTCAGGTGGAGCCATAAGGGGAACTTTGTGTTTCTCATTATCCAGCAAGTCAGGCCTTGTTCACATGGCTTCAGAGTTTCAAGGGTATGAGACTGGAAACTGCAAGGTCTCTTAAGGCCTGGGCTTCAAACTGGCACAGCATTATTTCCACAAATTCATCCCAGGTTCAGGGATTGGGGAAATAGATTCTACTTTTTGAAGGGAGAAATAGCAAACACTGTGGCCATTCCATTTCATTCCGTTACTGATTTATTATGGGGTTTAGATCGTCATGTCTATGGGACGGAGCTGAATGCACATGATATGGTTGGCCCTCAGTCAAAAGTTGATTCGAGTTTTCTTTTCCAGTGTTTAAAAGAAATTCATAACCTTTATTTATAAACCATCTCTACTTGAATGATCACTCATTGATCGATATACTCAATAACTGATAATTTCCTTATCAGTTTAATTCATATATTTTAATGGTGTCTGTCCTGCACACACTGGTTAGTAAGGGTTGAGGTGGGGGGAGAGCTAAACAATAAGGCAGTATTGCCTGTTTAACAATTGGAGACCAAGATAAGACATGAAGTAATCAATTGATAAATTTTATACCATCATTCAAGTTCAGGAAAAGCAGTCACTGGAAATTACATTAGTTGGGGAAGATTGCTTCGTAGAGAGCCATTTTTAAAATTTACTTTATAGAGGTAAAATTTATATACATTAAATGCACACATTTTAAACATGCGGTTTGATGACCTTTAACAAATATATACATTCATGTAACCATCATCACAATCAAGATAGAAAACATTTTTTATCTCCCCCCCAAATTATCTCATGTCCCTTTTGCTGTCAATTTCCCCCAATACCTGGGCCTAGAAAGTGATAAGTCCAAAGCCAAAAGACTGCTTTCAAAGAAAGATAAGTGAATTTAAATAGCTGGAAATAAGCAGATGTTCAATTTTATAAATAAACAGTAATGCTTTATAGATTTTTTATAAAGTAAGCAACTTTAGCTTGTTAAAACCAGTATATAGGTATGTAATTGTCAAGGCATTAGTGAAAAACTGCATCAAAAATTCTTAAAAGGGGCACCTGGGTGGCTCAGTGGGTTAAAGCCTCTGCCTTCGGCTCAGGTCATAATCTCAGGGTCCTGGGATTGAGCCCTGCGTTGGGCTCTCTGCTCGGCAGGGAGCCTGCTTCCTCCTCTCTCTCTGCCTACTTGTGATCTCTCTCTCTGTGTCAAATAAACAAATAAAATCTTAAAAAAAAATTCTTAAAAATGTTGGGAGAATCGTGGCAAGGTTTAATTGTCACTTAACAACAACCTAACAACTTGAAATATTTAAGTAGATTAACTAATTGAATAAAGCTAATGATTTTTTTCTCTGAAACCTTATTGATGGATATGAATATATAGATACTGCTAATATGACAATTCTTTTAGTTTATATGCTATTGGAATATGATGGTAATATGAAGGAGGAATTACTTTTTCAGCTTCATTGCTGACAAATATAACTTTAAACAACAGAAAGCTCTGAAAAATTGTATTGTCAACGAATGTAGTTGAAGTTTTGTGTAGGAATACAATTGGATATGTAGTGGTAAGGATAAGAAACCATTTTGGAGTAGTTACAGAAATTAAAGACCTTGACCCAGAATGTAAGTCAGCATATTACTTCTTTCTTTGAGAAAGTCTGGGTCAGCTGAACTCAACAGTGTGCTTAGTGACTTGGTGTAGATTATAAATTATGTAAAGGCTAATGCAGTAAATTCATGATTATTCTTTTATTATATGATAATATGGAAGATAATCATAAACAACTGTGATTGCATGCTGAGATACGGTGGTTATCAGAGGGCGAGTTCTTTTGATCATATTTGAACATTTAGCATCACTGCAAGAAACCAGTTTGGTCTCAAAATATAAATTAGCCAACTAGAGTTATTAATTTTTTTGATATTTTCAGAATTCTTCCACGCAAAGCAGGAATGCAACATGTTTTTCAATGGCAGATCAAATTGAAGGGCACAACAAAATGTAGAAGCTTGGGAGAATGGGTTTCTATAGACTATTATTACATGTTCCATAATTTAACAACAATTCCCAGTGAAGGAAGTGATTATCTTGATGTTGCACATCGGCAAAAAAAGTTATCAAACCATGATGAATTTGATAGAATGCTTTGAATTTTATTTTCCACTTAAAGAATGTCCTGATAAGCCAATTCATGGATCTGGAATCTGTTTATTTCATTAAAAAATGATTTAAATTTAATTATAAACTTACAGGATACATTGTTCTAACTGGCAACTAGTGAAGAATCGAAAATGAATTTTGAAAATACAGCATCACTTGCTTCATTTTGGACAAAGCTAAAAATGAGTAGTCCGAGCATGTGGAAATTATTTTAAAACCTCTTTTTTCCATTTTCATCATCATCCCTTTGTAAATATAGTTCTCTCTTATGAGTGATATTAAAGCAATACAAAAGAAGCAGTTTAGATATACATCATTCCCTGAAAATAGTATTGTCAATTCAACCTGGATTAGATATTTTAGTAAGAAAGAAACTAGCTAATCTGTCACATTAAAAACTTAAAAATATTAATACATATAGTATTTATTCAAAGTCTACATGTAATCATCTAATCTAGAGAATTACTAATTCTCTCATAATTTTCTTCCATTACAATTGAAGAACAACAAAATATCAATAGTTCTAGATATTTGCTAATCTTAAATGTGCATTTACAGTGAGCAAGTTTTTTTAATCACTTTTCCCTTTTATGTTTGTTCTAATTCTAGTTGCTGAAATTTGATGTTCATTGAATCAGATAGTAAAAAACTTAAGCTGTACTTCTAATTTTTTTCTTTTCTTTTGACTAATTTAGGGGTTTTTTTGGTAATTTATAAAAGTATCAGACCACAACAGGTTAAAGAACTGTCCCCTTCAACAGAAGATTTGACAACTCCTATTTTACAGTATACTTTCCAGACCATTAATTCAGCTTTGAATTGAACTCTTCTAATAACTAGGAGATCATTACCTCTCCAGGATGCCAAGTCATTATTGGACTGTTCTAATTATTATTAAATGTTTCCTTTGATTGACTAGGAAATAACCTTCCTATGATTTGTAGTCTTCAAACTTGATCCTACTCCTGCAACTGTACAAAATAATTTATTCCCTTCTGCATAGTACAGCTCTTCAGATATTTACAAACACTTGTCATTATTCCTCTGTATTTTTCTATAAGCCTCACTTGTTCTGATTATCCATATGACATGGTTTCCAGAACCTCCTTGTCCTGGTTGCCTTCTTCTGGACATACTCTTTCAATAATGTCTTTCTTAAAATGTATTACCCAGAACTGAGCTGCACATAAATTTCTTGTTCTGGACAGTAAATACACTTCTGCTAATGGTGCCAATACAGTAAGTTTTTTTAGCAGTCCTGTCATTTCATTGATTCACATTGAATCATAATTTCTTAAGACAGAATCAGAATATCAAAACAGTCTCAAAATTCAGTTGATTCCTTATGTAAATACACTCATCCACCTTTTTTGATTCCATTTAGGGGGAAAAGAAAAAAGTTAATTTTCCTTGCTAACCTTACTGATTTTTAATTTTACCATTTAAATATTAGCAACAGGGCTCGTAATGTAACCAAAGGAGATTTTAAGTAGGGATGCTATATTCCATTATATATATATATAACTCACAGCTTTATTCTTTCATCTATCAATGGATACTTCGGTTGCTTCCATATCTTGGCTATTATAAATAATGCTGCAATAAACATAGGGGTGCATGTATCTTTTCAAATTAGGGGTTTTGTTTCTTTGAGTAAGCACCCAGTAGTAGAATTACTGGATCATAGGGTAGTTCTATTTTTAACTTTTTGAGGATCCTCCATACTGTTTTCTACAGTGGCTGCACCAGTCATTTTCTCCATAGCCTTGTCAACATTTTTATTTCTTGTGTTTTTTATTTTAGTAATTTTGACAGGTATGAGGTGATATCTCATTGTGGTTTTGATTTACATTTCCCTGGTGATGAATGATGTTAAGTATCTTTTTATGCTTCTGTTGGCCATCTGTATGTCTTTGGGAAAATGTCTGTTCAGGCCCTCTGCCCATTTTTTTAATTGGATCATTTGGTTTTTTGGTGTTGAGTTGTATTAGTTGTTTATGTATTTTCAGTATTAACCCGTTGTTGGATATATCATTTGCATTAACATATCTCATTCAGTAGATTGCCTTTTTGTTTTGTTGATGATTTCCTTTGCTGTGCAAAAAGCCTTTTGTTCTGTTGTATAGTCCCAATGATTTGTTTTTGCTTTTGTTTCCCTTGTCTGAGAAGACAAATCTAGAAAAACGTTTCTAAGGCTGATGTCAAAGAAATTATTGCCTACATTTTCTTCTGGGAGTTTTATGGTTTTAGGTCTCACATTTAAGTCTTTAATCCTTTATCCTTTAAATCCTTTAAAATGAAGTTAACTTCATTTTGATAAGCATCTCAAACATCGAACCCAAATGGTAGGAAATAAAGTGACCACAAATGGCTATTGTGTTTTTACTAATAAAAACAGCAGTTGTTCAAAATGATTTTTTTCCTACCTACGCCTAATATTAGAACATCTATCCCAGGTAATCTCCCAAGGATCTTTTTCTTATTAACAACCTTAGTTTAAAATTGTATTTCCCTTCCTTACTTTCCCCATCACATTATTGCACTGAATGTATATTATCTTGTTACTTTATTAAATCGTCCATTTCTTAAGAAACAAATAAATGATTTGTAAGAGAAAGTATGTATACTTTCTTATCTTTCTCCCCTTTAGTTACAGATAACCTACCAAGTGCTTGCTTAAGCTTACACTTTCTCTAACAAAGAGTTATTTTGACAGGTTTTAGTATCTACACTTTCAACTTTTCTAGTCCTTAAAGCTAGTAGAACCCTTAACCTTTGTGTTACCCAGACCTTTGCTGAGTTCAAGGACAGCTATCCAAGTTGGTTAATGGCTTTGTTCTTTAAAAAAAAAATCTGATTTTGGTTTGATGCTTATAATCATTAGTGTATTCAATGCAGTGTTAAGTCATTGCGTTCCATGGTTTATCTTTGCCTGCCTCAATGGAATTAGCCTGCAGTTTTCTTCTTCTGGGGATTTCCCTTTTCCCCATTCTGAGTCTGTGAGGCCTCAGTGCATTCCCCATATCAAGAGTGGAGCTGTGACCCAGGCCTAAGACAACCTGCATGTATGTTCCTCAGGTAGCTGCATGACCTAAACCAGTGCAGCCTGAGGACATTTCAAGATTTCTATGAATGCCACCAGCAGATACGTTTTTCCTCTCCTCGGGATATGAACTTAAGGGTCTATGAGGTTGGCATTTCTGCAGCCATCTCATGAACATGGAGGGATTATCTGAGAATGGAGTCAACCTAAAAGCCATGGAGCCAAAAGATGGAGAAAGAGAAACCCAGGCCTAATTACTTGAATCAAAAATTAACTTTTTGCTCAAGCCCATTTGAATGAATCTGTTACTTATAAACAAAAGAATCTTAACTGATGTAATAATGATCATGTAAAATTCACTTGAATAACAGGAAAAATTAGCTAAGTACATATATATCTGAATATTTTTAGGGCAATATCCAAGAGACAAATGAATACTCAGAGTCTATTGGCTGTATCAGCTTGTCCTACATACTTGCCAAAATTAATCATCTAGAAAAGCACAAGAAACTAGGCTCTGAGTATTCTAAAAAAATCCAACCAGTTGCTTAGGATATCCTGAGTCTGAGAGTTTTAGCCCAGTCCTGTAACAATGCATTATAATAAGAAAAGTTCTGAGTAGTGATCATGAGGTACCAGAAAGCCACGGTTATTAGAAAGAGTCACAGGCTCCGTGAATGGAACTGAGGGTCTTATGCTCAGCAAAATAAGTCAGTCAGAGGAAAAACAAATACCATACGATTTCACTCATATGTGGAATTTAAGAAAAAAAAAACATTAACATAGAGTAAGGGAAGGAAAAATAAAATAAGATGAAAACAGAGAAGGAAGCAAACCGTAAGAGACTCTTAACTCTAGGAAACAAACGGAGGGTTGCTGGAGGGGAGGGGAGTGGGGGGATGAGGCAATTGGGCAACGGGCATTAAGGAGGGCACTTGAAGGAATGAGCGCTGAGTGTTGTATGCAACTGATGAATCACTAAATGCTACCTCTGAAACTAGTAATATACTATGTGTTAATTAATTGAATTTAAATAAAAATTTAAAAAAAGAGTCTTAGGCTCATAGAATTTTAGATCTGGAGGAGTTAAAATCACCTTCTAAGTAATACAGGGGAATGGACTCATGCCCTTTTCAACAATGTAAGTTGAAATACATGGTTCAAGTTAAACCTAAATACCTGAAAAATTTAAAGATATGAACGCAATGGTTTTCCAGTCTCTCCTACTGACTAAAGCTCTACAGTACAGGAGAACTTTTTTTAAAAAAAGATATTATTTGTTTATTTATTTATTTATGAGAGAGAGAGAGAGAGAAAGAGAGAGAGAGCATGAGCAGGGGGAGTGGGAGGAGAAGCGGGAAGAGGAGGGGCAGACTCCACACTGAGCCCAGAGTCCATGACTCTGACAACAACGATGGATGTCATCATCGTGGGCTCCATCCCAGGACACAGGATGCCAACATCATGACCTGAGCTAAAGTCAGATGCTTCACCAACTGAGCCATCCAGTACAGGGAAATTTTTCTTGGCCGAGCCTCCTCAGGTCTTGAAGGACATAGAAGTTTAACAAAGAAACTTTACCACTTTTTCTCCATCCTATAGTTCATATGGTGGGATGCATCTTCTATTTTTCAAAGCAATTTTTGAAGAATGTATGGTGCTCCTGGGTGACTTAGTGGGTTAAAGCCTCTGCCTTAGGCTCAGGTCATGATCTCAGGGTCCTGGGATCGAGCCCCAAGTCAGGCTCTCTGCTCAGCAGGGAACCTGCTTCCTCCTCTCTCTGGCCGCCTCTCTACCTACTTGTAGTATCTCTCTCTCTGTCAAATAAATAAATAAAATCTTAAAAAACAAAGAAAATGAAAATAGAAGAAATTTAGAGTTAGCAGGTTTCATTTGCATCCTAACCCTGTCTATAACTGTGTGAGCTACTAGCTTAAGCACCATGAGGACATGGCCCAGATTTGTCTTAATTCATTGATGTACACACAATGCCTTACTGTGTCACAGTATCTTGCACATATAATAAGTGCTCAGTAGATTTTTGTTAAATTAGTGTATAGATTTTGCTTGGGTCCCTTACCTTTCTTTGTTAGTCTAACCAGTACAATAACCACCAAAACTTCAGTGCCTAGACACAACAAAGATTTATTTCTCACTCCTGTTATAGTCGAAGTTGGGTCAGTGAATGGAAAGAAAAACCTCTCTGCTCCAGAGAGTCATTCAGGGAACCCAGGCTCCTGCCAAGTGGAGGTGGTTTCCTCATCCTCTAGGACCTTAGATCCTCTCCTGGATTCCATGCATCTAATGATGTAATGGCAGGCAAAAGAGAAGAGCGAATGTGGGAAAGAGAAGATTGTATGCCAGGTTTTAGTCAGCCTAGAAAGGGGAAGTTCTTTTTGCCACATTCCATTGGCCAGAACTCAGTTCTCTGCCAGCCCACCCCACTAGCTGCCACAGAGCTGAGAACTGTGACTTCGTGGCCTGTCCACAAGGGGAGACACTTGAGCATTGATGAGAATGAGTTTTCTCTGCACCATGCTCTGAGCCCCAACTTTTCTTCTGACAAGAGAAATTAATAATTGCTGTTTTCCAGCACTTTATGAGGATTTAATGAGACAATAAATGCAGAAATGCTTGGTGACATGCTAATCAAACGTTTGTTATGAATATTCCTGGGTAATTTTGTTCCCTTTACCTCTGCATTTCATCTGTGAAATGTATAGGCTGATATGCTTTCTGAGAATCCTTTCCAACTCTGAAATGATTAGATTCTGTGGTTCTTTTAAACCTTCATCAAGCAGGGGCCCCTCTGACTTTGTATTGGTGCCTCAGGATTTCACACATGAAGCTACAACCCAGTCCTCCTGCCCCCCAACCCTCTTCCATTGCTTAATATTGCCCATGTTCTTGTGGAGACATAACCTGATCCTCATCTCATTTTAATTCTGTTCATGCTAACTATAGATAAAAGATAATTTTTGCCTGCCTATTGCATCAGCCAGTTCCAGCCTGCTCCATTTCTTAATCTCAGAAGAAAAATTGTAGATGTGGGGAAGAGAATCTGAGAAAGCATTTGACAGACTTGAAATAGTTAAAACAAACATGATTACTTTAATCCTGTCTTGAAAGATACTGTGTAATAGAAATCTGGTTCAATCTATTTCCTTTGTCTGTGGTTTCCTTAGTGCTCTTAGCTCAGTTTCCCAGCTTTTTTTTTTTTTCTCCAGCCGAATTCCCTTTGTGGTCCATTGACAATTGTTTGCACAATTCCTGGGGGTTGCCAATAAGGGGAGGTCTGGATTCTACTTAAAGGCTGATGAGGGGCTGGTATGCATTGATGTTCAGGAGTATACTGGCCCCTTCTTATCCTTCTCCAGACCACAGCCTGGAGACTCTTGTCACATTACAAATCCCATGTCATTGCTGTGCTTAAAACACTTTATTGTATGTATTGTACTTAAAAAAAAACCCACCCAACATTGATATATATTATACAAATATCACAACGCACAGATGTTTGAGGAGTTTTGGTAATTGAATGTGCCTGTGAAGTCACCATCCCAAACAAGACATAAAACATGCTTTTTCATTTCTTTTTACCTCAGAAAGTTCTCTTGCTCCCTTTCCGCAGTCATTGGCCCCCGCCTGGCCTCCACACCCTGACGCAACCACTTTCTGATTTTTATCACCGTGGATTAGTTTTGCTTGGTTTTAGATTTTTTTAAAAAAGATTTTATTTATTTGACACAGAGAGAGAGATCACAAGTAGGCAGAGAGGCAGGCAGAGAGAGAGGAGGAAGCAGGCTCTCCACTGAGCGGAGAGCTGGATGTGGGGCTCGATCCCAGGACCCTGAAATCATGACCTGAGCTGAAGGCAGAGGGTTTAACCCACTGAGCCACCCAGGCGCCCTGGTTTTGGATTTGATACAAATATAACCACAGAGTCTGGACTTTCTTGTATCTATTTTTACTTAATGTAAGTTTTTAAAAAAGATTTTATTTATTTATTTGAGAAAGAGAGAGAGCATGAGCAGGGAGAGAGGGAGAAGCAGGCTTCCCACTAAGCAGGAAGCCCAACTCAGGGACTTGACTCCAGGACCCTGGGATCTTGACCTGAGCCAAAGGCTTAACAGACTGAGCCCCCCAGGCACCCCCTCAGTGTAAGTTTTTTGAGAGTGTTCCATGTTGTGTTCATTCCTTTACATTAAGTATGAATATTGCCACAATTTCTTTATCCAGTCTTTTGTTGATGGACATTTGGATTGTTTCCAGTTTTAGATTATTTTAAGGCTGCTATCCAGGTCTTTTGAGGACATAAGTTTTCATTTCATTTGGGTAAATACTCAAGGGTGGAATTGTCAAGAAATACGGGCTTCAACAATCTAAAGACCCGTTTAGGATGAAGACCGAGCCCCCTGCATGGCCCTGATCACATGGCCTCTGGAGTCTGCACACTCCCCCTTCTCCTCACTTTCTGAACTTCAGTCCCTCTGTCCATGCTTTTCCCTCTGACAGAAACGCGCTTCCTTCCCACGACTGTCCACCCTCCCCACTATTCCTTATCATATGCATTCATGGTCTGTGTTCTTGATGCCCTGGTACTTACCAAGACTGCAGTTTTATGTTTACGGGCATGATCATTTGTTTAGTGTTTCTCCTCACTCAGGAGCAAGCTCCACGAGGGCAGTTTATCTGCCCATTTTACTCACATAGTAGCCCCCAGCCTAGTTTCTAGCATGTACTAAACGTTCAGTACCTCCTTGATGGGTGAATGAATGATGGTCATTCTTCACCTGCCAGATTCCATTCTCCTCTTTGGTAAAACGTCTTTTGGTCAGCCGTAGAAGAAAGTCAGCCCTTGTCAGAGGTTTTTCTACAACCTGGATCAGTCAGAGAGGGAAAAAAAAATCCCAGGCAGTCAGTTACCTTTAAGCTGCCTGGCTTCCAGGAAAAAGAAAAGCTTGAATTTCAGTCTTCACAGCTCTGTCCTAAGCAGATCATTATAAAAACAAAATTCCTGCTCAGAGGGGCTTCTGATACAAATAAGACAACAAGTCATTGCAGTTAACAAATATTCCACCTTGAACTAGACCAAAGGGGACTTGCCCCTGGTTCTGTTTATTCCCCCTAGTGTTTCTCCTTGAGCACCATGTACTGGGGGCATTCTCAAGGTGGCACCGGTTTTCTTGGAAAGCAGAAATTTTTCTTGAGAGGGAATGAAGTTATTCCAGAAAATATTAAAGGACCAAGTGCTATGCAGTGAAATTTACTTCTACGTTGAAAACCTCCTCTGTGAGGTATTTTTACCGTTTGACTTGCCAGAGCAGAGATGCTGATGAGTTAGGAAGGCTCATTTACCCCACTGTTACTGTGAGCAAGGCTATTCAGGGATGTATTTAGCTATACATTGTCCCTTCCCACAAGCCCCAATATGAACAGTAATGAAGGTGATTACTATATTATTACATACCTTTGCATGATTCTGTAGTTCTCATGGATGATTTCCTCCCCAGGTTGATCTCTTGTCTGTCTGGAGGGATACTAATGAACAGATGAGTATATGGCTACTCTCTCTTCTTTAAGTGTTTTCCTTTGCAAAAAGAAGGCGGAAAATGTGATCCTTAAAAAATGAGTGTGGTACAGAAAGACTAGAGGTGTTCAGGAAAATAACCTGATTACTTTTATTTTATTTATTTATTTTTTAAAGATTTTATTTATTTATTTGACACAGAGAGAGAGATTACAAGTAGGCAGAGAGGCAGGCAGAGAGACAGGGAGAGGAGGAAGCAGGCTCCCTGCTGAGCAGAGAGCCTGATGCGGGCCTCGATCCCAGGACGCTGAGATCATGACCTGAGCCGAAAGCAGAGGCTTTTAACCCACTGAGCCACCGAGGCGCCCTAACCTGATTACTTTTATTGTAATCTGGAAATAAAATTATTTTAAGAATCAGCAAGCCTCTATAGAAGGAATGGATTATGCTCTCCTGTCTTTAAATAGTGGTCAGTGATTCTTTAGTTGAAGAGGATTTGGGGATGTCAGAGGTGATAATATACTTTGGAAAGTCTGACAGAAGTATTTATCAAGAAACTTAAGTGTTCATACCCTTTGCTCTAATAATTCCACTTGTAGATATCTGTCCTGTAGAATTAATCATAGATATGGACAAGCATCTATTACAAGGAAGATCATTGCTGTATTACTTATAATAGGGAGAAATTAGAGATCATCTAACTGTTTAACAAAAAGAGAATGGCTAAATAAATTCTGGGCCCTGCTTATTATAAAATGATGTGATATTAAATCATGTTTGCAAAGAGATTTAATAACATAGGAAAATTCTCCTAGTGAAAGAAGTACCTAGAATAAGGCCTGGAATATTGTAGGCCCTCAATAAATATTTGTTCAATCAATACACGAATGGATTACTGCCAGGGAAATGAAGGTTAACATTTTTTAAAAATATAGGTAGGGTTAACACTTCTGGAAAGGTATTTTAGAGGGAGAAAAGGAAATAAAAACAGTTCTCTCCCCTAAAAACAACAACAACAAAAACACACACACACACGCGCGCACACACACACACACACACACACACACACACACACACACACTTGATCTTGAATATAGGCCAATGGAAAAGCCTTTCTTCCAAGACATTTTAAGTGGAAATGGAGTCCATTTGCAATACTGGGGTGCTTTCCTCTAAAAATGAGATTCTGTTAACTTAATAGTTCTTGAGCACTTTTTCTGTGTGCTAAAAATTTTGCTGAGATGTTAGTTTGAGGAACTTTTCTAATTTAAAAGAGTTTCATCCTTTTACCATTTTGTTAGGTGAAGAGGTGGAAATATTTTTACCTCATTAAACAACTTCAATTCCAAAGACCCAGACAGAGCGCCTGCCGCGTAAGCCTATTTCCTACGCTTGCCCTCTAAGGTTAAGACTGGCAGCTGTAGGCATTCTTGAAAGCGTTTGCCTTGTACAATTTAGCTCAGTTTTAAAAACTGGCTCCCTGCCATTCTGCACTCCAGCTTGTGATGCTTAAATAGGAGATTCAAATGAGGCAGATATAAAAGTGTGTGTATGTGTGCGCGTGTGTGTGTGTGTGTGTGTGTGTGTGTGTGTGTAGAGCGATGATGGGGGAGAGGCCCCAGAAAGAAAACCAACAAAGATATGTGTGTTGGAAGCCATACTCTGAGCCAAGGGCTGCACTTGTTAAGTGGAAATTAGGGGTCCACCTACAACAGGAATGTTTTGAAACTAAGATCAGGACAAAACCATCATCAACATCCAAGGTCACCCCCCAGGGTTATGGGAGCTCTGAAGTGAATTACACTGTGCTTCACTGTGTGGGAAGACTCAACTCTGGGAAGTGGAAGAAAGCATTAACATTTTAGAAGCCCTCTTTAAGAAGAGAATACAATTTTGGGACACCTGAGTGGCTCAGTTAGTTAAGCCTCTGCCTTCGGCTCAGGTCTTGATCCCAGGATCCCAGGGTCCCAGGATGGAGCCCCAGTTCGGGCACCACGCTCTGCAGGGAATTTGCTTCTCCCTCTGCTCCTCCCCCTGCTCATGCTTGCGCTCATTCTCTCTCTGAAATAAATATATAAATAGAATCTTAAAAAAAATGCAATTTTAGGATATAAATATTATAAGAAGGAGACACAACAGTGCTTAAGAAACATTCTAATACATCCACCAAACCTTACTATGTGTATTCCCCAAGCCAACTTTTCCTTCAGCTAGAACCCATGATGTCCAAGGCCCCTCTCTGAAGCTCTCTGACAGAGGTCTTAACTGATTGTGGTTAAAGTACCTTAATTCTGCAAATTTAACAAAAACATGT
This sequence comes from Ailurus styani, assembly GCA_002007465.1. NCBI lineage: Eukaryota > Metazoa > Chordata > Mammalia > Carnivora > Ailuridae > Ailurus > Ailurus styani. The sequence goes on from LNAC01000026.1 coordinate 2,622,946, forward strand.
GCCCCTTGTGAACACATTATTAGGACTCCTTCTAGGGCCTTTACAAGCTAGGGGCCTTGAAACTCAAGCTTCATTAACTTTAGGATAAATCATCCTCTGACTGTGCCCCACCCCTAGCATTTTTCTGCAGATTAGATCAGACTAAAGTTAAAGGCAGCTGAAGGGATGAGTAGAAGGCAGAAATTCTAGAAAGGTCACAGTAGGGACTCATCACATACATTCTTATTCTTGCAAATGTTGAGCTCTCAGGCTGGGAGGTGATGCAGGACATGTTAGGTCTTCTAGAAGATACATAAAGGAGTGTTCGGGCTGATGATCAGGCCTCCAGATGTAAGCATTAGCACAAATTGGAAAGCAAGGCTGTTTCAACCCAGTGGAGAAGAGAAAGTGACTTAGGAGGGCAAGGGGATAACTTGGAGGTAAGAGAGCTGGGAGATAGTGCCTTGTCCAGATGCCCTGAAATTCTGAACTGGGCACTCATTTCTAGATTTGCAGTTCCCTCCAGGCTGGCAAATGGGGGAACTTGTACCAAGTGTCTCAGTGGAGAGGATCTCCAGGCATGTGAAAAGACAAAACAAAACAAAACAAACCAAGGTTGACTTTTGGGTGAACCGTACGTGCCGGGGCCAGCTGCGGGATTGGGGGTGAATGGTTGATGGAGGGTTGTTGAAGGACACTTGCAGCTCCAGGAATCCCTGAGGCAGCAACAACAGAAACGGTGAGAGCACTGAGTCTTGGTGCTGGATGGGAGGAAGGATGTGGGGGATGGGGGCAGGGAGGACCCAGGAATGAGAAATACAACCAGACCATTTGGGCATTTGGGTAAATTAAAAATACAAACCTATTAAACAATGCATATTTTATTGTATTTATTTTTTTTAAGATTTTATTTATTTGAGAGAGAATGAGAGAACATGAGAGGGGGGAGGGTCAGAGAGAGAAGCAGACCCCCCACACTGAGTGGGGAGCCTGACTCTGGATTCCATCCCCAGACTCCAGGATCATGACCTGAGCCGAAGGCAGTCGCTTAACCAACTGAGCCACCCAGGTGACCCTAAACGATGCATATTTTAGAAGCACACACAGAAAGAAAAGGATGCAAATTAAGTACATCAGAAGGGCTGACTATGGGAGAGGACTGGAAGTAAGAAGGAGAGCTAAAAGGGAACATATTACTCACTCACTCAATCCATAATAAACAAGAGAGGGACCATGAAAACAAACCAACAAAACACTCCAACAGCAATGAGAGAAAGTCAATTTTTTGCAAAATGGGGAGATTCCCAATAATAACGCTTGGTGGGATCTGCATAGAGCAGTTTCAGATTCTCAGTTGTTCCAAGAATTGTGGGGCTTTAGGAGACAAGGGCTCCCTCTCATGGAGGAGAACAGAAGGAATATTTTTAAAAACTGCTTTGTAGTTTTGGGAGAAAAAATGATACGTGCTTTTGCTTTTTTAAAAAAAATGCAAAAAATAGAGATTAGTAAATGAATCGAGTCCATGTAAAGTACTTAAAAAGAATGCCTGACACATAATAAGCCCTCAATAAAGATTTTTTTTTTTATTTTTCAGAGAGAGAGGGAGAGAGCACAAGCGGGCAGAGTGGCAGGCAGAGGCAGAGAAGCAGGCTCCCTGCGGAGCAAGGAGCCCAATGCAGGACTCGATCCCAGGACTCTGGGATCATGACCTGAGCCGAAGGCAGCCCCATAACCTACTGAGCCACCCAGGCATCCCAGCCCTCAAAAAAGGTAACAAAAATAACCTGAAATTCCACCACCCAGAGATAAGCACAATTAAAATTTTGGTAAATATCTTTCCTAGGAAATATGTCAATTAACTTACTTGCACGTAAATGAAATCAAACTCTACATGATGTTCTGAAACCTGGTTTTTGACACAACATCATACTATAAAGATCATTTCATGTCAGGAATATAGACTGTCCTCACTCTTAAGCCTAGGGTATACATTGTACAGATGTTCTATAATTTACTTAACCTGCTCTCAGTTGGTGGACATTGAAGCTGCTTCCAGTTTTTTATCATTATATGTAACATTGCTGGCCCATCTACACATACCTAACACTTTGTACTTGTTTGACTATTCTCTTAGAGTAAGCTCCTAGAAGTGGAATTGTGGGGTCAAAGGGGATGCATATTTGACATTTCAGTACCACCAAACTGCCCTACTGAAAAGTTTTGGTGTGTATGCCTCCAGCGATGGTGTATGCGTATTTTGTTATCTCTCCAAAGGGTGTAGTTCTTTTCAATTTCTGGATATCTGCTGGGTGAAATATAGCTTATTGTCAATTATATTTACTTTTTTGTTATTAATGTAATGGTTAATTTTATGTCAATTTGGCTAGCCTATGCTGCCCAGTTATTTTTTTTCCAAACACCAGTCTAGATGCTGCTATGAATGCATATGGCAGAGAAGATCAACATTTAAATCAGTAGATTTTGAGTAAAGTTGACTACACTTCATGATGTGGGTGGGCCTCATCCAATCAGTTGATGGCCTTCAGAGAAAAGACTCCAGTCAACTTTTTCCTGGGGCTAGCCTGCTGTCCTGCCCTGCATGTTTTAGACTGTCTGTTTCCACATAAGCCAATTCCTTAAAATAAAATTCCAATTTCTAAATATATACATATCCTAACGATTTTGTTTTTCTGGCAAACTCTGACTAGTGAAGTTGCCCCATTCAACAGTTCATTAGCCACCTGTATTTCTTTGCTCTTTTCTTCCTTTTCTTTCTTTTCATTCTCTCTCCCTCCCTCTCTCTCTCTCCCCTCTTCCTTCCTTCCTTCCTTCCTTCCTTCCTTCCTTCCTTCCTTCCTTCATTCAAATTATCTCTTTGTCACCTGGGTGGCTAAATTGGTTAAGTGTCTGCCTTCGGCTCAGGTCATGATCTCAGGGTCCTGGGATCCAGTTCTGCATTGGGCTCCTTGCTTGGTGGGGAGACCACTTCTCCCTCTGCCTCTGCAGCTCCCCCTGCTTATGCTCTCTCTCTCTCTCTCTGACAAACAAACAAACAAATAAATAAAATATTTTTTTAAAAAAAGTTATCTCCTTGTCCTGTTCCTGGGTCTTTCTTAGCCCCTCTGCTCATACCTGACATGAGGTATGACCTCAGGCCCCAAAGTGAAGGGTTTTGTAGTCTACGCCCTGATTTTCTGACTGGGGATTTATACCGTATACTTCAAGTGATTTAATGTAAATAAATAGGTTGAATAAGTGAAGTCAAGTAATTGAGAGTGCTGCTTAGTTAAGGGAACTCACTTAAAAACCAGTTCCTCCTTCATCTGTCAGTTAACAGCCCAATTTCCTGTTGTTTCTCTTTCCCCCTCGTAGAGGCTGATGTCATCACCGCCACGTAGCAGAACAATTTCCCTCAGTAATGGAAGTTCTGTGACAGCATTGGGGTTACAAAAGCTGGTAAGTAAATTTGCTATCAGTACTTATTATCAGAAATTACAGAGAAAATTAATTCAAAACTTTCTGGGAAAGGAGATGTTCAGTGAAACTAGAAATTGTTCTTAATTTATTCTACAAAGAAAGCCTATCTCCTATGAACCAGAGAGAAAACACCCTACAACTTTAAGGTACCAAATAAATAGAACCAGTCTAAGAGACAGATAGCCCTACTTTGGTGGGTTAAGTATCTGTGCCAAAATGGCGACTCTCTTCGTATTGGATAGGCTGGTGAATGGACTATTTTTTCAAGACCAGACCTGCCCTGAGAAAGTTTTAAAATTTCCTACTTTCTTAGGTCTTAGGTCAAATCTCCTAAGCTGTGCCGCCCCCCACCCCCACCGCTCCACCACTGACCTGTTAGAATGGAGGCAGGATGTATTAGTTTCCTCTGACTGCTGTAACAAATTACCACAAGCTGTGGGGAGGGGTGCTTCAAACAACAGAAATGTGTTGTCTCACAGCTCTGGAGGCCACAAGTCCCAAATCAGGGTGTCAGGAAGGTTGACCTGGAAGTCACACCAGAACTGTGCTAACTGGGAGGGGCAGCTGCTGTGAAGAAGAGCAACACTCATCAGAAGGAGGGGAACTGAGGCAGCCAAGCAGAGTCGAACACCAGACAAACGCTGTGGGGATGAAGGTGCTGGGTTCAATTTGGATGTGCTGACCTGTGATGCAGCCGGTGAGACACCCAAGAGGGATGTCCCCCGTCCGTTAAATCTGGCAGCAGGAGTATCATTTTTTCACTTTGGCAAGACCACTTTCCGTGGAGTGTGGGGCACGGGCACTAGCAGAAGGAGTTGAGGAGTGAATGGGAATTGAGGGAAGTTGAACCAGGGCCGATCAGAAGCCGGAGAATTAGGGTCTGTTCGGGAACATTCTCAGCTCTGAGGACAGTCTTACTCAGGTGGCCTTTCAGGACCAGAGGCACTGCCCTAAAGCATTACTTCTCGAAGGCTGGTACCCAGACCGGCAGCATCCAGTGTCTGGACACTTACCAGAGAAGCGAAATTTGAGGACCCACCCCAGCCCTAATGAATCCCAAATTCTAGGGTGGAGCCCTCAAGTCTGTGTTTAAGAAGCCCTCCAGGTGATCCTGACACAGGCCAAGGTCTGAGAACTACCTGTCAGGAGCCTGGGGGAACTAGTCTGACAGGGCCACTCATGCGATGTGTCTCAGGGAGGCATGGGCTGGAGGTGTTAACATGCTTACTCCAGCTGGGCTTGCTTGGAAGCAGAGAGTCTGGTTTGGGGTGGGGGTGAGTCATGGTCTTGGGCTCAAGGGCACGCATTTTTGTAAAGCCAGCCAATGAGAAAAAGGGCTGGTTCCCTTCTGGGCCAGGATCCCTGCTGCTGAAGGAGGATCTACACCTGTTCTGGTCTTTCAAGCAGATCAACCATCTGACGTCTTTCCACTCCTCTAAGCAACAGCAGAGGAAGCGGCTCTCTCGAAGGTTGGGGCTGGGGTTCGGCTGGAGCTGTCACAGAGTGGCGTTTCTTACAATATTTGCAGAGCCCCTGGGAGATGTTAACCAGAAACTCGGTTTGCTCTTTGACTTCAGTCTTTATGGTTGAAAACCCTTTTAAAGTGGATCTCTGTCTTTTTGCCGCTTTAGAGACAAGAGCAATATCTAAAGCAGCCAAGTTGTGAAAGCTTTATTATCTTTACAATGCAGAGTGGGTTTAAGATGAGCTCTCCGTTATTATATCGCTCTCACTCCCTTGCATTCTGATTTGTTTCCTTGAAAGGGAGAGATTGGGTTGCATGGAGTTGCTGCTGACTGCTGGGATTTGCGTGTGTCCCCCCATCCCACGTTATCGATGGCACACTCTGTCACCTGTGTCTGCGTCTGATTTCCCCTTAACAGCTGTACATGCAAGTCATCTGCCCAGTGGGCAGGTAACAGGAAGTATGGCACTGTGTAAACACAATGAAGGCAGGGCTGGTTCATTCACGGTTTTACCTCTAAAACCTAGAACTATAATAGCACCCAATAAACATTGTTGAATGAAAGAACATGGTTATTATAATTGGATTTGGGATCCTCTCGGAATCTAAAGGTCTAAGGGTCGCCATTTTGAGCATTAATCCTCACTCTCTGAGACCATAAATTTAGAATGAAATCTTACTAATCTTGGTAACTTCTGGAAAAAGCTTTCAGAGAATTTTCACAGAAATCCTTGAAGTGACCTTTTTAATGTACTTTTCTCTATCAAAATGGAGGGTGTCGGTGATAGGACTGGATCACTCCAATTCTCCTCCCCCACCACGCCCCAGCCCTGCCTTAGAATCCATCCAGGCTTTGCCATGTTGCTCTGTAGTGCCCCCGCTCTGGTGGGATCAGAGTACATTTCCCCAGCCACTGATCTTGGACTTGGCATATGACTTGTTTTGGCCAATGGAATACGTTAGTGGACATGAGATGACCAGACCATTGAAATGTGCTCCTGTAGTTTGGCTTGGCCTCTTGTCTGGTCCTCTACCATGAGAACTGTCCTGGACACCTTCTGGTCCAAGGAAAATGAGAGAAATGTGGAATGGGCCTGATCCCAATCTGTGGCCCAACACAGAGCTGTCCCAGCTGCCCCACAGACCTGGGAAGAAGAAAAAGAAATGCTTCCGATAAGCCACAGAGATTTGAAGTCATTGTTAGATAGCATTCACACAGCAGAAGCCCAACTAGTAACAAGTCCTTCAGGCGGATCCTAACAAACAGATATTTTCCTGCATTAAAAAAAAAAAAAAAAACTTTCAGGATGCTGAGGATGACAAAGAAGAGGGTAGAGAGAAGTCAAAATGCTGAACATTGGTGTTCAATCCTGACACTCAAATCAAGCCAGTAAGGACCAAACAAAGTACTAAACAGTGCTAAGCTGGATAGCATTAAAGAGATCTTATTCTAGTTGTCTCTGTTTTTTAGAGATTGTAAGTACCAGATAGTAGCTCCCTGAAGAAGCAGCAGGAGGAAGAGACCTCATTTTTTAGGGATGTTCGTTCCACGTTCTGATGAATGTGAGCCCAGCAGCTACCTCCCGGCACCAGGGAGGATTGTAGCAATATCGGAAGCCTGGACAGGAAGGGCTCTGAGCGCGCAGGGAGCAGCCCCGCTCCTGAGCCATCTTCAGAGCAGATGAGCTGTGATCAGGAATTTGGGGGGGTGAGGAGGGTCCCTCTTTTCCAAGAATTCCAGTAAAGTCCCAAACCCATCCTTCTGAGCCAGAGTTGTTGAGGTGGACTATCCCAGAATATGTGATCCAAGAGTTAGAAGGGGAGGTTTCCCGTGGCAGGTAGAATAACGGTCCAGAGGGGTCTCTATCCTAATCCTGAGAAACCAGGAATGGGCCTCATGGCATGGGGGAGTAAAGGCCGGGCGGGCAAACAAATAGACCAGAGCAGATGAAACCTGGTTCCTTCACTTCCTGGCTGGTTAACCCTAGGTGAGTTACTTAACCTCTCTGTGCCTCAGTAGAAAGAAGATGATACCTATCTGTGTGATCAAGTTTTTATGAGGATTGATGTTAATACATATAACTAAGCATCATGGCTGGCATCCAATTAAGACTCAAATGTTCTTGGTTGCTAGTATGACTAACACTACTAGGCAGTATGTGTGGTGATTTGTAACCCTTGGGTCTAGAGCCACAATATGTGGGGGACAAGCTGGCTCTGTCACCTAGAACTTCTCTGCTTGGGCAACTTATTTAACATCTGTCAGTCCCATTTTTTTCATGTGTAAAATGATGATGTTAAAGTTACCTCCCTCATAGAGTTGTGATGAGGCATTAATCAGTTAATACGCTGAAAGTCCTAGAACAATGCCCGACAGAACCAATAAATGTTATGGGTCAACATCACCATTCGCAGTCATCCAGGGTCCCCATCGCTCTGGATGGTGAATAACAAAACCACCACCGCCATCGAGTCCATGGCTCCTCATGGGACCACAAAGACCTTTTAGGTTGGACTGAACCATGGTCTCCATACTGTGGGAGTCACCGGAGCAACACTGCGTCTCCTCCTCCAGGAGGTCAAATCATGGTAGCCCCTGGGGGAGAAGCACACATCACATATAAAAAGAAAGGAAAGTGGAAAACTTAGTTGTCAGAAACACAAGGTCAGGAGAGACTCGTACACGGGACACAGAGAGCCCGCCTGCCTCTTTTTTCCCCCTGCTCTGCAATCATGCAGTGTCGACTTGCCTCGGAGTCAGTGTTTTTACACTTTGTAACATGGTCAGAACATTAGGTGAAGGAACCTTGTCATTTTCCTATTCTGAGCTATCCATTCAATGATACCAAGAATTCCCACTCTGGAGACAACGACGAGAAGTAAGCCAGCCTGCCAGTAAACGAGCAAATCATTTCGTGGCAACAGTTGCTTTCAACAAAACATTCTGGTTCTCCCTCATTTGAACCCACACAAGGAACGAACCAATCCGATTGGAAAAAAATATTTGTTTTATCTTTGCCACATTTATTTACTCTTAGGGACTATTTAACTTGATCAGGCAGAGAAGCCGGAAAGAAGGTAACCACTCGAGGCACTGAGCAGCTCTGGCGGAACCAGCTGCAGGGACAGCCTCACCGGCCCCTTTTCCAGCTGCGTCTGGAAGCCCTTTGCCCTCGTCCTCATGAGGGAGAATCGTGCTGTTGGTGCGCCCAGTTTTGGGGGTAGGGGTGCAGAATGGGAATGAGAGAAAAGAAGTCCGTCATTTCACAGCTCTGCCTAGGTTGTAAGTGATTTCCAAATACGAAATAGTCTTTCCACAATGTTTTCTGACAGTTGCCTGTGTGTAAGGCATGGCGAAGGTGTTACAGGAAGGCCAGGGTAAATCAGATCCGGGTTAGATCCCCAGGATCGCCCAGTCAAAGTTCACACGAGAGACACACGAATACCTGTGAGGAGTGGAAAGCTACAGGTGTGTCCTAGGTTAGAGCCACAAGGACGCTTGCTGGTTCTGGTACGGTAAAAAGTATACATCTGGCACTCCTAAGATCCTTAGAAATGATTATCTTTTGTCTGCTAATGAGATGAGTCCTGTGGGGGCCTAGCTAGCTTCAGGATGGGATCTAGTCAGCAGAAAAGGCTGCCACACAATGAGAGGCCTAACTTCTCAGCCCTGTTCCCGCACTTCCGGGGAGGGCACAGGCACGGGAGATGGAGGTAGGTCCCCAATGACCAGTGAGCTTATCAGTCATGCCGACAGAATAAAACCTCCACAGAACCCCTGAACCATGGTGTTGGACAAGCCCTGGGGGTGGTGAACACATCTTTTCAAGCCAGAGGGAGGCATGGCCCTTGACCTGAGAGGCTCCCGCTCTTGGGATCATTTCACATCTCACATCTTACCCTATGTGCCTCTTGATCTGGCTGTTCATTTGTATCCTCTATAATAAATTAGAATAGTAAGTGGAGCACTTTCTCAAGTTCTGCGAATTGTTCTAGTGAATTATTGAACCCAGGTGGGGGGCATCGTGGGGACCCCCGAATCTGTAGTCCATTAGGCAGAAGTGCTGGTCACCTGAGGGCCCCACTTGCCGCTGGCTCTGAAGTGGGGGCAGTCTTGGGAGACTGAGGCCTTTAACTTGTAGGATCTCATACTAAGTAAGTCCAGGTGTACATAATATTAGGATTGAATTGAATTGTGGACACCCACTTGGTGTTGGAGAATGGGTTGGTATTAGGAAGAACCTTGCATTCGGGGTGGAATCAGAAAACACCACACCGTCTCACAAAATTGTTCCAACTTGAGGTAAGGGGGACGAGATTTTGTGCCCTGTGTCAGCTAGCCATTGGCTATGGGCTGCCCGGGGGTAGAATAGCCTCCCAAATATGGGTGGCTCCCATGGGTCAAGGGCAACTGTGCAGGGAAGGGTACAGTGGTAAGCCTGTAGCAGCCAATCCTTGCAGCAGTCATGGGCTAGCTAGACCTGCTGGAGAAAGGGGATCTGGACAGGACATGACAGCACTGATTACAAAGTTGCATTCCAGAGAAGATAGGAAGCTGTTGGTGGAAGTTCCCACAAGAAGTTATATTATATATATGTATATATGCGCTGATATGATTATGGAGGCTGAGAAGTCTCACCCTCTGCTGTCTATAAGCTGGAGAATCAGGAAAGCCAGTGGTATAATTCAGTCCAAGTCCAAAGGCCCAAGGAAGGGCATTGGGATATGTGATGGTTCTAAGTCTCACGCTGAGTTGAGAACGAGGAATCTGATGCCTGAGGGCAGAAGATGGACATCCGAACTGGGGCAGAGAACAAATTCTCCCTTTCTCTGCTTTTTTGTTCTCCTCCGGCCCTCAACAGATTAGACAAGGCCCACCCACGTGGGGGAGGAGGAGGGCAGTCTTCTTCACTCGGTCTTGCCATAGAAACACCCTCACAGACATACCAAGAAAGAATGTTTTCTCCTGTATCTGGGTGTTTCTCTGCCCGGTCATGTCAACATACAAGATAACCATGACAGTGATGCAATGGAAAAGTACTTAGGGCAGAATTGACGTGGTGGGTATTTAAATGGAACACCTGGGAGTATCTGAGGGAGAACATCTGGAGGGCTCCTAGGATGAAAAATAAAGCCAAAAATGAAGTTTAAAATGAAGTCCTAGTTTAGGGGGTAAGACTACCTTCCTTTACAGAAAACTAATAAGACAAAGACAAAAACATAACCATTTATTGAGCACTTACTCTTTGTCAGGTGCTGTGACTCAAGCTTTACAATTTATGAAGAAATGTACTGTATTATTTATAAATTGTATTATCACCTTCACACCTACCATCTTATTTACCTCCCATGACATTCTTCGAGGGAGAATTATCCCTACTTTAGAAGCAAAGACACTGAGACTCAGAGAATTAAGTAATTTGCTTATGGTCACTCAGCAAATGAGTGGGGTTTGGATTCCAGGAGTTATTTATTTAGAGAAGGACAAATAGGAGATCCAATTCTTACTGCCACCCTGTCCTGTTCCAACAGGAGTGAGTGGAAACGTGCCACTTTCTTTCATCAAGATCAGATTATGACTTCCAGAAGCACAAGACACAAGAGACACTCCCGTGCAGAGTGAACAGCCCCCTGTGGGGCAACCCTATTAATCACAGTGGTGTGTCCTCACTTCAGTAGCAGTCCAGGAAATTCACATAACATGCACACAAGAGAGAGCCCCTGGCAGAAGTCACGAGATGGGGTGTGGAGTCATTTTAGGGGAGGAAGTGGGAGGCTTACCCGGTCACCCGTCTGCACAGGGTGAGATAAATCAGGAAGAGGGATTCTAGGGTTGTGTCTAGAGGACGGCTTCTGGAAGAAAAATGAATCCTACATAGAAATCCTTCTGGAGCTGTTGTGAGAGGCTGGAGCCCCTTCTCCAGGCATTGAAGAGCTTTGCTGGAGAGTGTTTTTACCACCGTGTCCCTGCACATAAGCCTGGTGTAGGTACACGGTGTTTGCGAGGTTGGCTGGCCTGCCCTCTCTTCTCTGCCAGATAGGAGCTGCCAGCTCAGAGTACAACCTCCTCACCTCAGATCAATTCTGCAAACATTTATGGAACATCTTTTCTCAGCGGGGCCCCCTGCTAGGAACTAGGAAGCACACAGTAAACCGCTGTTGTTGTTTATCAACACTCTTCTTAGAATGTTGACCTCGAGCGAGTCCCTTCGTTCTCTGTATTCGTAATCTGGGAAATGTGATGATAGTAATAGGACGTACCTCGAATAATGGGCTCCGTGTGTAACTGTGAAGTCTGAATTGAGTTCCTATATCAGGGCACCTAGCTGGCTTGGCCAGTGGAGGGTGCAACTCTTGATCTCAGGGTTGTGGGTTTGAGCCCCATGTTAGGTGTAGAGATGAGTTAAAAAAAATCTTTTAAAAAATTTTTAAAAAATCAGTTAATACATCAAAACACTTAGGTTCTTTATATATAGCAGGTATTCTTCTGATAAACATTAGGCCATATTATTATTACTACTATTCCTGATATTACTGCTATAGCTACCATAGTGAATAAGACAGATAAGATACGATCTTTGGTTTATGGAATTTAAGGCGAGGTGAGGGAAACAAGCCATTACAATGAAGTGGTGGGTGTTCATGTACCCAGAAGCAGAGATGCTGTGGGGACATTCAGGAGGGGCCCCAGGCTTGGGGGGTTATCAGATTTCCCAAGGGAAATGGTTTAGCTGAAAAATGAAGAGGCCAGTGAAATTACAGATAAGAAAAGGCCCTAGCAAGGGGAGAATGTAAGAGTGGTATTTTTGTTTTTTATCTGTTTATTTTTATTTTTAAAATTGAGATATAATTGACATATAACATTGTATAAGTTTAGGGTATATCACAGGTTGATTTGATACATTTATATATTGCGACATGATTAGGTTAATCACTCCTGTCCTGTAGTATTATTTCTTTTTTGTGGTTACAGCATTTAAGATCTAGTAAGAGAGCTTTTTTAAAATATGTTTTTGTACTAAAGGCAAATCAGTATCTTTTCTTATCTGTAATTTCACTGACCCTGAACTATTCTCTTTCTTGAATCACTTGAATTAAGGTGGGGGTTGAGGGGGTGTGTGTGTCTAGACCTTTAAATTGTAGGGATCAAAAAGAAAAAAAATTGTTCTTACCTTTCTCATTTGTCTTTCTGCGGTGAGCACTGTACCAGTGCCAAAATGTGGGTTAGAGGGAAGGAAGGTTATTCAGTGATGGAATCTTCCAGGTACATTGACTTCTTAGATTGAATAATGTAAGATTTCAGCATCTTCTCCTTCTTTGTTCCTCTCCAAGTTAGTTATTTTTCAGTTTTACCTTTTTACGAGTCAGGGTTATTGGGGAATAATTTATATGAAATAAAATGTACCCCTTTAGGGTGTATCGCTCAATGAATTTTGTCAATTGTATACAGTCATGTAATTGCTGCCTTGTTCAAGATGTAAAATCTTTCAGCCAACTCCAAAAGTCTCCTCATGCTTCCTTGTGGTCGGTCTCCTCATCCACCTCCATTTCCTGGCAACATCTAATCTGTCTTCCAGAAAATCATGTAAATGGAATCCTATAATATACAGCCTTTTGTGCCTGTCTTCTCATACTTAACATATTGCTTTTGAGACTAATTCAAATTGTTGCATGTGTCCATAGTTTGTTCTTTTTAAAAATTTTTTTATTGCTGAGTATTATTCTATGGTCTGGATATAGTACAATTTTTTAAAAAGATTTTATTTATTTACTTGACAGAGAGAGAGATCACAAGTAGGCAGAGAGGCAGGCGGAGAGAGAGGGGGAAGCAGGCTCCCCTCTGAGCAGGGAGCCAGATGTGGGGCTCGATCCCAGGACCCTGAGATCATGACCTGAGCTGAAGGCAGAGGCTTAACCCACTGAGCCACCCAGGCACCCTGTAGTACAATTTTTTAACCTATTTACCTGTTGCTGAATGTTTGGGTTGTTTCCAGTCTTTAGCTATGATGACTAAGATTGTTATAAACATTCACGTACAGGCCTTTGCATAGACATACAAAATCATTTCTCTTGTGTAAATACCTGGGTGTGGTATTTTTGCTAAACATAATCAGTGTATGTTTGATTTTATAAGCAACCAGTAAGCTATTTTAAAGTGGTTTTACCATTTCCCATTCTCACCAGCAATATCAGAGTTTGAACTGCTTCAGACGCCTGCCAATGTTTGGTAATGTCAATCTTTTAAATTTTAGACATTCTAATAGGTGCACAGTGGTATTTTATCATGTTTTAATTTAGATTTCCTTAGGGGCGCCTGGGTGGCTCAGTGGGTTAAGCCTCTCCCTTCGGCTCAGGTCATGATCTCAGAGTCCTGGTATTGAGCCCCACATCGGGCTTCCTGCTCAGAGGGGAGCCTGCTTCCCCCTCTCTCTCTGCCTGCCTCTCTGCCTACTTGTGATCTCTCTCTCTCTCTCTCTCTCTCTGTCAAATAAATAAAAATCTTTAGATTTCCCTAAATTCAAAATAGCATCTTTTAATAACTGATTTGTCATTTACATATATTCTGTGGTGAGAGTGTCTGTTTAAATATTTTGACCACTTTTTAGTTATTTATTTTCTTGTCTTAATGCACAGGCCAGGATCTCCATCACAATAGTGAAAAGAAGTTGTAAAAATGGACATTCTTGTTTTGTTCCCAATGTTAGGGGGAAAGCATTTGATCTTTCACTATTAAGAATGGTGTCAGCTGTGGGGTTTTTTGTTTTGTTTTGTTTTTTGGGTTTTTTTTTGTAGATGAGGTTTGTCAGATTGAGGAAGTTTCCTTCTATTCCTAGTTTGCTGAAATTTTTTTTATGATGGATGTATGTTGAATTTTATAAATGCTTTTTTTTACATATATTAAGATAACTATATGATTTTACTATTTTAGTCTGTTGAGATTGTGAATTACTGACTAATTTTGAATATTGAACCAACCTTACCTACCTGAAATATAGCCAAATGGGTCATTCATATATTATCTTCTTGATATATTCTGGATTCACTTTGCTAATATTTTATGATTATACTTTGGAGAGATATTGGTCTATCGTTTTCTTTTCCATCTTATCTCTCTTTGGTATCTAGAAAGATGCTGGAAGGAATGTGAAAGATTCTTGGAAGGACTTGTGAAATGCTCCCACTTCTACTTCTTGGGGAAAGTTTGTGAAGAATAGGTGTTATCTCTTAGTGTTTGGTAAAATTTACCAGTGAAGCTTTCTGAATCTGTAATCTATTGTTTTTAAGTGGAGATAAGGCTAGCCAGAGTATCCATTTCTTTTGATCAGGATTTAGTGTTGTATTCTTTTGTAGCGACTGTCTTTGTGTGAGACACTGTCATATTATAACTGTCTTCTGATTTCTCAGTTTTATCAGTGGTATTTATTTATTCATACTATCTCTATTTACTATGCCATCATTATTATGCCATCTTTGTTTTTGTATATTAAATAGCTGGAATCAACACATTACAATATAACTAATCCAGTTGGCAATGAGCATGGAGCGGGGGAAATTAGGTGCTAGTAGCAAAACAGAAGGCATGGTAGACCGTGGGCCACAAAACTATGTCATGAAAGATGACGATTTGCCTGATTACATTGTGAGACAAATTTGCCTCTTTTAAGTATTGGTCTTAAAAATGGGAGGGAAAAAAGGGGAGAATGAAATAAAAGTCTTCTCAGGAACACTGGAAAAGCCAAAGGGAAAAATGACAGGACTTACCAGCATGATGTTCACAGAGTTATTTTTAAGTAGATTCTTTTTTAATTTTATAAGAAATAAGACTTCACTTTTGTGTTTATTTTAGAATTATGGCACATAGTGAAATGTAACAATTTCTTGATTGGTAGGGTCTTAAAACAAAGGAAACTAACTTTCCCCCTCAACTCTTTATCACTTGCTTTTGTTCAAATATTGTAAATAACCTTTGAAAATATTACAGCCACATTTGTTGGAATAGCACTCTCAGTGATTTGAAGGACCTATTTAAAAAGTAACTTACCCTCCAAGCTACTTTTCCACTTAAAATGTTTTCTTTGTTCATATTAAACCCTATACTGTTTTCCTAAGGACAATGTGTTACAAGTACAGAGCAACCTACTTAATCTACTTTGGCTTTATTTACTCACATGCAAACTGGCATTTTTTTTCCTACCACTGTCTAAGTGTTATAAGAATAAAATCAGGGGTGTTTGGGTGGCTCAGTGGGTTAAGCGGCTGCCTTCGGCTCAGGTCATGATCCCCGGGTCCTGGGATCGAGCCCTGCATTGCGCTCTCTGCTCAGCGGGAAGCCTGCTTCTCCCTCTCCCCCTGCCTGCCGCTCTGCCTACTTGTGTTCTCTCTCTATCTCTCTGTCAAATAAATAAATAAAATCTTCAAAAAAAAAAAAGAGAAAAGAATAAAATCAGGTATGGGATATAATATATTGGTGAAGAGATTTAAGCCATCAGATACAGGGGAACTGAAGATCTTATATTGCTTTCCATTATGTAGGGGCATGACCATTGTAGTTTGAAAGTGCTAGGTTAGCAGAAGAGGCCTGTGTGTGTGATCGGCTGGCCTTTCAATGTGGAACGTATATGGACGTTGTCCTGTGGCTCGCAGAGGTGGTGACTGTGTTATTCAGAGTTGCCTCATGCCTTAGGTTAAAGTTAGTCCCATCCATGACTGCCAATCTCCAGACTGGTTCACTGGGGGCTGGTGCTTCTCAGAATTCCATGACTAAGCCAGGAGTGGTGTTTGTTATTTACTAACAGGTATTTCTTCTGACTGCCCCACTTACCACATCATCATTCCAGGCCTTGACCTTTATGAACTTCTCTGGAAAATCAAACATACCTAAGCCGCCCAGGCTTAGGTCTAATAACACCATCCATTGCTCTTTGGGAGGTTGTGGAACAGGGCTTGGAGGGTGATTTGAATGAGAAGGAAACTGAGCTGCTCATTGAATCCAAATTTTTTTGTGAGAAAACAAGAATCCAGAGAAGTTAAGGGGCTTGATCAAGATCCCCTCTCCTGTGAAGCCTTTCTGGACTTCCCAAGGTAACCACCTTGGGAGTGGTACTTCCCAGCTGTTTGCATAACCAGTCTGTGCTTTTCTCCATGACTTTTAACCCTTTGTTAGAATGAATGATCAGCGGCGTCTCTCTCACTAAACTGAGACCCCCTTAAGGGTGGGCTGAATTATATTTGTCTCCAAGGCCTGGAACATTTAAGTCCTCATGAATATTTCTTAAGCTGGAGAGGCCCTCATATGCCGTCTATGGAGTACTGTAGTTGTGACACCAGGCTCCAGGAGATTAAGGAAAAGTTCTAAGACAGCCAAGTTCCTCTTGGTAGCAGACTAAAGTCTGAAGGCTAAACCATAGGTTAGGGTGAGAAGCACATCTAGCTGGGGAAGATGAGAATTCAAGGCACCCAGACCAGAAAGAAGAGAGTAGAAGCGTTTCAGTTTCCTTACTTGTAGATGCAGTCAATTCATTCATTCATTCAATTCATTCACTCATTCAATAACTTTATACTGGATATCTACTAGGGGCCAGGAGCTTCTTTAGGGAACACAGTAGTGATTATATAGACAAAGTCCCTGCTTATGTTCCAAGGGGAGAGAGACACAAAACAAATGACAAATAAAAACCATTATCATGTCCGGCAGTAGTAAGTGCTGAGATGAAAAATAAAGCGGGAGCAAGAAATGGTCACTGATAGGAAAGGGGAGGCCTCTCTGTGTAAAGACGTGAGCAAAGTGAGGGAGTGATTCTATGAGAATATCGGGGAAAGAACATTTCAGAGAGAACAAGTACAAAGGCCCTGTGTTAGGCTTGGTGTGTTTGAGAAATGAGGAAGTCAGAGGATTAGAACATCGTGAGGGAGAAGAAAGGAGACAAAGAAAATTATTCTGCGCTAGTGAAAAAATTGTCCTTTCTAGCACCAAAGTCTTACAATTGATGATCCTCTGACTATATAGACCAGTTGCAATAAAGAGATTCCCTACCATGGAAAAGGCAGACTCTTATCTCCGGAGCGTACTTCAATGGAGGCTATCACCCTTAGGACAGGGTTCTCACCTGAGGTCAAGAGGACCCTTGGAATTCATAGTCAGCCTTCAGACTGTCCATCGAGCCCCTGAATCTGTGTTTCCAGAACATTTTTCACAGAGAAAGTCTTGGATGGAGCCAGTATGCAAATTCCTGGGCCACCTAGGGATACAGAAGAATAAAATAGATCAGGTATGACAACCTGGCCACCCTTGGCTTATTATACACACTGGAGTGTGTTTCACTTTCCCGGAGAAATGAGATCTCTCCAATTTGTCTTAAAATACCCAGTCTTTTGGATCTTTTATTTCTCTGCCTCTGGTAGAGACTTGGGTCCCGAGAAATACTTCTTCACCATAAGAGAAACAACAATGCGAGGGTGATGACAGATGGCAAGTAATGTTCAGTGTTGGGGATACAATAGGGGATGGTGAGGACTGTGGTGAACAGGAGGGGTATGGTGAATGTGCCTCCCATAGGGGCAGCCATGACCCCGCTTCAGCTGATCACCGCCTTGAGGGAGTGGGTCTCCCTCAAATTTAGATCACTTTGGGAGTGAAATCTCCAGAATTTTAATCTGATCCATATTAAAAAAAATCTTGGCACACCAATCCTAACAGCCTGAGGGATCAAATATGGCCCACTCTGGTCCATAGATTTTACCAGAATTTGAGAGATCTGTGACCTTATACTAACAACTACTGTCCTAGAACATGATTCCCCTCAACTTCTGTGCATAGAAAGACGAAGGGCATGGCCATCTCCCAAGTTCCTGGGTCTTAGAAGTCTAGGGGAAAGCCATCTGCCTGGCTTTTCCTCCTGCGATCCCTTATCCAGAACCCTGAAGCCAGCCAGGACACCAGAGTGTCCTCCATTACAGGGATGGAGCAAGAAGGACATTGTCAAAGGACATTGGTATTGAGAAGCACCAGAAGAGAAGTAAGAGATGCTCATCATATAGAAGACAGCTCTGTTCTTCATTTTTCTCAATTCTCTATTCCATTCCCTCCCACAGATTCCTCCCCGTCCAACTCACCACACCCCACGAGAGCATCTTTGATTAGAAGTTACAGCAACCCAAATCAAACGAGGTAGGGAAAAATTAACTCATTGGCTCTGGTATCTGAGAAGTCCAAGGGTAGTGCTGCCCCAGGCATGTTGGAGTCAAGTACTCAGGAACCTCTTCCTCTCCCTCAGACCTGAGCCCTGCTTTCCTCTCTGGCGCCTTCATTCTTTGATGGGCTCCTATGTGGCAGGAAAATTGGCTTACATGGTCATCACTCCTCATCATCTCAGAAGGGGAGGGATCATTCCTCTTGCAGCACTTTTATCAAATCCTAAGAAAATAATCTGCTTGGGCTGTGATTCTGGGAAAAAACCCAGGTCCAGCAGAATGAGATACTTCTGTTGACTAACCTGGATCACATGCTCTCCAGAGGAGTGGGTTCCAGAATCACAGGGATTCCTGAGGGTGGGGTGTGTGTGATAGTGGTTGTGGTGGTGACGGTGACCTGGAAAAGTTTAAAAGGAAGAGATGGTAGCCAATTGAAAGTGGAACTTCTGCTCACTGGCACTTCAGACACAAGAGCCAATGATCACCCCATAGCTCCCCTACTCCTAAGACAAAAACTAAAAAACTCTCTGCAGCTCAGCAAAAGCTCAGTGTGGAGCGCTGGTCAACTCCCATTCCAGAACACCTGCACTGCACATCAAGGACAGCCAATGTGAAGTTGGCACGCAGAGATGTTTGAGCCTTGGCAATTCCCCAATGCGGACAACAGAAGGAACTCTCCAACTTTGTGAAAATCACCCTCCGTTCCCTCTTCCCCACTGCAGCCAGGCACCTGCCCCACTGAACAGAATAGAGATGAGGTAGAGATTTAGAGAGCTACAAATAACGAGATATAATGATCACATTCTGTTGTCTTCACGGCCCTATAAGTTCCAGTATTATCTCTGCAAAATGCTGTCTAGTTTGCCACAGTTCACTCCTGTAGCAAGTGGTAGCCGAGTGTGGATCCATGCCTGGGGAGTTCAGCTTGAAAGCCACACTGCCCATCCGTTGGCTCATTCAGAGGTCATGGTCACGGTCAGGGTCACGGTCATGTGGAATGGCTGCCACGTGCTGGGGACTATTCGAGGTGCTGAGCAATAGCTGGGAACGGTGCAAATCCAAATACTTGTCCTCATGAAACTCACATTCTAGTGCAGGAGGAAGACAGGAAACCAGACCAGTAAATAAGATATAAACTAGATTAGATAGTGATCAACATTAAGGAGAAACTGGAACAGCGAAGAGAGAGAGAAAGGTGTGGGGGAGCAGGTCGAAATGGGTGGACAGGCAAGGTCTCACCAAGAAGGCGGCATTGAATAAAGGTCTGAGGAAGTGAGGGAGCAAAGCATGCAGATGTCTAAAGGAAGAGCACGGTGGGTCAAGGAGAAAGCCCAGAAGGAAGGAGCAAGGGCAGTCGGTCTTGGGAACAGCAAGGCGTCCACTGTGTCTTAAGCAATGATCAAGAAACAGAGGAGGGGATGAGATTAGGGAGGCAAATGGAACCAGATTTTGTAGGATGTTTTGAGTGGCTACTTAGGTTTTGTCCTGCACTCTGGGGTGAGATAGCCATTTGGATTGGAGCAGAGGAGGGACACGCCGTGGCTTGGTTTGAACAGGATCATTGTCACTGCTCTTTCAGGAAGAGTGACAAGGGAGGGACAAGGGTGCCAGCAAGAGGCTGTAGCAGCCAGCCAGGGCGAGACTGGTAAGCCAAGCTTGCGCTGGTGTATTCTGGAAATGTGGCAAGGGCTTCAGTTCTGGGTTCATTGTGACATCGGAGTCAAAGGATTGGCCAACATGTGGGATGTGGGCTGTGTGAAAAAGATCAGTCAAGGATGACTTTAAGGCTTTTAGCCAGAGCAACTGAAGACTAGAAATGAGGGCGCCTGGGTGGCTCAGTGGGTTAAAGCCTCTGCTTTCGGCTCAGGTCATGATCCCAGGGTCCTGGGATCGAGGCCCGCATCGGGCTCTCTGCTCAGCAGGGAAGCTTGCTTCCTCCTCTCCCTGTCTCTCTGCCTGCCTCTCTGCCTACTTGTAATCTCTCTCTCTCTGTAATAAATAAATAAAATCTTTAAAAAAAAAAAAAGACTAGAAATGACATTTTTCAGAGATGGGGGAAAATCAAGGAGGAATCGCTTTTGTTTTTGTCTTAAAGGGGGGGTTGTTTTAAGACATTATTGGGTCTCAGTTTGGGACATGTTAAACTGGGGATGTCTGTTAGACATCTGAAAGCTAATGCTGAGTGGCAGGTCTGGGAGCTCAGGAAAGAGAGCCATCAGGACCGGGGTCCTAAGCTCTACAAACTACACTCTACTCCCTTCGAGTCACTGAAGACATTGATCCACATGCACTTTTGGAAAATGATAACTGTATCAAATATACTGGAAAAAGGGGCATGTGGGTGGCTCAGTTGGTGAAACGTCTGCTTTCAGCTTAGGTCATGATCCCAGGGTCCTGAGATTGAGCCCCACATGGGGCTCCCTGCTCAGTGGGGAGCCTCTTTCTCTCCTGCTCCCCCTGCTTATATTCTCTCTGTCAAATAAATAAAATCTTAAAAAAAATACTGGAAAAGCATTAGGAAATTCAAATTTAAAAATTCACCCATATCCTGCCACCCTAAAAACAGCCGCTTTCATTTCTGCACTTTTCCTTCTGCTTTTGCCCACAGGCATACATAATTGTATAATGTTGTAATCATAGCATAGATACAATTTCATATTCTACTTTTTTTCTCTTAACATGATCCCATAAATATTTTCCTAAGAGGCTCCCATTTGTGTTTCTTGGGGATTAAGAAGGCTGACAAAATGCTGGGCATGGCTGGGAGCCATTTCAGAAACAAAAGTTGAAACCTTACTTTGCTACAAAGTTTGGTGCCCCTCCAGCTGGCATTGCGCTCACTGTAATTTTTGTGGATGATGACTGTCTTTTGAGGTGACTCTGAGCTGGAACCTGAATGATGAGAGCTGGCCACACACCCAGCCTGGGGAAGGGCATCCCAGAAAAAGGGAATAGCGTGTGCAAAAGGGAATGGCACAGGTTAGGAGGCAACAGGAAAGCACATTAAGGAGGGTTGCTAAAGTTCATTTCAACTAGGCATTAAGTAGAAATTTATCTTTGTAAAATGTACACTCTTCATCTGGGATTCTCTAGAAAGGAATAGAAGCCATATGGCATAATTTATAATATAGTGAACCCCAGTAGATAACTAGTAGTTCTTAAAGATTCTGGGGGCTGCAGAATATACACAACTCTACATGGAATCGGATTTGTTCATTCATTCATCCGAGTCCCTGAGCCAGGACTGGAGTCCAGTCCTTTAATTATATAGAAAAGGCCGAGGGTCCAAAGACATTAAATGACTTGGGCAAAATTATTCAGCTACTTTATAAGGAGTTTTAACCAGGGTTGAATTTGCTCTGCCCTCCACGTGGAAGGCTCTAAAAAACAAAACATGATTCCATGCACATGATTCTATAGTCGACAAAGACCTTTTGTTAGCTGAGAAATGCCCCGTCACTTCTTGGCTCACCTGCCTACCATTTGCCTAGTTATTTACTCAAAAGGGGGAAAATTGTTGAGAAAATTCCTCCCTGACTTCTCGCCTGGAAAGCGGGAAGCTGGTTTACGTTCCCGCCTAGGGCCAGCAGGGGGGGCACCAGGCACGGTTTGTGAGCCGCGCCTCCCCCACGCCTCCTCCGCCTTCCTCGCCCAACTTCCCCTTAGCCCCTGCTTCAACTGAAAGTGGCCATTGACCTTTCAAGCTTTTGAGCAGTGATGCAATAGAATAGTATTTCAAAGAAAAATGGTTATCGAAATTTTGGATCCGGTTTTCCCGTGAGTGTTATGGTTTTCAAAAAGTAGGTCACATTTAAAGTAGGTCACATTTTGGAGACGGGCATGCCGGCAAGGAGCTGAGTTCCAACTGAGGCCAGGTGGCCTCCACCCGGGTGGGAGGCGGTGAGGGTCTCCGCGCAGGGAAGTGACGGGATCTTTCCGAATTTCCAGTCCCCGGGCGCCAGGCCGGCGGGAAGTCGCCGAGGCAAGAGCTCTCGGGACTGCAGGCACCGAGGCCGGCCCCCCAGCACCCCCGGGACGCGCAGGTGAGGGCGCTCCCCGCAGCAGCCAGTGCAGGTGAGCGGGGCGGCCGGCCGGAGGGAGGCAGTGGAGCGGAGTGGAGGAACAGGGGCAGGAGGAGGAGAGAAGGAGGAGCCCGGCGGGGCCGGTGCGGGAGAGGGCGAGCCGGAGCTCCTGGGGGAGGAGACTAAGAGCCGCTAGCGCTGCTTAAGGAGGCGCCGCTCTCCACCGGCTCGCTGCCTTCTAGGACCCGGGCGAGAGCGCAGCCTCCGGCCCGCTCCCCGGGGAGCGCGGGCGCCTGGAAAGGGGCCCCTCCTTCTCCATTACTGTGCTGTAAAGCGGGAGGGGCCGTTGTCGGGACCCCCCCGTCCCTCCCACACCCCGCTCCCAAAATGTGCAGCCGGGGGGGTCGCGTGGAGAAGGCGCGGAGAGGGTGGGAGAGCCGGAGCCCTGCGGCTGGCCGTGGAGGTCTGGGTCCTCAGACCCCCGGGCACAGCGGGCACAGCGGGCACGGCGGGGCGGGGGGGAGGCTCCGGCCGCCGCAGCTGGCACGGCAGTGGCAGGGGCGCTTCTTCTGCGCGCCTGCAAGCGCTCGGAGCTGCCCGGCGGGAGGCGGACGGATTGTCAGTCGGCCACGCCGCCGGGTCCCGCACCGAGCGCTCGGAGCCGGCCTCCCCTGCAGCCTGCGCATTAGCGCCCGAGCCTCTTTAAAGCAGAAGCGGGGGCAGCGGTCACGTGAGGTGGATTCCTGGAAAGTTCCTGGAAAGCGGCCTCCGCAGCCGCCGGGCGGGGCGCACGGGGAGCGCGGACAGGGGAGGGAGGCGGGGAGCGCGGACAGGGGAGGGAGGCGGGGAGCGAGGGAGGCGCGCGGGGCTGGGAAGTCGCGCGCACACCCCGCTCCGAGGGCCGACATTTAACTCTTGCCATGTCTCGCCGCCGCCACCGCGGCTCGCGGGCCTCGGGCTTCCCTTGAAGCATGAGCCTCCTCCTTCGCCGCTACCGGCGCTGCGCGGGCCGCGGACAGTACGCCCCGGAGCCCCGCGCGCACCGCCTCACGATCCCCTGCGCCCGCATTCGGGGCGCCGGAGGAGCTCGGCCGGGGGCTGGCGGCAGGTACTGGTCCGGGGAGCCCGAAGGCTCTTCCCCGAGGAGGGTCGCCGGGGAGGGCACCGGGGCGCGGCCGCGAGCGCCGGGCGGCCTGGGCTTCCGCAGTGCAAAACCGCGGGGGACGCAGCCCGAGCCGCCGCTCTGTCCCGCGGCCGGGCGCTGCTGCCTGCTTTCTTCGGCTCCTTCTAGGCGTCGGGAAGTCTCCGGAGTTCCTTCCCCCGCCCCAAACTGCCATCCAAATTAATAATCCTCCTAATAACCTGATCTGCCGCTCCTCCCCACCCGCCTGCCTCCCGCCCTAGCTCCTTCCTCCTCCCTCTCTTCTCCCCACCTCCTTGCTCGCAGCCGGAGGGAAAGCCAGCAGCCAGCTGCCCAGGGTGGGGGATTTCGGAGCCCGGGGCTTCCAGGCGATGATCCCCGGCTGGCGCTTCTGTTTGCCCTCTGCGCAGAGAACTCGGGCTACCGCAGAGGCATCCCCAGGCATCTCGTTCCCAAATTAAACGTCAACAGGGGAAATTCGGGCAGACACCCTTCCTCTCCCGGGCCCCTCCCGGCTCCCCCGCCCCATGTCCGCCGGGGAGGCTGCCTGGTGTGGAGGCGGCGGCCGAGGCCGAGGTAAGGGCTCGGCGATCGTTGTCTTACACGCCCAGCGGCGCTCGCTGCTGCCTGTTCTGCCCCGGCCGGGGTGGCAGCTCCGAGCCCCCGCGAGGGCTGAGCGCTTGGGTCGATTCCTCGACAGCGCCCGCGGCGGCGGCAGCGGCAGCGGCAGCGGCAGCAGCCGCCGCCCGGCCCCGAAAGCGGCCGCCACTGCGCACGGCGGCGCCCCCCACCTCTGCCCCACCCGGGCGCTGGGAAGCGGGCGGAGGGGGAGCGAGGCAGCCTCCGGACGAGGGTGCGGCAGCTTCCGCACCTTGGCGCCCGGGGTTGGCGGCTCAGGGTGCTTTGTCCCGGAGCCCCTGGGCTGTGCAGAATGTGCGATAGAGGAGTGCCAATTTGGGGATCTCTCCCGTTCTTTACAGTGTTTCTGCTTGTCCTTGACTAGGGCCTATCTACCGCCCTACCCACAGGTGACTGCTCTGCTAGGCTGCGATTTCAGCCAGTAGCCCGGGCGGGAAGACACGCTGTTCCCCACCCTCATCCTGTCCCTCCCCACCCCCTCCCCCTCCGCAACTTCTGCGTCTTGGATCCCTGCTCTCTCTGTATCCTTTCTCTACAGCTGGGCCGGCGCAGTCACTGGATGCTTGGGGTTAAATGGTGCAGGAGCACAGACGCGGAGGAGTCCCCGGGATTTTCCACGTCTCTGCCTCCCCACCCACACCCCAGCCGCAGGGGTCCAGTTTGGACTGACCCAACCCCATACTTTCTTTTTGCAGGCAAACCGTGGGTGACCGCGCCTGCGGGGGACTTTGCCATCCGTCCAGTGGGACCTGGGGAGGAAGAACCAGAAGCACCCCATCCCCTCCCCCTCCACCATTTCGGATACCCCGCAGACACTCGTTTTGGGGTTCCCACTGACTTCCAAGAAGGACGCGTGCCTCCTCTGACCCCATCGCGGGTGGCCACCTGTCTTTGCCGCGGTGACCCCTCTCCCATGACCCTGCGGTGCCTCGAGCCCTCCGGGAATGGCGCGGAAGGGACGCAGAGCCAGTGGGGGACCGCGGGATCCGCGGAGGAGCCGTCCCCCGAGGCGGCGCGTTTGGCGAAAGCCCTACGGGAGCTCAGTCAAACAGGTAGGGAGCCGATCCGCCTCGACGCGTGCGAGAGGGGTGCTTCCCCAAGGACGCGGTCGCAGGCTTTGCTGGCGGGGCGCGCGGCTAGGAAGCGGGGCCGCGATGGGGGCAAAGAATGGGATGGAGCTAGGGCCCCTCGGTTCCCGTCCTCGCCTCGGGGCGAGGGGACCGCGGAGAGGATGCCCGCACGGCCCTGGGTCCTGGGGAATGCGAAAGAAAAGTGGTTCTAGAGGGACCCGGAGGCCTTGGGGAGGGCAGAACGCGAGAAGGGCTTCTCGGAATTAGCCTCTTAGGGCGCTGGGAGCTTTGTTTGCCGCGGCCGCTCCGGGGTCGGCACACGGGCTTGAACCCCGGCGGGAGAAAGTGCCAGGCGCCTCCCTTTCCGCGGGGAACGGGGGTGGCGAGAGGGCGCTAGGCTGCCCGCCGCTCCAGCTGCATCCGGCTCGCGAGCGGAGCAGCCGCGGCAGCCCGGGATCTTGGCGGCCAAGTTCTAAGGACGGGCAGATTGCCGTCCAGGGGGCTGCCGCAGAGCCGGGAGGAAAGCGGCCGGCGAGCGGGGGTGCAGAGTGCGGCCGTCAGGGGCTGCGCGCGCAGGGCGTTGCTGGTTTCAAGGGCTTTGCGTGGCCGGCTGTCGTCTCTCGGGGTCTGAAAGAAAGACAGATGGGGGGGGGATCTGACAAATTACGCAAGCTTTCAAAATCTGGATCCTGAAAGCTTCCGTTTGGGGCAAAGTTGAAGTTTTGGTGGCACTGGGGGGAGGGAAAAGTCACCTGCAGTTCCGGTCTTTGACTTCGACCACCGGCTTTCCCTCGGCAGAGTGGGCGGGGGTATTGCAGGTATCCGAGCAGTTTTGGGGGGGGCGGGGAGGGGAGCACCTTGGCAGACTTCTTATGCAGAATGTCTCGAAGTCCTTGTCGAAAAGGGGGTGGACCCAGGGATGGCGCAGGCAGATCGAGAATGCTGGGGAGACCGACGGTTGTGATCGGATTTGGATTAGGGCAAAGTCCGAAAGAGTTGCGGATTGTAAGCTTCAAGTGCTCATTATCACTTGGGGTTTCCCTCATTTCTCAATGACTGATAAGGCAGTTTTAATCAAAGCAACAAACAGACGCTGGGTCTGCACTTTGAAAAGACGTGAATAGCAGTGCTTTCCAAGGGCTTTGAACCGAGATGCAGCAACAGATACCGGGAGAGGAGGTGGTGGACGTCAACCTTCCAAAAAGTTCTTTCGGTTTTTACCCTATCGGAATTACTGGAGTTGGGCATGACTTTTATTTCTAACTTCCGATTTATTTCTAAGTTACTTTGATTTCACTTGAGTAGTGCTCGAAGCATCATGCTTTGTCCTCCAGTGTGTCCTATTGCAAACACTGTTTTGTTTCATGAGGAGAAAAATCTGCAGGTACTTTAAAGAACAGCTACAGAAAGCTAACTTTTTAAAACCGAAAACAGACTCTCGGTTTGGGTTCACAAAGTAAAACGGACCCACCTTCTCATTAAATTTCTACCCAAACTGTTTGTGGTAGTCCCTGGTAAACTTTCACTCTCCCTTTTCTACTTAGAGCTAGAGAAACTGTTGCTGAGTATTGACCCTATTTTTAAAAATTCCTTATAATAACTATTTCACCCTCTTTTCTTTTTCTTTTTGAACAAAACCCCCAGGTTGGTACTGGGGAAGTATGACTGTAAATGAAGCCAAAGAGAAATTAAAAGAGGCACCCGAAGGAACTTTCTTGATTAGAGATAGCTCGCATTCAGACTACCTACTAACAATATCTGTTAAGACATCAGCTGGACCAACTAATCTGCGAATTGAATACCAAGATGGGAAATTCAGATTGGACTCTATCATATGTGTCAAGTCCAAGCTTAAACAATTTGACAGTGTGGTTCATCTGATCGACTACTATGTTCAGATGTGCAAGGATAAGCGGACGGGCCCGGAAGCCCCCCGGAACGGCACCGTCCACCTTTACCTGACCAAACCGCTCTACACAGCCGTGCGGCCGCTCCAATATCTCTGTAGACTCACCATTAACAAATGTACCGGTACCATCTGGGGACTGCCTTTACCAACGAGACCAAAAGATTACTTGGAAGAGTATAAATTCCAGGTAGAAGTGTTTCTCTCTTTCTAACCATGCCTCGTCTAGAGTCTCTCCGAATGCAGCTATGTCAAAGAGAACCAAAACTTGAGTGAGTGCTCTGGATAACTCCTCGGGATTCTCAAAACAGCTGACGTCCATCTAATTTAAACGTGTGCCGAGGTAGCTAGGTATTTAAAGTTCCCCCAGAGATTTTCACCTGAGTGACGCTGACCTTCCTACAGGCCGACCAAGACCCACCCGTTCATCCTTTTCCGTTAGAAACCAATGTCCTGAGTAAAGGCCGAGGGGAACATTTTCTCAGAAGGCCTTGCCTTTCTGAGGTTCCTCTCTAGTAGGTCAAAGGTCCATGCTCCCGTAGCAGGGAGAGGACGGGATGCAGGGGTACAGAAGGAGGGCAAGGAACCCCAGCTGACACAGGCTTAGCTTCAGTTTTAGACGCCTGGTGGTCAGAGCCTCCTTTAGGCCATTTTCTCTTTTTGCATCCTTGATATACCTAGGAGTTTTGTTAAACAGATATGCTTGTATTTATCCTTCATTTTATGCAATTAACCGAATCAACCAAAAAAGTGACCATGAAATCCTATATTTGACTTTTTACTACATGTATGAACTCTCTCATGTGAATGAGTACTGTAGTAATCCATTTTAAGGGAGCCTTATCTCAGAACTATTTCAAACTGGTGCACACGGAAAAGACTTAGTCTTTTCCTTTAAGGCTAAAGACAAGAATGTCTGCTCTCCAGCGGCAGCTCAATCCCTGTTAACAAAACCATGTAGATAAAGACATTTGATCCTTTCACGTAGCTGTGTCCCCACCTGTTGCCATTGACTTTTTGGAAATGGCTGTAGAAATTTCCAAGTTGTCCTTGAATTGTCTAACCATGGACATCAGCAGTTGTCTCCCTTCTACCATGTAGAATACTTTGACTTAATTCTCTTCCAGATATAGGGGGATACCTGCCTGTTTTTTCAAAGTGTTTATTTACTGCTGTTACTATTTGATTAGAATGTATTAAATAAAAAAAAACTTGACTTTTACAAGTTGCACTTATTGCTTTGAATTGTAGAGAATGGACACGTTCGTGGTAATAGACAGTTGCCATGAAAACTTAGGTCACGTGAAATCATCCAAATAATTCAGCAAGACATAGAACATGACTTACCCTTCTCTAAAGTTATGGGCTGCACTGGCCCTTTGCTTTTTGGAAAGGATGGTTTAGAAAGTACAAGAGTTGTCCAGTGGCCTGGTCTTTTACACATCGAATAGATGTCACACTAATGCCCCGTGTGCTTCCGAAAATGTGGTTTAGAAACCTACAAAAATTGTGACACATCCTGGTCTTTGATGGGTCGAGTAGGCCTAATACAAAATAAAAATTAAAAGTCTTATGGCTATTTATTTTTTTTGTCACACAGTCCTGTGACTGTTGCAGATGAACCTCTTTAAATTTTAGAGTCTGAACTGTATGCATTTTGCCACCTTTAAAAAAAAAATCTCCTGTGTAGTTACATGCTCTGGTGTGTCATTGGGAAAGCAAATGTTGCAGATCACGTGTGTGCCCCAAAGTGAATTAGAAAATTCGGGTGTAAATTATAGTATAATCTACTTATCCCCATGTCATGAAAATATTCATATTTTCATGAAGCTCTTGAAAAATGATTTTGTGCCTGGAAGGAAAACATAACTAGGCATGTCCAAACTGCAGGGCCAAACACAAAAGATTGCTAGGTGTGCCTTCAGAAGAATTCATTTGTAGCCTAAAATTTAAAGAAGAGGGATACTTTTGGGGTCTGGTCGATGATGGGGACCTTTTCATCAGGGTCTTCAGATCCTTTGCTTAATTTGCCCTGTTGTTTAGTGTGGGGTGTCTGACGTTTCTGGCAAAACCTCTCCACAGGATCGGTGCCGGGAGCTTTGGAATTTCTTTAAGGTCTTTTGCATTTCTGTTCTCATTGATTCAGACTCTATGATCCTTGTCACTGCTGAGAGTTGGACGGACTGGTGGGGTATGAGTACTCATGGGACTGTGGCAAGGTCTGCGTTACTGCTAGCAGGTGGCTAGTTATGAGAAAACCAGAGGATAGCAACCCTGTCTCTGGGCTGGGCTGTGGAAAAACTGCCTTAAGCTTCAGTCTTCCCTGTTCCAAGTAAGTTGATAACCATCAGGAAACCGTCTTGCTTGTGGTGGGGGCCGGGGGATTGTTCACTGTGTTGTTGTTGTCGTTGTAATGACGAACATCGTTTATGTATTGAGCTTATCGTGTGTCAAGTTCTTGTTCAGCACTTCACATGCATTATCTCATTTAATCTTCACCTCGACCGACCAAATGAGCAAAGTTCAGTGATCACAGGAGGTACACCTGATGTGTAGTGGGGAGGCCTTCCAGGAACATCCTAGCCCTTTTTATTCTTGGAGAGGAATTATGAAAAGCAAATCGCTGCTATTTCTGCATTGATCCAGACGAACGAGTTAGAACAGGCTATAAAAGGAAACCCTTGGCCTTTTTACTGCTGCCTCAAGGGGAAAAGTATGGGTACCTTAGTTAGTGTACTCTGTGGGATTCCCATCAACTTGGCCCGGTGGGGTTTTTTTCTTGGTGTGGAGGTAACTCAGGAGAGGGTTAACTGTCTTACTTGGTTGCTGGTAAATGCTACCAGTTGTTGCTAGCCCCATTTGACAGATGGCCGAACCAAGAAGTTAGGATGTACACTTGACTAAATTATCCTTGACAGAGCCAGGAAAAATCGCTAGTATTCTTTCCCTATGGAGGGCACTTTGGGGCATTAGCATAGGTATTACGGTTGTTACTGTTAAAAGAATAGAGTACACAGAACTTATCTATCCCCACGGACTTAAAATATTTTAACGTGAGTTTCCACTCTGAGCAGATTTGAGGCAGTGGAGGTTTTATTTTTTCCATCGTAGTGGGCTTCAGGGACTGCTTTTTAGGGACTTGGGCTTTTTAGAGCTTTGGACAGTGAAGAAAAAGCAGTTTAGCTTATGAGCTGAGAGTTCTTTTTTGGCATGTCAGTAAGAAAGTCTTGACTTCATAGTAATTATGTAATCCAAATAGGTAACAGAATGGGACAGTTGTTTGGAGTGTTTATTTTCTTGGGAAGGATTTTTTCTGCTTTTAGAAAATTGTACCCTGGTAGGAGGGTAGGAGACAGAGACGTCATCAAATAATCCAAGGGATGGAATGTCCTGAGACCGGGCTGTGCCCTTCTCGGTTGTCGGTTTAGGCACAGGGTGGTGGGGGTTGAGTGACTGTGGTTCCATCGAACAGCTGAGCCGAGGCCCATCTTGTCTCCGTGGTCAGGGTCTGGGTTCTAATGCTTCGGAGCAGAAAAGGGTTGTCATTCATTCTAGGCCTTTCATTTACTAAGAGAACTGTCACCTCTCCCAGTGTTTTATTTCCTAGAATTTTAAAGCTTGACATCACTTTTCAGATCCTATATTTTAGTTCTGATGTTTTCCTGAAGGAGGTTTTTCAGAAGGAGGAAGTTCAGGAGATTTGTATGTACGTGCGTGCGTGCGCGCGCACGCACACACACACACACACACACACACAGACACACACAGTTCAGTCACTCAGTGACAGGGTTGGTGTTAGAGCCCAGATAGTCTAACCTCGGCTTTCGTATTTGTAAAAGCTGCACCCTCCTACCCTGTGTGTGAATGGTCAGTATTCCTCTTCACTACCTTGCAAGCCCTACAGTGCCTTTTTTTTTTTTTTTTTTTAAGTTTTTTTTTTTTNCTGGGTGGCTCAGTGGGTTAAGCCTCTGCCTTCGGCTCAGGTCGTGATCTCAGGGTCCTGGGATCGAGTTCCATATCGGGCTCTCTGCTCAGCAGGGAGCCTGCTTCCTCCTCTCTCTGCCTCTCTGCCTACTTGTGATCTCTCTCTCTGTCAAATAAATAAATAAAATCTAAAAAAAAAATTTTATTTATTTGTTTGAGAGAGAGAGCATGGGTAAGAGAGAAAGCACGAGCAGGGGGAAGGAGGCAGAGGCAGAGGGAGAAGCGGACTACCCACTGATCAGGGAGCCTGATGCGGGGCTCGATCCCAGGACCCTCAGATCATGACCTGAGCCGAAAGCAGACGCTTCACTGACTGAGCCACCCAGGTGCTCCCCCTCCAGTGCTTTTAACATCACATTTTTCTTCCTCTAAAGTTTAGAGCAGGCCTTTGGAATGCTGTGTGGCATAATACCAGTTCTTGACTCCTTCCACCCCAACCCTGGGGAAAGCTTCTGTGGAGTTTCATGATATCTCAACCCACATTAGAGTGTGGTGTTAATTTTAACTCCTCTACGTTTCTAATCTATTTGCTGTTTTAAAATCTAAAACCTGTCATCCATGCTGTGTTGTGATCTTCTTTCTGCATCTGCCAGAGGGGACTCATAGCCATGGGTGCCCTGGTGACACCCCCCCCCCGTCCTCACCAGTGGAGCCCCTTTTTCTTTTGCCAGTTTCTGGGCATAGTGGCACAGTGAATTCCTGCCTGACTTTCTCCCCCTTGTGTCATAAATGTGCCTTTTAGCTCATCTGACACAGCCCTGCCCAGCCTTATTACAGTGAAAGAGCGTAATTATATTCTCCTTGAGTTGGGAAATCCAGTGATTTAGAATACCTGAAGATTAAATCTGTCCCCGATCTCTCTTTGATTCCTTTCAGGTTGTGAAACCAGTAGGGAGCCCCAGATGCCACACTTTTGTTATGGGCATGTTTTTGTGTGTATGTGTGTGTTTGTTTTTAATGTCAAGTATTGGGGATCCTTCTTCACTGTTAAATTGCCCTTCGTTTGAATGGAAGGGCAGTGCCCTCTATCCCTCGCTTCTCACCTCTGTAAGAATATGTCTGTGATCATTGTGTTTCTCTCCTCCTGCATCAGCCTGTTTTCCCCTTGTATTCTCACCTTCACATATTTTTGATTTTTCTTCTTTTTCCTCTATGTGGCTTGAGTTCAGTTTGCTTAACTTTACCACTAACGGAGAGTACCAGCTGTCGAGACCCTGGGCCACCAAAAGCCCCGGAATCCCAAATGCCTAGACAGTAAGGAAGCTGAAATTACGGAGCAGAGCTAGAGATTGCGTCCTACGCCTTTCGGAGCTTTGGATCAGTCTGGATCGACAAGTGTGGTCACAGAGAATGGGGTTCACATCAACAAACATTTACCGAGCCATAAAAAGAAAACCGCTTTTATAGACAACTCTTACTCTGAACTCTGCCTTGCCGTTGAGATCAGGAGCACATTTTGTGAAGTATTACGTGGGGCCGCCTCTGCTAGAAACCCAGGGAAGGGGAGGCCAAGCCAGAGTCTGATGCCGCCAGCCGCCTCCCCCTTCTGTTGAAGCATAAATACCACCCAAGGAGCCCCTTTCCTGTGGCAGAGAGGGTGAGACTTCATCCCAGAACTTCGTAAAACTTTTCTAAGTCTCCCTGGTCTCCAACCGCGTTAAGATAAAAATGTATGTTTTGCCAAACGGTTTTTCCCTTGTTAGTTTGGTACGCTTTTTCCTGTTTAGATTTGGGTCCAGAAAGCTGCTGTGATCTTTAACATTCAGAAAAAAATTTTTTCCATGTTGTTTCTACCCAGAGAAAGTCCCATTTTAACATCCCCTGTGCCATCTTGGTGAATCTGACCTTTCTGAGGTTTCCAACAGAGCTGCCTTCTCCGTCTTTCTATTTCCAGGTTGTGGCCGTGGAGTCGGTATTTGGTCAGAAAGCGTGTTTGTGTTTTGCACATTTGATTAGGGCATCTGCTTTCAGTTACGCGCAGTAATACGGGGCAGAGAGAATGGGGATAATAGAAACCCATAAACACGTTCTAGCTAATAGTTTCGACTTCCTCCCCAGTCTCCTTTGCTAGAACCACCGACAGGAAAATCAGCTGCTTCTCTGATCCCTCATTGTATTCTCCGCATCCACCAGGCTGTGAGGCTGTTAATGAGCAACCGTGGGGCTAAAACGATGGCAGGTGTGAGGAAAGCAAGGGGGACGGAGACTGAGCGGCCCCCCTGGGCCCCTGAGAGCCACGCGTTAAATCCAGTCGTGCCTGCTTCTCCGGCGCCTCGCTGTGGGCTGCGTTCCTTACCCGCGACCCCTTGCGGTCCCCAAGGCAGATGAGCCGCATTCCGACCCGACCCGGGGTCAGAAGGCCCCTGGTAGTCCCTGGTCCCCACCTCATGGCACCTGCGTCGTTCACTGTGCTTCCTCTGCGCACGCAGGCATTTTATCATCTCCCATCATCACCAGAAGGGTGAGTGCAGTGAGAGATTTTTTTTTTAAAGATTTTATTTATTTATTTGACACAGAGAGAGAGATCACAAGTAGGCAGAGAGGCAGGCAGAGAGAGAAGAGGAAGCAAGCTCCCCGCTGAGCAGAGAGCCCGATGCGGGCCTCGATCCCAGGACCCTGAGATCATGACCTGAGCCGAAGGCAGAGGCTTTAACCCACTGAGCCACCCAGGCGCCCAGTACAGTGAGATATTTTGAGAGAGCGAGGCCTCATTCGCATCAACTTTTGTTTGTTGTCAGTCTATGTTATCCTTGTTGTTCATCTCTTACTGTGCCTGACATCATTAAACTGGATTGTAGGTATGTGTGTACAGGGGAAAAAACTAGCATACGTGGCGTTTGGCGTTACCTGTGTTTCAGCCGTCCGCGGGGGTCTTGGAATGCATCCCCTGTGGAGAACGGGGGTCCACTGTACTTCGGGATTTGGTGAGCTCCTCCATTAGGAGTAAATCATTGGCAGGTTGAAATCAGCCACGGTGGGAATGGTTAACGCCCCAGAAATGGGCAGACACAACAAATCAGGCTTTTTTTTTTTCCTCCTCCCTGGACGACTGGTTTAACAACATCACTGATCGAGGTATTATACTTCCTCTATAACTGAGACCTCACTAGAGTGAGATCAGTTTATTTGTATCCTACTTTGTAACAAGTCCAGGGTTTAGAGCCGAGTGGGAATGAACAAACTGAGGAATGCATTAAAAAAAAAAATGTGTGAGGCGCCTGGGTGGCTCAGTCAGTTAAGTGTCTGCCTTTGGTTCAGGTCATGATCTCAGGGTCCTGGGATGGAGCCCTGTGTGGGGCTCCCTGCTCAGCGGGGAGCCTGCTTCTCCCTTTGCCTCCTTCCCCACATCATGCTCACGCTCTCCCTTTCTCAAATAAATAAGTGGAACCTTTTAAAAAGAGTATGTTTGCCAATCCTTTATTGAACTACATTGTTTCCTGGTAGATTGGCTAGTCTCTCTCTCTTTTTTTTAAATTTTATTTATTTATTTGACACAGAGAGAGAGATCACAGGGAGGCAGAGAGGCAGGCAGAGAGAGAGGAGGAAGCAGGCTCCCTGCCGAGCAGAGAGCCCGATGCGGGTCTCCATCCCCGGACCCTGAGATCATGACCTGAGCCGGAGGCAGAGGCTTTAACCCACTGAGCCACCCAGGTGCCTGATTGGCTAGTCTCTTGATTCAGTATCTTTTCTTAGTGACACAGTAGTGTCTGCAGATATCCTTGCAGAGTTAGGATAGGAGAGTGGGGAGGAACAGGACATTCTCAAAGTCCTATGACTGATATATAAAATACCTCTTTTAGCTCTAACACATCAGGGTCTCTTTTTTGCTTCTAACTTCATTCATTCATTTATTGATTCATTTCATCATTTAATTTCCTTCCTCCTTTTTTCCCTCCCTCCCTTCTCAGCCTGCTTTCCTCCCTCTCCCTTTTATTCGGCAAACATTTATTGCATGCCTGCTGTATTATTCATGAGGAATACAAAAGAGTAAAAAGCTGTTCTTGTGTGACTGAGCTCTGATACCCAGGGGAAGAGATGGAGAGGAGAGGAACGAACAGTTAGTAAACAATCCTCGAATGTTCTACGGCTTGCCTTGTTATTCTGTTTAATCCTTGCAACAAACTGGTAAGGTATGTATTTCCCCATTTATTTCAAATGAAACTGAGGCTTGGAGAAAGAAAATAGCTTGACCAGGAACTGGCGAAGTCATGGTTTGAACCCTGGTCTTGTTGAGCCCCAAATTCTCCGAATGGTTTATTGTAAAATGCTGCACTAGGGCCGATAATAGTTACCTGTGGACAGGGGCCATCCCCCTGCCCTGAGGGGTTAGAGAAGACCTCAGAAGAAGGTGCCATGTGTATGCTCGTTGAAGGGTAGCAAGGAGTCTTTAGACTTCCTCAGTGAGGAAGGTGTCTCTCTTAAGAGGTTGGAGAGGAGGGTAGGGGTGAGTGGGGGGTAGCTCTTGTAGATCTTAATAGCTTGGGATTTATCTGGAGGGCCGTGGATGAAAGCTTTTGAAAGGGGGAGTAACTAAACTAGGTTTGTGTTTTATATCATCCTTCTGGAGCCCTTTGGAAAATGTTCTGGACAAAGCAAGAGTGGAATTAAGGAGACTGGGTAGGTGTGAGCAGCTAGGCATGGGGAGAGGAGGAAACAAGACTGGGGGGAGATGGGGAGGGCTGCAGATGTTGACCCCCTTCTCCGTCTGAAGGCTCGCATTTGTCCTGGAGTCTGGGGCTTTAGGTCCTGCACGCAGATACCTCCCTTGGAAGGCTGGCTTCCACAGCGGGCAAACTGGGGGACTTGGCGGATTCCATTCTCAGGAAAGGAGGAAGGGGCGGGGAGGAGCAGAAACTTGAACTCTAACTGTAACTGGGGTG
This sequence comes from Ailurus styani, assembly GCA_002007465.1. Lineage (NCBI taxonomy): Eukaryota > Metazoa > Chordata > Mammalia > Carnivora > Ailuridae > Ailurus > Ailurus styani. The sequence goes on from LNAC01000026.1 coordinate 2,658,700, forward strand.
TAGGAGCACCTGGCTCAGGGGGTCCCAGACACACCAGGTTCGGCCACTCACCGCTGACAAGATCCAAAGGCAAAGAGACAAGGGGTGGTGAAACAAGGAAGGGATTTACTTCAGTGAGACCCACACCGGAGGGACATCAGACTAACATCTCAAAGACGGCCTCCAAGTACCTAGAACACTCGCAGGTTTCTGTGAGAAGATGTGGGAGAAAGGTCAGTAGGTGCAGGCCTGTGAGCAGTTAAAGGCCAATCGGTGTCCTGGGGTCAATCACGCGGAGTCTTGCTGGCGTCAGGGCAGTCCTGATTCCTGCGGGGAGAGTTTTGGTTCCCATCACGGGATGCTTTGCCTGCAGGGTCTTTTGCCCGAGTTCAGAGATAAACTGGAAAGAATTTAATCTATTAGAAAATACAGGCTGAGGTCAAAATGCAGGTAGCTGACATCCTCTTTCAGGACTGGGAAAACTTGAGGGCCATTTCTGATCGCTTGACATGGGACCAGGCACTGAAGCTCTGTTATCTGTAAAAGGAGAAGCTTGGCACCTTCCTGCTTTTTTGATCTCTTCCAGTGACGTACCTCAAGTGCACAGCGTGAGGGCAATCTCTCTGCCACGGGGATGGGAGTGGCTCCGGGAGAGGCAGGCTCCACGTTTTTGTGGAATCTCAGTTTCGACGTCAATTCATAGTGTAGATTTTACCTCTGTGCTATAATATATTTTCGTTTATTTGGAAAAAAATAATTTACTTTTACCTGTGGAGTTTTTTCACTGCTGGAGCCCACTGATTCCATTCTCATCCTGGCTGGTTAGAAGAATTTTGGGTTTTCACATAGCTGTGGATCTTTGAGGGCGACCCTGTAATCGAAGAGTTTGAGTTTGGGGTTTTAGATCTTGGCTGTGATGGAGAAACAGGAATCTGATGCATGTCATCTATTCTCACTCTAACTCTTTGGATACATTTTCTTTATCAAGGGACCTGGGGGGCTGTCTTTGCTCCCCGACCAAGGTCAGAGATGGGCTCCTAGAAAATCGTGGGTGCCGGCCGTGTTTTCACAAGTCATTTTTCCCACCTACGTAGATTATTCTCATTTTTTTAAGATTTTATTTATTTATTTGACAGAGAGAGATGAAAGAGAGATCACAAGTAGGCAGAGAGGCAGGCAGAGAGAGAGGAGGAAGCAGGCTCCCTGCTGAGCAGAGAGCCCGTTGCTGGGGTTGATCCCAGGACCCTGAGATCATGACCTGAGCCGAAGGCAGAGGCTTTAACCCACTGAGCCACCCAGGCGCCCCGATTATTCTCATTTCTGATTGATCCTTACTGGACAAGAAAACCATGGTGCTTTCTTGTTTTCCTTTTCTTTGCCAAACAGTTCATTCAAAAAAAAAAAAAAAGAAGAAGAAGAAGAAGAAGAAGAAGAAGAAGAAGAAGAAGAAGAAGAAGAAGAAGAAGAAGAGGAAGAAGGAGGAGGAGGAGAAAAGGAAAAAGAAAAAACCTACAAAAGACTATTGGACTCTTGGATTCTTTGGTAAAATGAAAAGAATCTTGGAGCATGACTGATCCTGCCCCAGGCTATCCACCTTGCATATGTGGATTTTCCTGGGTCTGTTTTAAAGTGGGGCACATCTTTGATCTTACGGGGGTGCGCAGCTGTTACAGGCGGAAGTAGCCGGGGGAGCTCAGTCATGATTGAGCGCTCCCACAAGATCCAGCTTGAAGCTGCACGTAGTAGGTTATGGCATTTCTTACACTCAGGGCATGCCTGTGAGGTGACCCTTCAATAACAAGCCAACTTTTGGGCTTCCAGGGGACTGGAAAAAGCTAGAACATTTAGTAATGCCAGACGCTGCTCTTGACCCTTTACAAATAGGACCTCATTTGGCACTTCCAACAAACCTTTGAAGTAGATTCTGTTTTTATCTCCATTTTGGAGATAAGGAGATGGACACATAGAGGGATTTAGTGACTTAAGAGGGAGAGCTGAGATTTGAACTCAAGCCAGTATGACTCCGAAATCCAAGCTTTTATTCCCTCTTGCACCCTCTTTTTCAAGCTTACAAATGCCTTTAAGCTCTGAGGGCCCCAGCTAGCGTGGACCTCAATGATGTATGCCATGTACCCACATACCTTCTAGTCACATGCAGTTAATAGCAAGAAGGCTAGGACCCTGTCTGCCCCTCGGGTCATTAGGGTGTTATTGGGTCTTTCATTTTGAAAGTCAAAGGAGATGGGCCCAAGCCCTGAGCACGCGCTAGGGAAGATCCCTTCCATCTGATTGACACCTCTTCTCCCTTCCTCTCTTCTCCTTTAGGTCTCTATCTGGGGCCAGCACACATTGTCTCGTCCCCGTCATCCTTTTCTCTGGAGGTAAACTAGATGAGTAACGTGTCACTCATAATAAACTAGGTTACGCTACAGAACAAACGGCCCCATGCTCTCAGTGGCGGAAAACAGCAACGGCTTCTATCCTATCAGATTTCTCTGCCCGTACGTATCTGCCTGATGCCACAAGAGGAGGGGGTCGGGGGGTGCTTCTCCTAAGTCATTTTAGAACCCAGGCTGCCAATGCAGTCCCCTCCTAAAATGTGGCTGAGGTGCCTAGCCAGTGGGAAAGGAGAAATCCAACCCGGCCCTTCTCTCCACTCATTGGCCGGCATTCTGCAAAATGGTGCCGTCCACACATCAGGGGGCCAGGCAGTCTGGCCCTCCCCAGTGCCCAGGAAGGGGGAGAAAACCAGAAACGTTCAGAGGGCCGCAGGAATAGTCACCACTTATACCATGCCACAGAAAGCTAGCTTCCTTCTTTTTTTTCTATTTTGGCTAATTTGACCTCAGGTAACCTTTGTAGGACACACATAGCCTCTTGAATTCCATTCCTCCTTCCCCTTTGTCTTCCAAAACTTTTTTCAAGTACTGCAAAATAGCTTCTCTCTTTCCTTTGTATGAGCCAAAAGGAAACAGTCGTAAGTCTTGAAGTGAAATTATACATATTCAAGAGCTGGGGCTACTTACCTCAGAAGCTTCTGAAATAACCAGAAGTTCCTTCTGATCTTCATAAATATCTGTCCGGGCTTCCTCACCCTGCTAAAATTAAACCTGTCTTTTCTCCAGTATCAATATTCTGGATAAATAATGTTCCTATTTGCTTCTTCTGCTTACTGTTCTGTTTAATTGGCTATATGGTAAGAGCATCGAATAGTCTTACTTTCTCCCAATTTTCAGTGAACATGGACACATTCAGACCCATGACAACTCAAATGGACTCTGAGATAAATTGGACACCTTACTAATTTTAACTCGTTTCCGAGGGAAACTGTATTCTAAATTTCGAACAATGGGTTTGCAAACCTTGTAGAATGCATTGTATTCCTAGTTTGGGTCTTTTTCTGTAGCATATTTGTGTGTAGTAAGAATACTAGAATAAAGCTGGGTTCTCATGGACAGTTATGCTTTAATGCATTCATGAGTTAATATCTTTGAAAAAATCAGAATCTGTACATAATTTAAAACTTTTGGACACAATTTTCCTTCATTCTCCATTTTTTCCTACGTTAACCCAAATCAGAAACTGTAACATTGTCTTTGACTTCTCCCTCTTTATGTTTATCTCATTTATCTAGCCCTTCCTGCACTCAGTCCTTCATCAGATATTTACCGAGCATGGCAATCCAGCAGAAAGTTCAGAAACGCAGTCTCCGCCTCAGAGGGATTCTGGGTGGCGGCGAGACACATGCAATTGACCATAGTACAGTAAGAGAATCCCTGTAGTGAGATATGAACAATGGGCAGTGGAAGCAGAGAAGACACACCTGGGTTTGCTTGAAGACATCATGGAGGGCAGCAGAGAGGAGGCAGCTTTTGACCTGGCAGGAGGTCATTTTGACAGCATGAGTTGGCCTGAGCTGGAAGCAGGGCGAGGCAATTCCAGGAGTTGGGGGATAAACCCAAATTGGTGAGCAGAGAACAGAGCACCAAGGGTTTTGTTTGCCTTTCAGAAATGGTCACATCATCCCCAGAAAGTGAAGGGAGCTATGGAAGACTTTTGATCTGGAGAATGATAGCCTCAGATTTGATGGCAATGTGGATGCTGGTCTCAAGGGGCATGGCCCTAGACTGGGGCTTCTTAATCCAGCCCCTGGGCTTGCAAGAAAGCAAGCTTCCAATTCTTGGAAAGAATGCTTGAGATCTGCGAACCTGGATAAGAAAAAAAAATTACATTGTTTTTGTCGTTAATGTCTAACTGAAATCAAGCTTTTGCTTCAAATATAAATCTAGGCAACAGATCACAGCAGACTTAGCAGAAGACATGAGTTTGTCACCCATAGAAATCAGGTATTTTCATATTACATATCATATAAATATTGTATCACAGCTGTTGCAGGTATCTCAAAATAACCTTTACATTTTTCACTAAACTGAAATTTCTGTAGCCATTTAGACCCACAGCTATGTCTTATCACTTAATGAAGTAATAAAGAACATATATTATGGCACAACTTAAAAAAATTTGATATGTGCCTTTTAATAGAATTCATCTTCGGTGATCTGCATATTTAATTTTATGATTTAAAAGCAGTATTTCCGAGAAGGGGTCCATAGTCTTTGCTGGGCTGCCCACCGGGTCAAAAAGGTCAGAACTCGAGTACCAGAGGAAGGGGATCATGAGCAGGTGGTCCAGCCTAAGGACGTAGTGGGGAGGACGATGAGGAGGAAGAATTTATGGGAGATTCTAGAGATAGCCAGAACTTGTTGATAGATCTGTGACATACGGCAGAGGGAGAGATCTACGTGTACCCTACTCCCCCATCAGGTTTCTGGCTAGAGCAGAATTCTTCCTATTGCTTGTCACATCTGTCCCTTCCTTCCCATCACTAATGTTGTTCAGCTCTTTAACCTTTATTAATGTCATTCATGTAGCGAAGTTTTTAAAAATAAAGCAGTATGGAAAGGCATAGTGAAAAATATCCCTCGGTCTCGCCCCTCTCCACCTGCCAATCCTGCACTGTTTTGAACTCTCGTAGCGTTCTCTTCCCTAGCTAGATGGCAAATTCCGTGTGGGAAGGTGCCTAGTAATCCCCACTATGTTTTCCATTTTAGGTGCTGAATAAATGACTGATAGATTCCAAAGGCATTTCCTCTTTTGAGGTCAGCGTGTACATCAATTATGCCATACTCTGTTACGCACGTTCTCCCAACCGTGACATTCTAGGAAATTGGTATTTTACCTAAATTCCCATGTTCTCTTTCATTTGTCTTCATATAAAATAACACGGGGAATGTGCAAATAAAAATTCCATTACTTGGGCTTCCTGGTTGTTTCTGTGGAAGTAAGTTTACTGTGATGGTGAGTCGAATAATCCTTTGTAATCTCAAACCAGAAATCGAGAAGGTGGATTTGAAATTTCCACCTGTTCCTTTGCAGGGGACCGTGGGGGTGGGGAGTGTTAGTTGGCTTGGTAGCAGAGGTTAATTTCAGTTGTTGCCCATGTTGTAGACTGCAGATAGAGTTGCAGCTGAATACTTCGTTGGCTGGCTGAAATTCCTTCTCGTGCTTCTTGTGAGGTCCAGGAATGTATAGTTTTGTGGTCTGTTGTATTTTGATGGTTGCCAGATAAAATTGATGTCTGGCACTTTTTCTAGGAAAAACACATTTAGACATTTCCAAGTTGATTTGTAGGAACTTAGTGTTATTAGAATTTTGTGGCAGAACTTTTTCTCAAGTGGCAGAAGAAATAAACCTTAGTTTTGAGGGCTGTTAACAGCACCTTCCATTAGTGCTAAAACTGAGAAGGTTGACAAAGTAGTGGATTGTTAATATGGATTTATGGTAAAAATAAGCAACTATCTAGACTTTTAAGAGTCACGGATGCAGTAAAATAAAGCTTTAGTTACTGACACTAGATTAGCCTCCAAATTTTTAGAAAAAGGTACACGTCCCCCCTTATTTTCTTTATTAACATTTCTCAACCCAGTAACTAGAGAGACTACTTTGGGGTTAACCTTGAGACTTGTTTGTTGACTCTTAATGTTTTTTGGAGGGAGGGAGAACAGGGTTTGGGAGAAACAGAGTACGTTCTGGTAAAGTTAGCCTCCCAATTTGTACGCCTTTTCTTCATTTGTATTATAAATATTTGAAGGGCAAGTTAGAGACTATTGGCGAAGAAGCAGGAGAGATTACCTGAGAATACAATGAGTTAACTTTTCTTTAAACTTACTGGCTTCTCCCTTCACACTGACTGGCTGGAGAGCAAGTTTTTACTTGCTGGCACAGCAGTTAAGCCTCAGAATGCTCTGGGAGCAAAGTGACTGTTTTTTGTTGTTTTTTTTTTTTCCTTAAATGCATTATTGAAATGTAATTATAGTGGAGGAAAACTTTATATTTGGAAGACGTATTTAATCTACAGACCTTCAAACCCAACTCCTCCCAGGGCATTTATTGAGCAGGTTAATGCAGCATCAGAAGAGAGAACTTGTATGGTCAATAAACAGGGTTAGAAACCGAGACTTCCTACGGGAGACTGGACACGAGCTGATTATGATTTCTATATACAAGACCAGAAACGAAATAGCCCTTTAGGTATTTCTAGGAACCAGTTAGAGGAGCGAGAAAAAGATGGGAGTCAGGAGTCGGAGTCGGGAGAAGAATTGTGTATGTGTGTGTGTGTCTGTCCGTCTGTCTGCGGGAAGAGGCAGCTCATTTGCAGTGGTTTGCCTTTGCGTCGACTTGGGAGTTTTCGAGCGGAACTGCTCAGGAACAGGCTCTAAATCTGCGACACGTGCACGCAGGCTGTGACCGCAGAAGGGATCCCAGGCCACTGGGTGATACAGAAAAAGTTCTTTGTGTGTAGCCCTGCTTGAGCGCTGAGCTCCGTGGTGACTGTGGCAGCTCCCCCCCCCCCCCCCCCCCCCCCCCCCCGGGGGCCGCNACACCGACCGATGTCAACGCGCTCAATATTGGAAATACACCAGCTGAGCGGGGAATTGAGAGGAAATGGCTGTGTTTCACTTTTTGCCGTGCATCTAATGGGTTAACGTCTGTTCCCGGGGCTGCGTTAGTTATCCTGATATACATGAGAANAGACACCGACCGATGTCAACGCGCTCAATATTGGAAATACACCAGCTGAGCAGGGAATTGAGAGGAAATGGCTGTGTTTCACTTTTTGCCATGCATCTAATGGGTTAACGTCTGTTCCCGGGGCTGCGTTAGTTATCCTGATATACATGAGAATGTGGCTTCCTCGGATTGACTCCTCCAGGCCCCTCCGTTCCTTTGGGTCTTGCTCATATGGGTTTAATCTAAGCTTACATGGTTAGCTAGTTTTTAATTATTCTAAAAGTAGCAACGTGGTTATTATTACCATGATTAGAAATCCAATCGGTTGAGAAGGATAGGAAGTGAAAAATAAAATTGTCAGCCTCCTCTCCAGAGGTCACTATTGTTAAAAGTTTCTTTTTTGTTCTTCCAGAATTTTAAAACACAGGCTAAGCACATATTTAAATCATTTTTTAAAAGGACAAATAGTATGACTATGCATTCTGCTCTGCAATTTAGTATTTTCATTTTAATATCTGGGATCTCTCCATATCTGTATCGCTTTATGTATCTTTATGTAACAAAAAGTTCGACCACGTTCTTTTCAACATCTACAGTATTCCGTCCTATGAGTGCACCATCGCTGATTGAATCGATCCCTTTACAACGGGCAAAATTTAGGTTGTTTCCAGTTTTCTGCTGTTACAATGGTGCAGGAAAAAAATCTCTGTGCCAACATTGCTGTGTGCTTATGGGAATATATATGTTGAGTGCATTTCGAGCAGTGGAATTTTAGGGTCAAAGTATGTGCGCATTAACATCTTAGTAGATATTTCCAAATCCTATTCCAAAAGCGTCACACCGATTAATATTTCAGGCTTAAATAAGTTACTGTCTTCTAAGCTGAAAGCATGGTTGAAGTTTTCCTTTCAATACTGTTAATTTTTAAACAGCATATTTAGTATTGAGACCAAGTGAGCTTGTTCATTTGCTAATTAAATGACCTGGAAGTTAAATTTCCATTCCAGAAATGATGTCTCGGGTATGTTAAGTGCCCTGCCCTGGGACCTTTAGAACCAGCCAGAGGCCTGGCCCAGCACCCAGTTTGAGAAGCTCAGACCCAGCCTCACCAGAGACACCCAGAGCAAGGGGACAGGCGCATGGCTTCATGCTTTGTGGCTTCATGCTTTGTGGCTTCAGTTAAATCAATGGACTGTCTCTAGAAGTCTTAGGGCAGAATCAGAAAAACTTTTTTTTTTTTTTAAATGTGTGATAATATCATCTTCCATTAGTCCTGTTCAAAGGACACTGATTAAAGCAAGCCATGGTACAAAGTTCCTCCGGAAAGAAGCCTGTCTTCCCTACTCTCTATCCTCTTATATCACTGTTCTCTCTTTGTGCTTTCTCTTTTTGTATTTGCTTCTTTTCCTATCAACCGCTTACCCTCTGGCACCCACTCGTTAATACCAGAGGGGTGGCCAGGTCTGTGGACAGCTAATTTCTTTCCTCGTTCTGGATAGGGAAATAATTTTGCGTGTGGTTCTGACCAGTGATTTGACTCCGCAATCTCGAGTCTAACCCCCCATGGGATAGTTAATCTGTTTATGACTTCAAATGCTTAAAGCAGTCCACCCACACAGAAACACCTCATTTTCTTATTTTTAGTGTAAGGTTTTTATAGTTAAAATCTATTACAGATGAAAACAAGGTATAACCAGATACCAAGATACGAGTCACGTTTCAAAACACTTGTGGTTAGGGTGGCTATTAAGTTGCTGTGTAAGTCATCGTAGTAGCACCCAAGATACCTTTTCCATTATAGCTGACGCTTTGGGAATCACAGAACTTTCGCACGTGTTTTATTTCACAAATGACCTGCTTATTTGGAAAATGACCCCTTTAAAGCCCTGCTCCCTTGCCCTCAAAAGTCATCTTAAACAAAGACACAGTCACATCAGGATAGGATCTAGGTGTCAGCAAAAAGGAAAAACAAACTGAACGAAATTAAAATAACTCCCATTTCAGGTCTGATCCTCTGTGGCTCCGTAAGCAACTTCACTATACCATACGGAGACTTATGCCTTAAAATAAGGGAAATTAGCCAACAGGCATAGAAAGCCTGCCTAATTAAAACTCCTAATGTCAAACTCTTAATTTCCCAGCAACACATTGGAAGCCAGCAGGAAGAGAGAGGAGGGGAAATGTGTTGTTCCAATGTTGTCCCTAAATAGAATGTTCTTTACAACCGGCAGGAAGCACCTGGGAGATTATTTGCTTTGGAAATTTGGAAATAAATTGTTTTTGAAATAAGAAGGGAAAAATAAATTGGTTTCTAAGGTCAGATGCTTTTACCATTTTCTCATACATATATTTATATAGTATGAATTCCAAAGGTAATGGATTCTAGTTAATAATGTTTTTAAATTTAAGGAGAGATGCAGATACTGTTAAGATAGTAAATTGAGATGGGAAATTTTAGCTAAACCCTGAATCTCCTCTCATTTTGATGAAAATTGACCTTCAATATTACAGTACTTTCATTTTTACAGCTCTTTACATATTCTGTAAAAAAGCTTAAAAGTGAAACAAAGATGTTTCTTAACTCTTATAATTTCTACTATCCAACTCTTGTAACTTTTTAAGTCCTTGAAGACTTTAGAAGATATTCTTTACCAAATCTATCCTTTAATTAACAATTTACTAATGGAGTAACTATGATTTTTCCATTTTTCTTTTCCATGAGAAGAAATATTCCGGTTCCTTTTATTATTCTTACTTCCTTAGAAGTAATTCTGTTTTTATTTTGTAGTTAATATGAAATTAACTCATTGTAGAGAATTCTGTTGCTTTGATGGTAATCATATGAATACATATTTGCTCTCATCGCTAGAAAGAATGTTACATGAGAGAGTTAGTGGAGGAATATGAGCTCTCGAACACCGAGAGTTAAGGGAAACATTAGTACTTGTAGGGCATTAATCTTTGTGTTTTAAATAAAAATTAAAAAAGAATCTCACCATTATGTGACCAGTACTTTAAGCAACTTTTACTGCATTCTGCTACTATGTCAAATTGAATAAGCCAGCCAGAAACGCAGGGTACCAATTCCTCTTGTCAGTAATACTTTAAAAGTAGAGATTTATTGAGAGTTCTTTTATTACCTTGACTTCCTTACTTTCGCAAAAATATTGGATGGGTATTAAACTCAGATTTACTAGTGTGCTTAAAATCTTGTCAGAATGAAACAAGCACTTCTTGTCATAAGTATTGCCGATTTAGAGGCCATTTGTGAGGGGGGTAGCTTTGCTTTTGGGATCTCACTCATTCCTGAAAAGAAAATATGCTCAACCTTTTTTTTTCTCTTTCTATAATAGACCCGTATTTTACTGATTCCAAGTCCCTTTAGGAAAACCTCACAGAGTTTTACTAATTTTTGTGATTTAGTTCTAAAAGTGAGCTGCATCTTAGATCGTTCCCTTTTTTAGCCACCTGATTTACGTTATTTCTGCAGACGGGGCGCAGACCCTGTCACTATGAATTCATTTGAGAGACCAGTTCTTTCTACAGTTCTTTGTTGCTCTGATTTCAGAATTTCAAGCAGGTTTGTTGTCAACTTTAATGTACCTTTTGAGACTAAATTGAGTCTCCAGTTTCTTGCCTGTGTGTGTGTGTGTGTGTGTGTATGTGTGCGCGTCTGGAGCTGGAATGCTTTTCTTGGGCCAACTGAAAACAGAGCCCGATGCCTCTCCTCTCAGACTCCACTGCTTTTCAGTAGTTTTACATTTACTGAGCTCATGACCAAAAGAAAAGAAGGGCCCTCATTTTTCTTTATAACTTTAAACAACCACAGTCTATATAGTCTTGCCACCTAGCCTTTGGGAACTTGAAGCATACGGCAGTTCTGGGCTTTATGTCTGGTCAATCTAATAGAGTCTGCATTCTTTTGGCATTGAATGTGTGGTTATATCTTATTGTCGTCAATGGGTTCACACCAACCAATAAATCATTTTATTTTGTATTCTTTTCTTTTTTCCTTTCTTCTGGTTGGGTCTCCCAACTACTTTCTAATAACAAAGAGAAGGCATAGGCAGTGAAGAGAATTTGCCTCATACCCGTCTTCATCCCCTTAGCTCCACTGAGCCTCAATTTACCATTTCTTGGTAGGAACCTTCACACTTCACCCAACACAAAAACTTGTTATATGGTTGGACTGTGTCAGGCAAAGTAGGGGCCCTGGGACAAAGAGCGAACATATTTGGGTTTATTTCACAGTTAATAGGCTCTGTTTCTTGACTTTTAATTGCACTCTTACTATGTTATGTGCCAAGTTTTATGCCAAGCACTTTGCATGTGTTATTTGATCTAAACGCCTTATGTGGCATACATTCACATTGTCCCCTATTTTGCAGACGAGGAAAAGGAGGCTTAAAGAATTTGAAGTAGAAGGCCATCCCTTGACTAAGTGGTGGAGTTGGGATTTGAGGCAAGCTTATCCGATTTTAATATCTGGGATCTGCAGCTATGCTCTGCAGCCCGAGTCACTCACTAGGAAGTCAGTGTTCTCTCAGAGTCCCAAAGAAGGGCTACCAAGGGATCACGACCCATGCATTTGATGACCTGATTGTTCAAAGAAAACCGCCAGTTCTGTAGGCCTCCCTGCCCTGTGTCCCATACACCATCTACCAAAAATGGCTTTTCTTTTTCAGGGCCTTACTTGTCTCATCTGTAAATAGAAATTATATTAGGTAAGGTGGGCTGCATAGTTCTCTTTTTATAAAAAATAACTATGGGGGCACCTGGGTGGCTCAGTTGGTAAAGCGTTTGCCTTTGGCTCAGGTCATGATGACCCCCCACCGCCCCCCAAATCAGGCTCCTCGCTCAGCAGGGAGCCTGCTTCTCCCTCTGACCCTCCCCTGCTCATGCTCTCTCTCTCTCTTTCTCTGACAAATGAATAAGTAAAATCTTAAAAAAAAATGTAACTATGGTTTCACCACAAGTTGTGAAGATCATACAGAGATGGACAGAGAGGACCTGTATACCCTTCACCTGGTTCCCCCCAGTAATTACATGTTACGTAACTAGTACATGCAGACCACAAAACTGATGTTAGTGGAAAGTGTCTGTATGATTCTGTCCCATTTTATTACCTGTAGGTTGTAAGCACCACCAGAAGGAGAGGAGGATAAAGAACCTTTCAGTTACCATCAAGAGCTCCCACTTATGGGCACCGCCCCCGTGCTTCCTTCCTAAACCCTGACAACTACCAATTTGTTCTCTCTTTTACTTTTGTGATTTCAAATCTCTTTGAAGCACATGATTGTGTTTTCATTATAAAATATCTTGATTAGAAAAAGATGATACTTATATAACCACTACTCAAATTTAACACGAAGCAGATTTAATAAATGTTGTATTTCTTTCATAACTTAAAAAAAATCAGATTGATTTTAAAGCTTCTTTGTCCCACTCTCCAATCCTATTGACCTCCTATCCTTCCCAGAAATAAACTACCTCAGTTATTGTCCATGGTTTTCTCTTTTTCTACGTAACTAGGGACTGTAACATTCTATAGCATAGTTTTATGTGTTTTAAACATTTACATAAACAAATCAACAAATATTTATTGAGTGCCTACTATGTGCTAGGCACTGTTCTAGCCCCTGGGAATATGACGGTGAATAAGGCAAAACCCTCATCCCAAATATATAACTACGAATAAATGAGGGTATTTGTAAATGTATGAAAATGATGAAATAGGATATTGTGGTTCAGATCGGCAGGGGTTAGGGGAATGAAGGGGTTGTTAGGGCATTGAGGAAAGACTTTGCTGAAGATACTGCATTTAAAATCAAAATCTAAATGATAAGAAACAGTAAGTCAAACAGAAGGAACCGCAAGCAAGTGCTGATGCTGTCACATAGGAATGAGTTCCATGTGTCCATGGAAGAGCAAGACTTGCACAGAGGCTGGGGTAATGTGAACACCAGGGAGCATGGAGTGGGGGTATGTCGGGGAGGGAAGGTAGGAGGTAGGGAGGAGGTGGAGGGGATTTGGAAAGGCCAAGGAGACCTTGATAAGGAATATGGATTTTATTAAGGCTGCTGTGGGAAGCCATTGAAAGGTATAGTGGGGATGTGTTAGAGTTGCCAAGGGGAAGGTGGCTTAAGAAGGGACACAGATGGAAAGCCATTGGGCGGTTGCAGTATTTCAGGGAAGAGATAAATTTGGAAGGATGGTGATGCCTTCCAATAAGATGACAAGGCTTAGTATCACCTTATCCTTCTGCAATTTGCCTTTAGGATTCAACATTGTGTTTCAAGATTTACTTATGTTGATACTTTTAGATAAAGTTAATTCATTTTAACCACTATGTATATCCCATTCAATGAGTATACCAGACTTTCTCTGTTTATTCTCTTGTTAGTAGACTTTAAAGGTATGTCTGTTTCTCTAAACACAGTTCTGCTGAAAGCATCCTCAAGTACGGGTTCTTATGGATAGGATGCCAAACTTTCTCTGGGATACACAAATGGCAATAGAATTGCTGGGCTGTCTGGGCATGCCAATTGTCAACTTTGTACGAAATTGTTCTCCAAAGAGATTGTATCAATGTATACTCACTACCTGTGTATGAGCATTTCCATTTCCCTACATCTTCAACATTTGGCATTGTGCTTTTAACAATTGCCAATCTGATGAATATGAAATGGAGGGCCATTGTTGTCATAATTTACATTTCCTGATCACTAGGGACTATGTTTATTGGCCCTATGTTTCTTTTCTGGGAATTCCTTGTTCCTATTCTGTGCCTAATTTCCCACTGGGCTATTTAGTTTTTCTTGTTGATGTGAAGAAGTTCTTTATATATTTTGGATAATAATCCTTTGTTAGATTTTATGCATTGAAATACGCATTGAAAACACCTTTCTTACGTTTCTTTGTTTCATTTTTAAAGATTTATTTATTTATTTGAGAGAGAGTACATGAGAGTGGGGTGAGGAGCAGAGGGAGAGGGAGAGAGAGAGAAGCAGACTCCATGCTAAGCATGGAGCCTAGCCCTGGGCTCAATCCCACCACCCTGAAATTATGACCTGGGCTGAAATCAAGAGTTGGCTATGCAACTAACAGAGCCACCCAGGCACCCCTCTTGGGTTTTATGCATTAAAATATTTTCTTCCAATTTTTAGCTCATCTGTCTATGTTTTAATTTTTAAATTTTTATCTTTTTAAAGATTTTATTTATTTATTTGAGAGAGAGCAAGCGAGTGCACCAGTGGGGGCAGGGGCAGAGGGAGGGGGAAAGAGAGAATCTCAAGCAGACTCCATGCTGAGTGCAGAGATGATGGTTTACATTTAAATTTTTACCACAGTCAGATTTACCAGTGTTATTCTTTATGTTTTATGTTTTCCCACCCTGAGTTCATAAAAATATTAAAGTTTAGATTTCTATTTTAATTACTCAATTGACATGCAAATTAAGCTTATGAACGAGGGGAAGTATGGATTTCTAAAAAAAATTTTTTTCCAATTGGTAAGGAACTGATCTGGCACCATTTATTGAATAGTCTGATTCTTTCCCCCCTAATTTGTACTGTTATCTCTGTCATATATCAAGTTTTCCCTCAAGTGTGGGTCTCTTTATGGGCTCTCTATTCTGTTTTGTTATTCTATTTTTCTGTCTCTGCACCAGTGCCATTCTTCTGAAATAGCTGTAGCTTTAGAGAATAAGCCTTTCTGTCTAGTGCATTGAGCAGTTTTTCTTTGCTCTTCTAAGTTATTTTGGGCAATTTGGGTTCTATATTCAGATACTAACTTGTGGATCAACCTGTCAAATGCCACAGGGGAAAAATATGAATTTTAATGTAATTGCGGTGAATTTGCAGATTCATTTGGAGAGAATTGCTGTCATTGAGTCTTCTCATCCCATACATGAACATAGTACATGCTTTCATTTATTCAGTTCTTTTTTGTGCTTCAGTCAGGCTTTACTACATAATGACCTTATATTTCCTTTGTTAGATATGTTTCTAAGTTCCCCAAGTTTTTGTTGCTGTTGTTAATGAAATCTTGTTTTTGTTTAATTATACCTTTGTTAGTTTTCTGTTGGGATGTGCTGTTATTCTTGATTTTTTTTCTGCTGCTGAGTTTTTAATATTCATTCATTTGTATACGGCAACTTTTGTGATTCTGATAGTTTGAAGATTCTTTTAAATTTTTGTTGTGGGACAGTCATATTGTCTGTAAATAATTATCTTATTAGTTTTTCAATTAGCCAGCATTTTAGATAATTTCTTTAAGTCCCTTCCAAACTGTAGGATCTGTGATTCCGTTTCATGCTTTTGTATCTATGTGTGGGTGAAAATAAAACATGGGTACTCATTCTTGATGCATTATATAATACATATTAGGAAATTTTCAGCAAAATTTTGATAACAAAAATAAGATATAATTTAAAAAATCTTTAAGAGATTAGACATCATTCATCACTTGCTGGTAACCACTGCAGACTCAGACAAATGCTACCTATATCAGAGATTGCAAGATGTGGGTCAAGAAGAAAAGAGAAAAAGAAAATTATGTCAACTTTTGGTATTAGTAGAGCACACACACACACACACACATGGTAGTGTGTGTGTGTATGTGTGTGTGTGTGTCTAAAGTCACGTGAGCTGTACAACATCTTGGAATGAGAACATATTTTCTATGATCGGAAATATCAAATCCAGGAAATGGCCCCAGTTTCCAATTAAGATTCAAAGGTCATACGGTAAGTCTTTAAGAGACTTTGCGTGGTATTCATTTTTGGAGATGAGCCCCTAATCTTTGCTGGGTCCCTGGGACCAGGAGTAGTTCAAGTGTAGATGGCCCTCAACTCTTAGGATTATCATCAGGATAGTCCATGGGGTGGGTTGTAGCAAAATTCCCCTTCACTGCTCAGCTCTGAGGAAAAGAAGAGGCTCTTTTCCACCTCAGAGCCCTGGATTCTGTAATTCACCAAGTAACGGCCCTGGCATTATGTGGGGTGATGGTGGTGGTAAGATAAGGACACAGAAAGTCCGTGAACTCCTACAACTGGCAACCAGGTTGTCGCCTGGGTCTTCTGCCATGTTTGCAGTTTCCTGTGTGAAACAGGAAGGGCAATAGGTCCACTCCCCTTGGAAAGCCTTCTGCAGGGGCTGGTCTATGGAAATTTGCTGGGCCTGCTTTTCTGGGTTGTCCAGACTTCCCTGGAGTGAAGTGCAGTCAGGATGTGGTCTGAATGGAGAGGCAGTTACCAGTCCGCTTGTGCTACCACTGAATCTACTTGGTCGGACACCAAGTCATAGCTGTTCCCCGAAGCTATGAGAGTAAACACTGCCTCCTATTTTTAGTAGTTCACTGCTTGCAAAAATAGCTCAAACTCCAGACCTTTGAGTCTTGACAGCCTTCAGCTTCAGAGGCCATCCCGTGGTCACAAGCACCTCAACAAGGACAACGCGGGCCACCATCAACATTTATGGGGAGCGGCGATGGGCAGGGAGTGTGAGTGCTTCACACATAATAGCTTGTTTCATCCTCGCACAGAGTAGTCATTGTTATTATCCCTGGTTTTCAGGTGATAAAACCAAGAGTCAGAAAAGTCAGGCCACCTGCCCTAAGTTACCCAGCCCTCGAGGTGCAGGGCCTGGCTCTGAACCCCAGTCAGTCCAGCCGGACGCCATGATTTATGCTTCTGACCACTTCTTATTCCTGCATTCCCACATTCCATAACAGCATCTGTGGTGGGATGTTAACTGTGTGGGATCCCGTCCAGGTTCTTCAGAGAACTTTAGTCGATAATTGGATTCAAGTGAAATAATCCAGAAATTATGTCCATCTCTATGGGATATATTAAATACCATTTTTCTTATGGTTTCATTATTTTTTTAAAGCTGTTGGATTTACATAGGTACCTTATTCTCATCACATTCTCTTTTTACGGAGAAACCTAAGTATCTTTCGAACACACTGTTATTTGGGGGTAATTGCTTGACAGTTGAAAGCGCACCCAGAAGCTGGGGAGAGCAGAGTCTTAAAATGGCCAATGAAACCATTCGAGTATGAGCAAGCTGTGAGGGTGGAACCCGAAATGTGGCTGCCTGCTCCTTGTTGACTGCTTTAATAGAAAAATCGAATTCAGGATCTTGTGTTTACTGAGATGATTGGCATGCATTAGCAGAGTAGCTGCACATGGAAAATTTCTGACTTCCATCGGTTGATCTTATGTAAGTGGCATATGGAAAACAATGTGTTGGTTTGGTGAGCAAATGAAAGTTCGGGGAACACCCACATGGAGACACTCTGCTTGTTTCTGATTTGACGGCCCTCAGAGGGAAAACGCTGTGGTGCTGGCCATTTCCTGGTGTGTCCTCATTGGTGGATGCGTGTATAAAATCTCCACTAATTATGTGGCGAGGTCACGTAGCAGGTGGTGGCCTCACAGAATGCCTGCTCTGGGAGTTGTAAGAGTCAAGCCTCTTTTGCTTGCAAGTAACAGAAACCTACTTCAGACTAGCTTAAGCAAAAGTAAGTGAATAATAATCATATGTGCATATACACGATGTATATACATTCCATATATTTATATATTATGTATACATATACCCATTCATAGGTGACATAACACAAATAGGACAAGAATTTTGCTCTGAGGATACAAGGTTATCTCACAGAATCCAAGGATCAAGTGCTGGGGGCTTTGGGAGAGACCAGAATGCCTTTGGTCCAGAGGCAGCTGTCCTCTCCGGCACCTCCTCTTTGGGACCCACGGCTGCTTGCCCCTTGCTTCTGCCCCTTCTCTTTCCTCTTCTCCTTCTCTGTGGGTCAGCTCCATCTGCTTCTCTGTGCTCGACTGCCTCACAACCCACAATGTTCTCTGTCCTCGGCTTATGTAACAAAGAGGCCCTGACTCTGTACTTCAAGTCCCAATTCTGGGTCAGAGAATGTGGTGGACCCAGTCCCAGTCAGGTCAGCAACCCCCGTTGTCAGCTCTGGCCTGGGAGGTGGAACCATTGGGCTCACACATGGCCTTGGGGCTGGGGGCGGGAGGCGGATGGGGGCTCTGCCTGTGGGAGGGGGGCAGTTTCTAAATACATCCTTTTCTTTCTATTCTTCCAAACACACGGATTCTCAGAAGATTTTTTTGGTCACGGTGACTCCTCGAATAGTGGAGGAAAGTGTGAGGGGTAGATGCTGTCCTTGCACAAGTAGGCTGTAGATCAGTGAAATATGGGGAATGCCTATTTCAAACTTTATTTTTTAATTAAAAAAATTTTTTTTAAAGATCTTATCCATTTACTTGACACAGAGAGAGATCACAAGTAGGCAGAGAAGCAGGCAGACAGAGAGGAGGAAGCAGGCTCCCCTGCTGAGCAGGGAGCCAGATGCGACCTCAATCCCAGGACCCTGAGACCATGACCTGAGCTGAAGGCAGAGGCTTTAACCCACTGAGCCACCCAGCCACCCAAGGAATGCCTATTTTAAAGAACTGATACCCCCAATAATCTGCACTTGTATTCCTCAGACCAACAAGAAATGATTCCTTTTATCCTGATCCAGTATTTTTATGTTTAAAAGAGTTTTATCGATCACCTATCAAAGTTAGCTGTAATAATTATAATAAAGAAGTCGTTTTGTCAGACATACTATTTTCTAGGTAGTTATGCCTATCAAATACACTTGAATTGTGTGTTTTAAGGAAAACTTATTCTTGGATGTTTTAGAAGGTCATACCTACATTTGTAAAGTGATTAGTCACCTCTAAACATATCTATCAGCTGGGTAAGTTCAGAATATTTGCATTTTTCAAAAAATTGATTGGTCACACATACAGGGTAAGACGTTTAGGAAGTGACCAACCACTCCCCCTCCTACCACTCCCGCCCCGCCCCCGAGTGTTCTTGGTGATGTTATCTGTCAATAAAACTTGTGAGCGGTTCATTTAAATTCTCTGACTTTTTATTTAAAGTTACATTTATAATGTATTTCAAACACACAAAGAACATGGAGAATAATATGATACCAGTGCCTCCCCCGCATTTAACAAGGATGATGGCTGTGGCATTGTTTTCAATAGTCTATCAAATGAGATAGTTGCCAAGTGTTAATGTAGTATATAAATAACATATCAGATTAAAAATTATCCAAATCTCTACTATATATTTCTTATGGATACATATACTTATTAAGACATAAAAATACAAGGGGGAGGATACTCAACTACTTATGAAGCGTCAATACATATGGGAAATTGGATGGGTGAAGTCAGGGGCTTATTTTAAAAAATCATCTAAAGCAAATATGGAAAATGCTAACAATTGTTGATTCTTGGAGGTTTTTAGGATAAGGCATGTGGTGAGACAATCTGACTTTTTAAGTAGAAGCTGGCCCCCTAGAAATGTTTTTCCTTCCCCTCAGGAGCATTTGTATTTAACAAAGAGGCATTACATGAAATGGTCATGGCTAGATGTCCTTTGTAAGCATATCTACTGCATGACTATCCCTTGAATCAGAGAATGGAATCAAGGGTAGGAAAGGAGATGTGCTTCATATTGGGTACCTCTGGATTTTATCCTAATTATGTGATACTCTTCTGAGGGGTGATAGAGGTAGAATTCATATTCACCACCATCATCATCATAGCTGGCATTTATTGCAAGCTTTATAACGTGTCTGTCCCTTGCCAAACATTTTGCTTGAGATATTAGTTAGGTTACAGTTTTGTTCACCATAACAGAGACCCAAAGTAATGGTGGCTTAAACAAGATACAATTTTTTTTTAAAGATTTTATTTATTTACTTGAGAGAGAGCGAGAGAGACCAGAGGGAGAGGGAGAAGCAGGCTCCCTGCTGAGCAGGGAGTCCCACGCGGGGCTTGATCCCAGAACCCTGAGATCATGACCTGAATCTAACTCAGATGCTTAACTGAATGAGCCACCCAGGTGCCCCCAACAAGATATAACTTTGTCACTCACATGCAAGTCTGGACATCAGCAGTCCATGGCTGATATGATGGCTCTGTGAGGGTCAGGGATTCAAGCTCCTTCTATCTTGTTCTGCTACTCCCACAATATTGCTCTTATATTCCTAGTCTATGATGGTTGTTGGCTCTCCCTCACTAGAGCTGCTCGTTTTCCCCAGCCAGAATTGAACCCCATGAGCCCATCTGGCTTGCAAGGGAAGCTGGGAAATGTAACCTTTATCCTGCACAGTCATGAAAGGCAGCTGTAAATATTGGGGTTTCTATTCCTACAGAATAAGAGGGGTTGCGTATGGTGGGGGGCCATATGAAGTCTGTGCCACAGTGGGTAGTTTCTGTTTAACCTTATAGCAACGTTCGGAGTCAAGCCCAAATAGGCCCATTTAACACTTAGGAAGAGAGTTTGAATTACTTGCTGAAGGTCACACTGCTAGTACATCGTGGAGCTGGGTGTGGCTGTATTTTTGTTTCTTTTTACATTTATGTCTAGTTTGCCCGGAAGTTCTATTACCAGGAACTGAGCGGGGAATTCTCAGCTTTCTTGGGACTGCCACACCTCATCAGTGTTTGCTTGATTTCATCACACTGTTTAAAACAGTCATCCAGGAAGGAGTTGTGTGCCCTGTGCTTTAGAGTTGAAAGCAAGTACACATTTAATTTTTTCCAAGGTATTCTGTGATATTTATTGAGCAATAGGTAGTACATTTGGGTGTTGTCCAATCAGAACTGGGAACACGGGGTGCCTGGGCAACTCATTCGGTTAAGTGTCTGCCTTTGGCACAGGTCCTGATGCCAGGGTCCTGGGATCAAGTCCTACCCCCACTCGTGCTCACTCTTCTTAAAAAAAAAAAAAAAAGGCAAAAGAAAAAAGAACTGGGAACATATACCAGGGAATGTTATTCTTTAGCTTGATTCAGGTTATACCTGGCTTTGGCGTAGGCTAGAAAATGCATCTCTAATATCTTTTTAATAAGCAGGAAATACTTTAATATATGTTCTAACATCTTTTTCTCTGAGGCTGTTAAGACGGTGGACTACCTCCTAAATATTAAATAAAAAGTAGCAAATTTTCAGGGCACCTGGATGGCTCAGTCGGTTAAGTGGCCTACTGTTTGTTGTTTTTTATTTTTTAAATGTTATATTAGTCACCATACAGTACATCACTAGTTTTTGATGCAGTGATCCATGATCCATTGTTTGCATATAACACCCAGTGCTCCATGCAATCTGTGCCCTCCTTAATAACCATCACAAGGCTCACTCAACGCCACCCCCCCACCCCCCACCTAAAACCCTCAGTTCGTTTCCCGGAGTCCATAGTCTTTCATGGTTCATCTCCCACTCCAATTTCCCCCCCTTCATTTTTCCCTTCCTTCTCCTAATGTCCTCCATGCTATTCCTTATGTTCCACAAATAAGTGAAACCATATGATAATTGACTTTCTCTGCTTGACTTATTTCACTCAGCATAATCTCCTCTAGTCCCATCCATGTTGATGCAAAAGTTGGATATTCCTCCTTTCTGATGGCTGAGTAATATTCCATTGTGTATATGGACCACATCTTCTTTATCCATTCATCTCTTGAGGGGGATCTTAGCTCTTTTCCACAGTTTGGCTATTGTGAACATTGTTGCTATGAACATTGGGGTGCATATGGCCATTCTTTTCACTACATCTGTATCTTTGGGGTAAATACCCAGTAGTGCAATTATGACTACAATTTTGACTCAGGTCATGATCCCAGGGTCCTGAGATTGAGCCCACCTCAGGCTCCATGCTCGGTGGGGAGTCCTCTTGAAGATTCTCTCCCTCTGCCCCTCCCCCAACTTCTGCGGGGGGCATGCTCTCTCTCTCAAGAAATAAATCCTTAAAAAAGAAAAGTAACAGATTTTCCAGAAGTGATTTTATTTTGAGAAACAAATTGCAGTGAAACCAGATGTTGCTTCTTTACAACGGCATCCAACCACCAACATCTTCCATGCAACAAAATTTGGCAGGTGACCCCTTTCTTTTACCCAGATGACGATTTCCAAGAGTTGGCGTGTGCCAAAGACAAAATTTCAAAAGGGAAGCCTGGTTTCTAAAAGTTCACATCTGACATTATTCAGGCTCATGCTGGATCACAAGGAAAGAGCCTAGACAAGGCATGCAATCAATCACACCTGTTGTAGATCTCGGCCTTTGGAAATGTTAGAAGTCAAAGTCTCTGTATGGTTCAGGACCAGGGTCAAGATTAGGGTAAGGAAAGTGTGACATTCACTTCACCGGCAACAAACTTAATAGAGGTGTCAAAAAAACTTAGTACAAGATCAATATTTTAATGCAAGTTTCGAAAATGGAGATAAGTGCAAAATCAATTTGTGATGAACAAATATCAAAATTTTTATTTTTTTATTTTATTTTTTTTGAAGATTTTATTTATTTATTTGATAGAGAGAGACACAGTGAGAGAGGAAACACAAGCAGGGGGAGTGGGAGAGGGAGAAGCAGGCTTCTAGCTCGATTCAGGGCTTCATCCCAGGACTCTGGGATCATGACCTGAGCCGAAGGCAGATGCTTAACAACCAAGCCACCCAGGTGCCCCCTCAAAATTTTAAAATAAAGACAGGCTGTTGTTTGTGTTGTCACACTGCATTGCTGTGTGATGGAATAGCCATTTCCGATCAGCCCCATGTTCCTGGCCCCGAGTTCCTCAAATCCTGCCAGGCAGGTTTACGAGAGTTGACAATGGGTGAGAACAGATTGGGCAATGAATGTGGGGCTTTCTATAGAGTCATGTCTTTTTGCTTATAGAGCTTTTGTTAGTTTTTCTCCCTTGGTTCCAAACAGTTTGGAGGATATTTTGCTGAGTGTATATAGGAGTGTACATTATCCCTTTGTCCCAGGCTCCAGGAAGGCTCACAGGACACGGTCCAGGACTTCTGGGGACCCCACTCTCCAGGCTAAGTGAGCCATTGCTGGAGAAACTCTCCACTCTTGCGAGATCTAGTGGTTCCTTCTCTGAGACCATTCGGCCAAGCCTGTGACTGCTCTTCCTTAGGTCACCAGGCCACCGATGCCCTTAGCGTTTTACATTTACACTGGATGGGAGCCTCTGCTTAGTTTGTCTGCCTGTCTGCATGAATACCATCTAACCTACACTGGAAAGGCCGTGAGTCCCCCCCAAGTCCTTCCCTTCATAAATTTGGTTCCTCTTCTTTCTCTCCCTTTTTCATCCCGATTCCCATTTATCATTTTGCATGGGTGTGTTTATTTCACATCTGTCTCCCCTGCTACAGTGCAGGCTCTATGACAGAAGGGAGCATATCTGTCTGGCTCATTACTCTGGCCCCAGGACCTAGCATAGTTTCTGCATTATTGTAGGGATTCATACAGACTTTTTAATAGGTCAATGAACTTGTGAGTGCTTGATCTGCATTATGCAACTCTAAGTGAAGCTTCAGGTGCTTAATAAATGTTACTGGTGATGATGCTACAAAATTTTTTAAAAAATCAAAAATGCCTTCAAATGTCAAAGTAATGAATCTCATTTTCTCTCTCTCTCTCTTTTTTAAAGATTTTATTTATTTATTTGAGAGAGAGAGAACAACCAAGGGAGTGGCAAAGGGAGAAGCAGGCTCCCCGCTGAGCAGGAAGCCCTATGTGGGGCTCCATCCCAGGACCCTGGGATCATGACCTGAGCCAAAGGCAGATGCTTAACCTACTGAGCCACCCAGGTGCTCCTTGTTTTCTCTTTTTCACTTAAGTCTTGAATAAGCAGTATTTCTCCTACCTGACAACTACTGTTACATGTCAAGCCATGTTTTACAATATCTGGAAGGGCCGTATTGCAAAGGCAGTTTGACTTAGCAGAAAGAACATTGGATTGGGAAATCAGGAAGCCTGGGTGTGAAGTGTAACTCTAAAAGAGAATGAGATGCTTTCAGTAGAATGGGCTGGGTTTCCCCCCAAACAGCCAAGTGGGCTGCTTTCTCCTTCCCTTGTAGGTCTTTGGCCATGGGTACGTTCCTGAAGTCGAGTTCCCTGTTTTCTTTAGGTCTGCCCTGCTCATAGTTAGATCTGACCATGAATCCCAATAGCAGAGGCCCCTTCACACCAGAGCCCACCCCCATCCACTCTATCACTGTGCAGCCAGCAAAGCCTCCATGTCCTGAGTGTCTTCTCTTTGGAGTTTCTGGCGAATATCAGAGGAATCTGGCAGCTACCCCCTTGAGGAGGCCAGTGATTTTGAAATGTTTGGCTAACTCACATCATGCTTTTGCAGTAGGCACTAGACCAGGTGAGGCGTCTTCTAGGACTGTGTTCTCAGGTTGGGAGAGGCAGGATCGTGAGAGGAGCTGTGGCTTTGGGGTCAGACGGACTGGACTCTAGTCTCAGAATGACATTCACTAGCCAGGTAGTTTCAGTTTGAAACTGAGAATGTGGAAAGAGAATCATAGTACTACTCTGTCAGAGCTCCTGATTCCACACGACAGACACCTAACTCAAGTGAACGTAAATGGGTGTAAATAATTTAAATGGCATAAATGGGAACTGACCAGCTGGGCTTACGTGGTTTATTTCCTATAAGCCCCCAAACAGTGGGGTAGAGCTGGATTTCAGTGACAAGTGGAACCAGGCTCTGCGACATTGTTAGGGCCATTCCTTCTGTCACCGTTCTCTTCTTGTCCCTCTATGGAAAGACTAATTCCTAAGGAGGCCTTCCAGGGGTGGGGAACACCACCTCCTATTTCACAGTTCCTCCACCAGAGGGAGATTATTTCTCTCCCCTGTGACCTCATAGGATCTAATTGGCCTAAGTTGGATCACACACTGTCCGTTGGACCAATCAGCTGTGGCAAGGGTGGGTGGTTCACTGTGATTGACAACCTTCATTAGAAGCACGTGTTGGATGGGCACCTGGGTGGCTCAGGTGGTTCAGCGTTGGACTCTTGATCTCAGCTCAGGTCTTGATCCCAAGGTCATGAGTTCAAGCCCTGAGTTGAGCTCCATGCTGGGTTTGGAGTCTACTTAAAAAAAAAGAAGAAGAAGCAGTAGCACATGTTGGAGAAGGGTGGTCCTCAAAGAAGGGGGGTTGCTTTTCCCAGGAAATACAGACATACCAGGCAGACGAAATCATAAATGTCTCCTGCGTATATTTACCTTTCAGGGTTGTTGGTGAGAATTATCCATAATGGATATAAAGCATGAGCTGGGAAATGCTGCTGCTGGTGGTGGTGATGACGTTGTGTCCAGCGTCCCTGGATACTTGGGCTCCACATTTGGGGCCACTATATCTCACAGAAAGAAGTACATTTCTTTCGTTATTCTTTTGATCTTGGGGCAATCCTCATAATAGATTCTTATGTAGCCCCTTAGTCACAGATGGAGACCTTAAAAGGTTATGTTTGCTCAAGGACATACAGTTAGCAGTATAGTAAGGCCTAGATCCAACCCTCAAGCCTCCCAATCAGTACTCTACTTTCTGTACACACTTGGTGATTAAGAGTGCTGGCACTGAGCCGGCCTGCCTGGCTTTACAGCTCAGCCCCTCCTACTGTGTGACATTGGGTAAGTTCCTTAACCTCTCTGAGCCTTAGAGAGTCCCTCTGCAGAGTTGTTATGGGGATTAAATGAATTAATACGGGTTTATTGGCTATGATGATGATTCTCTTCTCAGAAACTGTCACCTGGGTCTCCTGCCCTGGAGCTGGTCACCTCCTCCAAGTGTGTCTGGGGACATGCCAGGCATTGAGATGGGGCTGCAGGTTGGTTCCACTGCACACTAGGACTGGAGTAGGAGAAGTGGTTCAAATCACCTCAGGCTCTGGGTCACAGTGAAGGCATCAGCTCTCTCTCTCTATCCCAGAGATAGCATATTATTAAGGGGTTTTTAAGATAAACAGTTTCCCAACAGAACAGTGCTTTCTGAACCACTGATGCTGCAAGGCTGTCACTGATCTCACAGAGGATGCTCAGGAAAAACCCCAATCCCTCTACGTCCTCTTCTTTGAAAGAGAGCTGTAGTAGTGCCTGTGACTCCAGGATCAGCCCAGGCTTTGGAATCAGACAGGTCAGGGTTCGAATCCTGCCACCGCCACTGGTTAGCTAAGTGACTTAAGCAAGGCACTGGACCCTCTTTTGTGTCTAAATTGAGAACAGTATCAATATCCGCCTTGTAGAGCTGTTGAGGGGAGTCCCCGGAGAGGAGGCAAAGTGCTTAATACAGAGTGTACTTGGTAGATGATGGCTGTCATCAAAATTAAGTGCCATGTGATGTGTATGTGTTTGAGAACACACAAAATCATTGGGTGAATATAAAGTCTTCTTTTTATAAAGTAAACATATTTGCATGTATATTTTCTCATAATTATGCTACCTCTTAATTTTGCAGAAGGCTTAATTGGATAGAACTTTGGGTATGAGATTTCCACCTGATTTTTAAAACAAAAGCAAGAAAACATACTTTCAAAAATCGGAGAAGTGTCTTCTTCGGTCATGTGAAAGGCTACCGGGTTAATTCTGACAACAGAAACAAAGAACCCCTCCCAGAGCAGCGAATGATTTCAGAGGAGGGTAAGGATTCCCACATTCATCTACCAGAATCATGCTGTGTCCTTCTGTCAACCACGACGTTGGAGGTGGGCTGGCTTTGGGCAAGGGATTGTTTCTCAAAAGCAGAATTGGAGGCATTCTCTCAACTTGCGTTTGTTCCCTTCCCGTCCCTCACCAGCCCCTGCCCCATCCTGCCTGGGTCCCACTGTACAGGGACTTGTTGAAGGCTCAGATCCTATAGTTTCAAGTAATCCCTATTTGCAAAATCCTCTTGAACACTTTAGAAAGTTCCTTTATACTCCAGAGAAAATGATTCCCTGGCATGGACAGTGCTTTCTATATTGATGCGAAATACTCGTGTTGGTCAGGATTGGTGAGATAAAGTGGTAGGAAACCAAACCCTGGAATCTCAGTGTGGCACAGAAGGCTTATTTTTTGCCCTCGCACTCTGGATCCACGACAGGTCTGATGCCTCTCTAGGGTGGCTTCTGTCCGAGTGGGAGCTCAGGGACGGAATCTGCACTGGAGCGGGAGCCCCAAATGTCACTCCCAGGTCACCAGGACAGAGCGAGGAAGCCTGCGGAATGCACACTCCATCTTACGTGTTACACATCACTTGTATTCGTGAGTCAGTGCAGAAGTAGGGCTCACGGATCCCCCTAATTTTAAGGAAATTGGGAAGCAGACCTCTTGCAAGTACCCAGAAAAGAGAGAGAAGGAAATATGAATGGACAGAAGTCTCTGTTGCAGTTTTTCCCCTTTTCAGGTGCAGGGTTACTGGTTGTTGGATCAGGGCTCCTTGCGAGAAAAATCTGAAAAGAGGCTCAAAAGTCAGAGCAGAAGGAAACATGAAGAGCCAGTAGTGAAAGGGGAGAATATTTTCTTAAAAATGCTGAGGAGCTTCCTGTCCTTGGTTCAAGGTTCCTAAATGTAACAAGGGAATTTAGAAAACAGCTTGAGAATGGAGACCAGTGGAAGCATCACGCTGAAAGCTCACCACGTCCCAAAATTCGGCCACCTGTTCATCACCTTTACATAGTATTCCCTCCTCTGGGTACCCCACTGCCAGGTACCACCTTCATAATCCTGTCGGTATGAGTATTATTGACTTAAGTTCTTTCTTTCAATAACGTACTTTTCCATAGCAAAGAATCCAGTATCATTTACCAAAGATAGAAGGTATCCAGAAGAACAAATACAACGTCAACAAAACAGAGGGGTCTGGGCGCCTGGGTGGCTTAGTTGGTTGAGCGACTACCTTCAGCTCAGGTCACGATCCTGGAGTCCAGGGATCAAGTCCCGCATAGGACTCCCTGCTCAGCAGGAGGTCTGCTTTTCCCCTCTGACCTTCCCTTTATCATGCTCTCTCGCTCTCTCTCAAATAGGTGAATAAAATCTTTTTAAAAAAGCAATTAAAAAAAAAAACCCACAGAGGGTTCTGAACCTGAGGTTTGCTCTCTTGGTTACAGAGAAAGACTAGCAGATATTGGAAGGAGGAAAAAGACAAGCCAGCTCTACACCTGAACCCCTTTCATGGAATCAGACAGATGGAAAGAAGGATAAAGGGAGAGGTCAATAGCTCAGTGGATGGACTATGTCCGATGCTTGGGTTCTAATTCTGGGTCCCCGTCACTTACCAGCTGTGTGGCCTTCGTGCCTCCGTTTCCTCATCTGCAGATCTGAAGATAGTAATAGTACCTACTTCATATTCATGGAACCCCTATAACAGGGTCTGGCCACAGTGAGGGCTGTGTAAGAAGCATTAGCAATTTTTAATAGTATTTCTTACAATGTGATGTCTTGTTTAATGCCATCGCCTCTGCCTCTTAAAATTACCTCCTAGACCACATTAAATTATCTCTCATCCCCTGGTGAGATGCTGCCTACTCTTGGAGAAACCTACATCTAATGGAACCAGCCCAGGCTCTGCAAAGTGACAACCCCGTAATACAAGCCCTTTGGCT
This sequence comes from Ailurus styani, assembly GCA_002007465.1. NCBI lineage: Eukaryota > Metazoa > Chordata > Mammalia > Carnivora > Ailuridae > Ailurus > Ailurus styani. The sequence goes on from LNAC01000026.1 coordinate 2,687,225, forward strand.
TCATTGGTGAAGCTATTGTCAGGTTACTCAACTTCTTTAAATCTCGGTTTCCTGGGTGAGGGTAAAGATATCTGCTTCCTAGAAGACGCTGTAAGATCCAACTGGTAAAACAGAATCTATCCAAACTTTAGAACTAAAACAGATGTTCCATAAATATTGGTTTACCTTAAACCAGTCATTCCTAGAGGTCCCAGAAGGATCTGTGGAAGTCTCCGGTGGAGTCTTCAAATGTGTTGCCCACTATATTACAGTAATTTGAAAATATGCCTACATATGTTAGAGCAGCGGTTCTCAGAGTCAAGCATACCTAAGAATCACATGGAGGGAGAGTCAGCGGCTCATCTCAGACAGCGCCCACAGTCCCTCATCCTGCCATGCTCCTCACTCCTAGGCAGACCTGCAGGGGTAGGCGCTCTGCCTGGAGAATTGCTCGAACACGGATTCCTGGGTTCCCACCTCCAGAGATCCTGCGGCAGCAGCTGGGGGTTGGGGGGGTGGGCTGGGGGGGAGATGGAGCCTGAAGATTTGCATGTCTAACAAAGGTCCCAGGTGCTGCCTTCCCTCTGAGGACCACACTTCGAGAAGCTCTGTCTTCGTGCGCTTTATCTTACCAATGCCTATGTTTGGTGCTCCGTTTCTGAAAGTTGGTAATCGCTCAACTTTCAGAGCTTCACAGATGTCCTTACCATCCTCTGAGGTTGGTGTTATTTCCATTTTAATGGGCAAGAAACTTACGTCTTAGCAATAGTTTAGTAATTTGCTTGATGTCATATAGCTAGGAAGTGACTCAAACCCAGATCGACACAGAAACAGGTTTTCCCGATCCTGCCACCTTAAACCAGACTTCTGTGCTCAGCTCCCTTATCTTGGAATGAATTCTGTCCAGGAGAGTGTGCCCTCGTGCCCTGGGGAAGTGGGTTTCTGGCCAGTCATTACCGTAGTTCTGCAGTGGACACAGCTAAGACTCAGGTGAGAGCCTCTGCTATGCACATTTTGCACACACACACAATTGTATATATAATTATATATTATTATAGATCATGTATCATATATCATATTTCATATATATCATGTAATCATACCATTATTATATATATCTTATGTGATATATATATATGTCCTTTCTAATTAAGAAACAAATCATCAAGGTGTGATTTTGCTTTGCAGAGTGCAATATTTCAACAAATGTCCCACCATCAGATCTAGAAACCAGAGCTATGTTATTACTTACCAAAAAAATATTTGAAAAAATCTTTTCATTATGATGTATTATTGGCTGACTCGAGAGTCATATTTGATTGATTCTCTGTTTCAGTACAGTTTACTTGATTTCTGTAGCTCCCAAAATGCAGCATGGCTAAATGAATGTGCGAATGAACCAAATCTAGTATTTTGTTGAAATCTTGTTACAATGATCAGCGCTATTATGTATAAATCTGGTAAAACTTGCTTCGGTACTCAGTTTATACTGATTGTGTTCCTTTTTTGGTTCCCACAAAGGAGCCTAGTTCAGTGTGCTTCTCTGTGTTCCTACAAGTCCTCTCTCTGCTCAGAGAACTTGCAAGTTTGATCTCCGCCCCATTGCTTAGCTGTGCCTTTGACTCAGTATCTAGTCAGGCCTGTCATTTCTGGCTTCAGAGGGCTCTAGAAAATGATGTGTTTTGGATCTCAAGAGATGCTAGAAGAACCCTGGGGAACAAAATCTACCTGATGGGTTGTCATGGAGTCTAACGAGAGGATGCATCTAAAATGGGGAACATGGTAGCTGGCGTGCATGAGTGCTCAACCACGACCTGTCCATTTTACACTCACAGAGGCTCCCTATTTCTTTCCCTTTGCCCTCCCTCCCAACCCCAGGCTCTGTAGGTGTGCTTCCCTTAATCGAGGTTGCACTTTTTCAGGGTACCATGTACATCTCCCTTGTGGCACCAGTGACCGCGCCATTAATACTTTCTTTCCGTGATGACTTCATGGCGGGCTGCCTCTCCACTAAAGCACAGACTACATGTGGGCCTTGCAGATCCGCCTTCAGTGTGAAAGTCTCCCAGTGGGTCTCCGCTGCCAGCCCCCATGGCCCGGCCCCAGCTGAAGAGAGCTGCCCCGCCAAGACCACGACGGATGGTCACGTCTGTCCCCTTCCCGTGACTGATCCACATGGGGATGCAGGCTTGGCCTTCTCACTCATCTGGGACCAGCTCTGGAGGATCATCCCATCTTTAGAAGCCCTTGTAGGGCTGGCCCAAGCTTCTCTTGAGACCGTTTCGTAGTTTGACTGCATCCTCTCCTCATTCCTGCTTCCTTCCCGTCTTTCCACAGGTGTTAGTCCTAAGGGGACTCCCTAATGCAACTTACGCATTCTGATCGCTGTCTCAGAGTCAGCTTCCTGGGGAGCACAACTTGCCCTGCTGTCCCCTGTTTAAAGGTAGGAATTATGTTGTTGTTGCCAATTCTGTGTGTTCTCAGAGCCTACTGGAGTCCCTGGTGCCAGTAGGATCTCAGTAAATGCTTGTGGAATGAATGAATGAATGATAATAGCGTCATGGATAACTTCTGTTTTATGCTCCACCCCCTCTCCTTTCTTCAAAGGGAGTATGACTTTCACACAGGAATTTCCTGAGTTTCTATCCAGGGATCTATTTGCTTCCCCTTCCTTCCCCCTCCTTCTGCTCTCAAGTCCCCTTTCCTCCTATCCCTCCCCTTTCTAAAATCTCTGCGTAGTGATGCTCTTGGTTGTCACCGAGGAAGGAGGAGAAAGCCTTGGGAAAGCAGCTGAGAGACAGTGGTGGGAAACAGCTAAATTAGTTTAGAGGCCAATTTAGTAACCCCAGCTTTTCTTGCTATCGGGAGCCAGTGTGGAGCCCTGTGAGAAAGGCTAATGCCAAGAACAGAGAAAATCAATATCTGAAGGCCGCTGCTAATTGCATGGCTGTCAGAAGGTATTTTCTCGTTGTGAACGAGAAGGGCCTTTTACAACAACAAAGCTCTTGTATAAGTAGGAAAAAAAATGAGAACTCACATTTGAGTCCACGTGAAAAATGGCTTCTTTGTTACCAATTTCTCGTCCTCGTGGAAAGCCTAGGCAGCAAATACATTATCTTCTGCCACCGGCTTTTTAGTTTCGTTTCGTTTTTGGCTTTTCCCACCCCTCCTAGAGAGAGCACTGGATTCCAGTTAGAAATCTGAATTTGGGACCTCGCTCTGCTGCTTTGGTCACTGTGTCGTGGCTCTGGCGTTCGTCCCTTGTCTGGAAGGTGTTTGCTCCTCAACTCACAAAACAGGGGACGAAGAAGCTCAAGTGAGACAATGGATTCGAAAACACGACAATGCTAAGGAGGGATTGTCATTGTCACTGTCGTGGTCACTGGATCTTCAGTGAACCAGAGCTCGAAAGTTAAAACTAGTCCTCCCCTCCCAAAAAAGAACGTACTTCAAAGCCAAATATGAAAGTTTTTAAGAAAAATTATTCCTTCCTTTGCATGATGTGTAGCAAAGGTCCCCATGGTTAGCCCACATGATTACAAATCGACTGTTCGTGATTTCATGGTAGAATCAGGAAGCGGCCTATTCTCTAGACCAAGGTTTTGGATTGACCAGGTACACATTATTTTCACAGATCATTTAGGACTTTTCATTGGTTCTCTCCTGTTCAAGGCAGCCCTGGTGTTCGGGCACATGTCTGCTTTTCCTCCAGATACGTGAGGCTCTGAAGATTTATGCCACTAGGAATCATCTCCTCCCCTCAAGCCTAGGCACACAGGGACCAATGATTCCCTTTGCGTAGAGCAATTTTCTGTAGAAAATTGGACTTTGTCCCTTCTATAGAAGCAGTCCAATGAGGTTCTTTGAGCAGCCAGCAGAGGGTCCCAGATCTGCCCCTTTACTGCCAATGGATTATAAAATACTTACACTATCTGGGATCTGCAGACATCTTGAGTTGTTTTATAATCAGATGTGAGATCTGGGGAGTAGAGTGTCCAATTTTCAGCAGAGACTTAGGGATCATCTATAACCATTTTGGGAACGGGAATGGACTTTTTAAGTCTTTGTTTCAGGTGCCGGCATTTTTCTGAAGGGTAAGCTTTATATGCCATTTGGAAAAAAGCAAAGTGTGAATAAATAAACATACACAACACAAAAATGACATAAGCAAGTGGACAGATACTGCACATGAAATCCCTTTACCGAGAAGATGACCTGATTATAGACTTCTTTAAGACAGCAACCCGGTCTTAGGTCTCTCGGATCCACATAATACTAGTAGATCCTTTGAAAATATGAGGTCTTGCTCTCCTGCTGATCCTTCACTGGCTCCCCGTGCCTCCGTGGTAACATTTGGTCTTCTTGGTTTGGTCCTTCAGTTCCGTCACGTTCAGACCTGGCCTCCCCTCTTGCTATTGCTCCGATTAAACTCCACATGGCCGCCACTCAGAACATGTTTCCAACTATCCCCTTATTTCTTCATGTCCTAAACCCTGTCTCGCACTGGTTTGGTGCAGCTTATCTGAGCTGCCTTATCATCCTGCCATAGCCCTTGACACTCTAAATTGTTAATCAGTGGTTTATGTGCCTGTGCCCACCTCAAGACTGTTGTCCTAGAGAACAGGGGCTATCCCTTGTTCACTGTTCATTCCCAGAGCCTGGTACAGTGCTTGGGATCCAAGAGGTGCATAATAAGTACTGGTTGATTTAATCATTTAATGAATGGCTAGTTTTTTTTTTTTTAAGATTTTATTTATTTATTTGACAGAGAGAGATTACAAGTAGGCAGAGAGGCAGGCAGAGAGAGGAGGAAGCAGGCTCCCCACCGAGCAGGAAGCCCGACGCGGACCTCAATCCCAGGAGCCTGAGATCATGATCTGAGCCGAAGGCAGAGGTTTTAACCCACTGAGCCACCCAGGCGCCCGAATGGCTAGTTTGGATTCCATCTGTCCCTCTTCGGGGAGGCACTAGTCTCTCTGGCTTGCTTCTTTTTTTCTTTTCTTTCCTTTTTTTAAAAAAAGATTTTATTTATTTATTTGAGAGTGAGCGAGTGAGTGAAAGAGCACACAAGCAGAGGGAGAGGAAGAGGGAGAAGGTGACTTTCGTGATGAGCAGGGAGCCTGACATGGGGCTTGATCCCAGAACCCTGGAGTCATTACCTGAGAGGCAGATGCTTAACCGATTGAGCCCCCCAGGCACCCCTCTGGCTTGCTTCTTTAAGGGTCACTGGGCAGGGTTTCTGCAGAGTGGATGGGGAAGGCATGCACTGATAGTGGCATTTGCCCTTCTCAGCAGACTTATCGCATACACAGTTGTGTCTTTTATTGTTCCCCCTTTTATTTGGGCTAAGAAGTTATCCTCTGAGAGGTGAAAACACTATGTTGCATTCTCATGAGGAATTCGGTATAATTCTCGAATGTTGAAGTAGAAGGGTCCTTAGAGGTTATAGGGTCCATCCTTCTCATTTTGCAGGTGAGAAACCAGGTCCAGGGGTAGAAAGGTTTGTTAAGCTTCCATGATCAATTAGTAGCTGAAGACGTCTGTTGCTTTCACCTACCTCAGTCCCTTTGGAGAACCAGCGCTTCCAACTCTCAGTCCTAGCATTTTGCGAGGTGCTGACTTTACTCCCAAATCCAGGATGAGCATGTGACGAGGGCTGGCCAATCAGAGCATTGGTTGATTCCCAGGGGGCCTGTTCCCAGGAGGCCAATCAAAGCTGATGAGACTTGATTGCAGAACACCAGAAAAGAGAAGTTCATATGATCCATTAGGGTTGCTAAGAAGAGAGGACCATTGGCAGCCATCTTGTCACCAAGAGTGGAGAGCCAAGGAAAGCAGAGCCAAGAGATGGGGAGAGTGAATCTGTCCTGATGACATCATTGAATATCCCGATATGACTGTGTCTGATTCTTGATCCCTGTAGGAATTCATTAATTACAGTGTTTCTATTTTTTTAGTTTGTTTTTTTAAGTTGAAATCTGTCACTTTCAACCAGTTAATCTAACTAATACAATGTTAGTACTAGAACCAGGCCTCTTTACTCCCAAATGCAGTGCTCTTTCCACTGTACTGCACTGGGCATTCCTCTGATTAAGCCGATGTCACCCATCATCACATAACAGAAGGCAGAACTGGGAAAAAATGGAAAATGACAGGGCTACATTTTGACGGGGGGTGGGGTGGGGGGGAGAAGGGAGGATGTGCTTGCAGCGAGGGACTCTGGGGACTAGTGGGAGGTCCCTGTGGTAACAGGAGCAGTTGTAACTGCTAGAGTGAACAACAAGAGAGTACCTCAAAACCAAATTTTGTCCGCTTCCCTGTTTTGACACAGGGTTGGAGACAAGTGGACTAGAAGCAGGTTCAGCTGGGTTTTTCTTCTAGATTAATGAAAACGCCTTTCAGGCTGGGACCTGGGGAAGTGGCTGGGGGTATAGACTGGAAAGGCAAGGACAAAAGTCAAGATATCACCATTTTACTCTCAACATGTCATGACCCCCCTAAGGTGTGGGAAAAGACTGTGTTGCAGAAAGCCCTGGCCACAACACATGAACATTCTCCACACCCAGCACTACTGACATGATGGTGCCAGGCCGTGTCTGTTGATGGGGACCCAGGCAAGCAGCGACACCACCATGATATGCTAATGAGATGGCTTCACCCCTTGAGGATAATTTGGTTTCTAGTCTCTGAGGTCAGATCTTCAGCGCAATGCCCAGGAAGCATGGACCAAAACTGAGGGTCTGTCCCTTGGAGGGAACCCCCATACTGCCCACACACCACGATGGGGGTTGTAGAGGTTGGCTTCGTCCTGCTTATTCATGTAGTTCTCTTCTCTGCACGCACATACAATTCAAAAACACGCAAAAGTGAATTATGGTGTTAGAAAGCAGGATGATTTCCACCCTTGGCAGGTGGGCTGGGAGGGGCGTGGAGAGGGTGTGAGAGAAGTTCCCAGGGTGTTGTGTTTGTTCTTAAACTCCGTGCTGCTTACGTGGAGATGCTCAGTTTGTGAAGATTCATGGAGCCATATGCTAATGGGTTGTATACTTTTCTCTGTGTGTGTTGTATTTCCATGAACACATTAGTGTGCTGAATGCTGGTCACTGTGGATAGATATGTGGCACAGTGGAAGTCTCAGGAATGAAATGACACGAGGACACTGAAGTTATGTAGTGACACTATTCTCTTATAAGGTGGGGCATACACAGGATCCAGAATATGTTCGTATTAATTTTAAAGTATAGGGGTACCTGAGTGGCTCAGTGGGTTAAAGCCTCTGCCTTTGGCTCAGGTCATGATCTCAGGGTCCTGGGATCGAGGCCCGTATCGGGCTCTCTGCTCAGCAGGGAGCCTGCTTCCCCCTCTCCCTCTGCCTGCCTCTCTGCCTACTTGTGATCTTGCTCTCTCTGTCAAGTAAATAAATAAAATCTTAAAAATAAATAAATAAATAAATAAATTTTAAAGTATATAACAAAAATGAAAATACAAATTTAAAAGAATATTGTAAAGTGCTCACTGTCTCACCATCCTCCAGGGGTCTAGGAGGGAAAAACCGAAGTATTACAATACTTCAGAATCATCAATGGATTTCCAAACCATTCGCATCTCTCCACTTGGACTGCCACCACTCTTGTTCAAGGCACCAGCGACTCTAGGCTGGACTGTGGCAATAACCTCCCACTCTTGCTGGTGTATAATCCACAGTCCACACAGGAGAAGACTATAGCCATAAAAAACAACTCAAATAACTCCCCTATCTAAAGACCCTTCAAGAATTCCTAATAGTATTTTTTAAAGGAAAATTTTACTTACTTATTTGAGAGAGAGAGAAAGAGAGAAGGGGGGTGGGGGGAGCAGAGGGAGAAGCAGACTCCCCGCTGAGCAGGCAGCCTGACGCTGGGCTCAATCCTAGAATCCTGGGATCGTGACCTGAGCCAAAGGCAGGTGCTTACCCAACTGAGCCACCCACGTGCCCCAAGAATTTCTAACAACCTTAAAGCTCAAATCCCAGCACACCCAGCACTGACTGGTCCCTTCTGCTTCCCTGACCGTCCTCTCAACACCCTCCCTCACATCACCAATTTCCAGCCTTCCTGGTCTTTTTTCATGCTTCCAGCATTCCATGCTTGTCCTTGCCCTAAAGCTTTTATATATGCACATCTGCCCGAAGAGGGGTCTCCCAGATCTTGGGATCGCTGGCTCCCCCTCAGTGTTTCCATCTCGACTCATAGGTCACCCCCTCAACTAGCCTCTCTCGGCCATTGTGCGATCACATCACCTTACTTTATTTTCTTCACGGTACCTGTGGCTATCTTGTATATGTAGTTCTTTACCAGAATTTATACCCCAGGAGGACAGGGATTCATCTGTCTTCTTCATCATTTATCCCAGTCAGTGTCCCAGTGAGCAAGGGATGGCATATTCAAAAGAGTATAATGAAAAAGAATTTTCAAAAGGGACCACGTACTGAAATGCAGGCAGGGCTAAGGGAACGAATGAGGCATGGTGAGGGCCCCAGGGAAAACCATCCCTGACCCTAGGTCTGAAGGGGCAAGACGAGGGGACTCTCTTTTCCCAACTTTCTATATCTGTAAAGTGGAAATCCTAACCATATCTGCCCATGAGGTGGTTATAAGACTTGGTAACACATGTGGGCTAGATGGGTAAAGCAAGCAGAATAATGCCTGGGACGTATTAAGTGCTATGTGAATGTTTGCTATTATTATTTTAAATAATAATATCTTATTTTAAACTCATTTAATTTAGTTCCTACAACTCTCTGAGGTGGATCAGGGGTTGCAAATTGTCTGCCTGTGGGCTGAACTTGGCTTCCAAATGTGTTTTGCTTGGCTTGCACTTATTTCTTTAACTTGAGCCAACAATTAAAAATCTGGAGTTTTATATAAAAATCTGGATTCCTGGCTCTTCTTTTAAACTCCTCATCTGGTGGCAACCAACAGGGGCCACATGCTGCCCACTTCCTCAGAGGAGGAATGTGTGTCGTAGTGCACCGCCATACAGTGGAATGCAATGGACACCTAGCTAACAGTTGCTTGAAGTAAGGATTTATGACCTCAATGAAGTCCCACATAGGGTAGTTCAAGTTCAAGGTTAACACCGTAGCACCAAAAAATGTTTTCAAGGACTGCTGCTCTGCCCACGCTGACGTTTCCCGCCTTTCCTCTCTGACATCTTCCAGCATGTCAGCTATGATGTTTCTCCTCATTTCTACCAATGTTCTAAAGGCTCATATGTCACACAGAGACACACACACGCACATGTCTGAAAGAGGAGAACGTGCCCTTCCATTGGTTTCTTTTTCTTATAAAGGAAATTGTCTTGGGGCGCCTGGGTGGCTCAGTCGGTTAAGTGTCTGCCTTCAGCTCAGGTCATGATCCCAGAGTCCTGGGATTGAGCCTCACATCAGGCTCCCTGCTCAGCGGGGAGTCTGTTTCTCACTCTGCCGCTCCCCCTGCTTGTGCTCACTCTCTGTCAAATAAATAAATAAAATCTTAAAAAAAAAAAAATCTTAAAAAACATCCCAGCTCCCCCCACAAGTGGCCAGGACTGGATCATCTTACCAGTGCCCTGGTGGCAAGGCAGCTGGGAAACATGTCTCGGCACTCCCTGGTGTTCTAAGTGGGAAGGCAGGATCTGCTGACAGGAAAGAAGAGGCAAGGTTGGTGCGTAGGCTGCCAAGAATGCCAGCACGTCCCACCTAGTAATTGCTCAAGTGCATACACCCAGCTCCCACTACTTACTTAGCTACCAGTGGGCGACCAAATCTGTGTTTCTTGAGGAAGGCTTGTTTAAGCCATGTTATAGGTAAACTGAAGCTCATAGAGAATACGTAATCCACCCAAAGTGATACAACTAATACAAGCTTAGAAGACCGCTTGCCTCGTAATAGGCATTTAACAAATGATAGCTACCAATTTCCTGTCTTGTGGAAGGTTTGAAGCATGATTAATTTAGGCAAGGTTTTTGTTGTTGTATGAATTCACTTCGAGTTCTTCAGAAAGGAGCCCTACAGAGGTTGAAAGTGGCGTGATGACTTTGCTGTTTAGAGTTTGAAATTCAATTAAGATATTTACTCTTGCCTGGATAATCAACAGTACCAAGCCATATTTATTGTGTCTCTAGGTACACACACATGTAAGAGGCCATTTAAGATACTACTCAGGGATGTGGGCATAACCTTCCAAGCAGTCATCACCCAAACAACTCTGGAGGGCGTTGTTCTCCAAGAGAATACCAGAGAAGGGCATGAACAGTTGCAAGCAGCAGAGATTGTTAGAATTTCTTAACAGGGCTTACGTGCCATTTCATGAACCAAAGGTGGGGGGGAAAGCTGTAGTAGATAGAAGCTTTGTAAGTCAAGTTGTTTCTGATTCCATGCTAAAGAATGCCAAAACAAGACCCAGCAAGAGGCTTCTTGGTGGAAACAATCTTCTTGTGTTTGTAATGACAGTGACAACTGTCACTTCTTACTGTTCTTTTCCAACTGGATCTTCTAAGCTACCTTTAGAACAAGCAGGTCAGAGCCCAGCCCTTTGCTAATCCCCTGAGATCATCCTTTTAAAATTCTCAGCAGCAAGCCAAGGTCCCACTTTTCCCCACCTCTGAGGTTCCTTTCAGCTCCCTTCACTCTTGGCGTTTGCTTTTTCTGGTTCTTTCCCCATGCTGAATCACTCTCCGGCTCTCAGGCCATCTCCTGGGGGAGCCACATAGTTTAAAACATCCTCAGTGACTCATGTATTCTTACTAGTTCTTCTATTTATTTTTGTGTGTGGATGTGTCACACACACATGCAAAATAAGACTCCAACAAAGAGTTTCTATTTACTTAGCCACAGAATACCAAATCTCTGCTTTCTCCATGTGTGTCTTCGATTGTAGCTTTCTAGTTCATATAATTGAAATAAAAATGGGATTATTTCATCTTTAAACAAGTCCCAAGTTTAGTCAAGAGTATTCAATTCAGGATTCAGCTTCACAAAGCTTAAGAATCCCTTGATGAGAAAGAAAAGCGTATTATTATTCTTTTGCCCATTGGATCAGTTGTTTGGTGCCTTCCGCTCTGCCGGCATCAAAACCCTGTGTCTTGAAATCATTTGGTCATGAGACTAACAGAGCCAGTGGAGCAATCCTCTTTCAGTATTTTAAAAAACCCTGAATATAGGGAATGCTCAGTAACTAGGAGAAGAAGTCCTGATAAAAGCAATAAGAGACCTTAGAGACATCCAGGCTGGACACTACAGCAAATACTTAGCCAGGCTGTTAAACTGTTCTGCCAGACTTGGCTCTTTCCGGCTTGAGATCATTGCTTAAGTCTTCCTCGGGAGTATTTAAAGTAAAACGAACCTCTTTTTGTTTATTGCCCGGCTACCATTTTTTCTTAACTACGTATTCCTCACAGACTTCTTAAGGTAATGTTGGGCTCTGCTGAATGCAGATGTACCTTTGCCAAGGAGGCCAAATCCTAACTCCTTAGCGTGGTTCACCTCTCCAGCCTTACCTCGAAGACTTTCCTCTACCCCCACTGAAACCTTCCAGCACACTCTGCAATCCAGGCATGCCTAACTAATCACACAGTTACCAAGCAGGCCCACTGCTTTATACATCAGAGCTTCTGAGGATGCTCTTCCCTTCCTAGAATGCCCTTCTCCACCTCCTCTGCTGGGAGAGCAGCTACTTATACTTCAACATCCAACTCAAGCATTTTTTTTTAATGTCTTTGACCTTCCCACCTCTCCAAATTGCCCCAGAGCTTTTGATCCACCAGTGCACCCTTGTTTGCACCTCTGGTATGCACTTAATTTCTCTACCTTGATGTCAGTCTCCCTTGTATCAGGAGGCAATCACTTATTTACGCTTTGCCTCTATAGATTTGGCTATTCTGGACATTTCATATACATGGAATCACACAGTATCTGATTCTGCAGCCCTTTGTGTCTGGCTTCTTTCACTTAGAATATTTTTAAGATTTATCCACATTAGAGGATATATAGTACTTCATTCCTTTTTATGGCAGAATAATATTCCATCACATGAATATACCACATTTTATTTATCTGTTCACCAGTTGATGGACATTAGGGTTGTTTCCACCTTTTGGATATTGTGAATAATACTGCTGCAGACATTTGTGTACACCTTTTCATGTGGACATGTACACTTCATTTCTTGATTGTTTACCTAGGTGTAGAATTTCTGGGTCATATTGTAACTCTGTGTTTAATATTTTTAGGAACTTCTAGACTTTTTTTCCAAAGAGGTTATACCAGTTTACATTCCCACCAGCAATATATCAGGGTTCCAAATTCTCCACCTCCCCACCCACACTTTTTGATTAAAGTTGTCTTGGCAGGTTTGAAGTGGTATCTCATTGTGGTTTTGATTTGCATTTCTTTGATGGTTAATAAAGTTGAACATCTTTTCATGTGTTTATTGACCATTTATATATCTTATTTGGAAAAATGCCAATTCAGATCCTTGGCCTATTTGTAACTGCTTTATTTGTCTTTTTGTTTTTGAGTTATCAAAGTTCTTTTTATATTTCAAATATAATTTCTTTATTAGAGATATAAATTGCAAATATTTCCTCCCATTCCGTGAGTTGTCTTTCCACTTTCCTGATAGTGTCTTTTGAAGCATGAAAGTCTTAAATTGTGATGAAGTCCAATTTATCTACTTTTTCTTTTACTGGTGTGCTTTTGTTATCATACTAAGAAATCATTGCTTGATTCAAGATAATGAAGATTTCAGGATGCCTGGGTGGCTCAGTGGGTTAAAGCCTCTGCCTTTGGCTCAGGTCATGATCTCAGGGTCCTGGGATCGAGGCCAACATTGGGCTCCCCGCTCAGCAAGGAGCCTGCTTCCTTCTCTCTCTGCCTGCCTCTCTGCCTACTTGTGATCTCTCTCTATCTGTCAAATAAATAAAATAAAATAAAATAAAAAAGATAATGAAGATTTCCACCTGTAGTTTCTTCCAAGTGTTTTTAGTTTTTGCTCTTTTTTTTTTTTAAGATTTATCTATTTATTTTAGAGAGAAAGAGAGAGTACACAGAGTGGGGGGAGTGGGGCAGAGGGAGAGGGACAGAGAGATTCTCAAGCAGACTCCCCACTGGGCATGGAGCCTCATGTGGGGCTGGATCTTACAACCCTGAGATCACAACCTGAGCCGAAATCAAGAGTCAGATGCTTAACTGACTGAGCCACCCAGGTGCCCTTAGTTCTTATATTTAAGAGGCTTTTGATCCATTTTCAGTTAATTTTTATAAATGGTGTGAGATAGAGTCCTCCTTTTTTCATGTGAATATCTAGTTGTTCCAGTACCATCTGTTGAAGAAATTATTCTTCCTCCATCCAATTGTTCAGGCACATTCACTGCAATTCAATTGACTATAAATGTAAGAATTTATTTCAGATTCTCAATTCTATTCTGTTGGTCTATATGCCTGTCCTTGTGCTAATAACCACACTAACTTCCTTATTGTAATTTGTACTGTTTTATAAGTGAGCAGTATGAATTTCCCAACTTCATTCTTCTATTTCAAGATTGTTTTGGTTATTCTGGGTCCCTTGAATTTCTATATGAATTTTAGGATCAGCTTGTCAGTTTTTACAAAGAGGTAAGCTAATCTCAAAAGAGACTGCACTGAATCTGTGGATCAGAATTAGAATTGCCATATCCAACAATATTGTCTTTTGATCAATGAGCATGGGATGTCTTTCCATTTATTTAGGTCTTCTTTAATTTCTTTCAGCAGTATTTTATAAATTTCAGGGTATATACTTTGTACTTCCTTTGTTAAATTTATTCCTGAGTTGGGGTGCCTGGGTGGCTCAGTTGTTAAGCATCTGCCTTTGGCTCAGGTCATGATCCCAGGGTCCTGGGATCAAGCCCCACATCAGGCTCCCTGCTCAGCGGGAAGCCTGCTCCTCCCTCTCCCACTCCCCCTGCATGTGTCCCTCTCTTGCTGTGTTTCTCTCTGTGAAATAAATAAGTAAAATCTTAAAAAAAATTTATTCCTGAGTATTTTATTCCTTTGCTATTATAATGGAATCATTTCATTTCTGTTTTTTTTTTTTTTTAAGATTTCATTTATTTGAGAGAGAATGTGAGCAAATGAGAGAAAGAGCATGAGTTGGGGGGAGGAGCAGAAGAAGAGGGAGAAGCAGACTGCCTACTGACCAGCGAGCTGGACATAGGGCTCAATCTGGGGCTCCAGGGTTATGACCTGAGCCAAAGCCAGATGCTTAATGGACTGAGCCACCCAGGTGCCCTTGGAATCATTTTCTTAATTTCATTTTCAGTCACTTATTGCAATTGTATGGAAATACGATTGACTTTTATATACTGATATTCCATCTTACAACCTCGCTGAATGAATGCGTTTTTTAGTTCTAATAGTTTTTTAGTGGATTCCTTAGGATTTTCTATATGTAAGATTATGTCATTTGCAAATATAGTTATACTTCTTCCTTTCCCATCTGAATACTTTTATTTTCTTGCCTAATTGCCTATATCACTGCAGTACAGTGTTGAATATAAGTGGTGAGAAAGGACTTTCTTGTCTTATTCCCAGTCTTAGGGAGAAAGCATTCAGTCTCTCACCATTAAGTATGATGTTAGCTGTGGGTTTTTCATAGATGCCCTTTGTTAGCTAGAGAAAGTTTCTATTCTTAGTTTATGGAGTGTTTTTTCAACTAATGAAAGGGTGTTGGATTTTGTCAAATGTTTTTCTGGATTTTTGTGTCTGTATTCATAAAGGATATTAGTCTATAGTTTTCTTTTGTTGTTATGTGCTTTTCTGGTTTCTGGGTCATACTGGCCTTATAGAATGAGTTGGGAACAATTCCTTCCTTTTCTATTTTTTGGAAGAGTTTGTGAAGAATTGGTGTTGATTCTTCTTTAAATATTTGTAGAATTCAGGGACAACTGGGTGGCTCAGTAGGTTAAGGTGGCTCAGGTCATGATCCCAGGGTCTTGGGATTGAACCCCATATTGTCATCAAACCCCACATCGAGGGAGCCTACTTTTCCTTCTCCCTTTGCCCTTTCTCATGCTTGTGCTCTCTTTCTGTCTCTCCAAGAAATAAATAATTTTTTTTTAATTTGTAGAACTTACCAGAGAAGCCATCTGTATGTGGGGTTTCTGTGTGGGTAATTTTAAAATTACTAATTGTTTTAAAACATAGGTTTTATTATCATTCAAGTGTGGTAAGGCTATTAGATCAAAAGATAATTGCCTTTGAAAAGATACTTTTTTACTCAGAGTTCCCAAGTTCTTACACACATGGGGAAACAACAGGGTCAGTCAGGAGACAAAGGGATCAAGGGGAGCACTTTGGCAAGAACTTTTTTTATGGTATCCGTGGAAGTCAGTGTAAGCAGGTTTAGGATTGGCTAATTTGAATAATTTCAGCAAGCTCTGAGGCATAGGGGTTGTTCTTAGTCACCTGGTACCCCTTGGGGTGGTTAGGGCAAGGAAATAGTGGCCCAGAGTATAAGAGCCCAATAGCAGAGATGGTGAGGGTGTGAGCTTTGATTCATTAGTTTGCATATGAAAGGTGCACTCACAGGTGAGTAGGTTATTATCTGTAGGAACTGGCTACTCTGGAAGAGGCAATCTCTCTAGGTTCCACAAGGCTCCAGATATCAAAGCATCAGAAATACAGAACATAAAAAATGCATGATTACACAAGTTCCATCTCTGTATTTATTATAGAACTGTTCAGATTTTTTATTTCTTCTCGAGTCAATTCTATAGTTTGTGTTTGTAGAAATGTGTCCATTTCATCTACATTATCTAATTTGTTGGTATTCGGTTGTTCATAGTATTTCCTTATAGTCTTTTTTTCTTATGTTGGTAGCAATGGCCCTCTTTTCACTCAATTTCAGTAATTTAATCCTTCTTTCTTTTTTTCTTGGTTGGTCTAGCTAAATATTGGCTAATGTGGTTGATCTTCTCAAAGAACGGAGTTCTGGTTTTGTTGATTTTCTTTATTGCTTTTCTATTCTCTATCTCATTAATTTCCACCGTGAGGTCTTAGTTATTTCCTTCCTTCTACTTGGTTTAGATTTAGTTTGCTTTTCTTTTTCCAGTGTCTTAAACTGTAAATTTAGGATATAGCTTTGAGATGTGGTTGCCCTCCTTTCCAATATGGGTGATTATAGCTATAAATTCCTCTGTAAACACTGCTTTAGCTGCATCCCATAAATGTTGGTATGTTCATTACATTCTTCTGAAAATATTTTTTTCACTTCCCTTGTAATTTTTTCTTTGACTTATTTAGAAATATGTTGTTCAACTTCTACATATTTGTCAATTTTACTAAAATTCTGTTCTTCCCTCTATTATGGTTGCTATTTTTATTCCATAATGGTCAGAGAGCATATTTTATATGATTTCAATCCTTTTTTTATTTATTGAGACTAATATATTATATAATTATATATTTATATACTAATATATTATATTTAACTATTGACATTTAACTATTATATTTATTGAGAATGTTCTATGGTGCACTTGAGAAGAATTTATTCTACTATTGTTGAATGACATACTCTATAGATGTTAGGTATAGTTGGTTTATAGTGCTGTTCAAGCCTTCCATTTCCTTGTTGATCTTCTGCCTAGTTCTATCAATTATTGAAAGAAGGGTATTGAAGTCTCCAGACATTAGTGTTGAATTATCTATTCCCTCCTTCAATTCTGTCAGTTTTTGCTTTATGTGTTTTGCAGCTCCATTGTTAATTGCAAAAATATATTTATAATTATTATAACTTCCTGGTGACTTGACTGTAATTGTTATAATACATCTGTCTTTATCACTAATAACATTGTTTTTGGTTTTGAAATCTATTTTGTCTGATATTAATGTCTGATATTAGCCACCCCAGCTCTCTTATGGTTGTCATTTGTATGATAGATCTTTTTCTATCCTTTTACTTTCAGCCTATTTGTATCTTTGAATCTAATGTGTGTCTCTTGTAGACAGCATGTGTTTGGATCTTGTTTTTTTGATTCAGTCTGGCAATTTCTTCTTTTTGATTGGATTGTTCGATCTATTCACATTTACTGTGATTATTGAAATAGTGGGATTTATATTTGCCATTTTCCTTTTTCTTTCCTAACTCATGTCTTCTTTGTTCCTTTAGTCTCCTTTGCTGTTTTCTTTTGCCTTGAGTGATTATTTTCTAGTACAGCATTTTAATTCCTCTAATGATTTTTCTCACTACATTTTTAATTTATTTTCTTAGTTGTTGCTCTAGGTCTAACTATATATACTTTAGTTTATCAGAATAGACTTAAGATTTATACAAACTTAATTATGACAACAAATAGAAAATTTACTCCTACATAGTTCTATTCCCTTCTTCCCCTTTCTTGTGCTGTTTTTGTATTATATATTTATATTTATTTATATATTTATATATATATTTCATATGTTTGTCTATATATATTTTATACATGGGTATATATATCCTTTTGTCTTTCAACTGCTTTAAAAGACATAAATTTTATAAAATAATAATGGTAATGTATTGTTGAGTTTGTACCATATATTATTTACATATATGTAATATATACATATACATATTATGTAGAATGTGTTTATACTACAAGTATGTATTTATAGAATTTATTATGTTAACCTTTTTATTTATCCTTTCTGGTTCTCTTCGTATCTTCATGGATGTGAGTTACCACCTGGTGTCATTCTTCTCTCCAGTACACCTTTGTTCCCATTTATCTCTTCTGTGTTATTGCTGTCCAATATGTTGTGTTTCTATGTATATAGATATATAGAATGTATATGTATATGTAGTTTTATACAATTGCTTTTAAAATAAGTTCAGAGAAGAGGGTCATCTGCCTGGCTCAGTCAGAAGACCACATGACTCTTGATCTCAGGGTCTTGAGTTCAAGCCCCATGTTGAGCATGAAGCCTACTTAAAACAAAACAAAACAAAAACTTAAAAAAAATAAAAGAAAAGAAGAAATATACATTTATTCTTTCTCTTATAGTTACCTGCATAATTACCTTACCTGCTTCTCTTTGTGTTTTGGAGCCAAATTATTCTATAGGGTCACTTGTTTTCAGTTTGAACAACTTTCTTTTGTGTTTGCTGTAAGGTGAGCCTGTATTTTTTGTGTTGAATCTTTGTTGTTGTTGCTGCTATTGTTTTTACTTGATAATGTACCATGTCATTTCCTGTCAACTCTTTCTCAGAAAGCATCATTTATTATGCCTACATGATATCCCATGGCTAACACTCATCTAACCATTCTCCTAAGGAGTTATTTTCAACTTATTATTGTAATGAATGATGCTATCATTAACAATCTTTGTGTACACATCCTTTAGGAAACATTCTTTTTTTAAAGCAGGCAATTCATCCAAGAATATATCCAAAACCATTCAGACAACACGAAGTCCCCTTCTCCTTCTAGACAATAATTTTATTGGCTTGGTGTGTATACCTTTTCGTGTATTTGTCTATGTATTTATAAACACACATACACACACAGAGACAGAGAGACAGAGACATAGAGAGACAGAATATGTTTTTTAATTTGTTTGGGTAATGGTTTTAGTCTTACATCAGTGGGATCATCCTGTATGTCCTGTTGTTCATCTTGTTTTTTTCACCACTTAACATATATCCAAGGTATCTTTCTATTTAATAATTTGAATTCAATCTTTTTTTAACTGTCACATAGAATTTCAGAGTCATTCAACCAACATTGGTTGAATCCCCACTGTGTGGCAGGCCTGGGGGAGGCAGAGACTATGTTCTCCTGGAGCTTTGCTCTCACAGTATGGATGTACCAAATTTAGTATTCCCATTTTGATGAATGTGTAGATTTTTTCCCTAAAGACAGATGTTCAGAAGAGGAATTACTTACTCAAAATATATGAAAATTTAAAAGTCTCTTGACATGCACTGTGAAATTGTTTTCCAGGAAGTAGGACCAGTTTATATTCCCAAGAGGAGTGTATGAGAGCACTAGCTTGCTTATTTAGTAGATGGAAAATTTCAGTTTTAATTTGCATTTTTATATTGCTACTGAGATAAATATTTTTTCATGTTTATTAGCCAATTGTATATTCTTCGTGAAATAAGATTTTTTTTTTTTTGGCCAACTCCTAAAAAGGCTTATTTTCCTGTTTGCCTAGCTATTTAGTATACCATGGATGTTCTTCTTTTGTAGTTTTTGCTGCAAATATTCTTTCCAATTTGTTTTTGGTATCAGATTTTTCTAATGTCTCCTTGTCGGATGAAATGATTTTTCAAGGGTTTTATTTTAATGAAGTCATGCATCCATTTTTTTCACTTTTGTTATTTCTTTTACTGCATTTATGCTTACAAAGTCTTTCCCCAAGTTAAGATAAAATAAATGATCAAACATTTATTTAGCTATTTGGTTCCATTTTTTAAAAAATATTTTATTTATTTATTTGACAGAGAGACAGAGAGCACAGGTAGGCAGAGCAGCAGGCAGAGGGAGAGGGAGGAGCAGGCTCTCCGACGAGCAGTGAGCCCGATGTGGGACTTGATCCCAGGACCCTGGGATCATGACCTGAGCCAAAGGCAGCAGCTTAACCAACTGAGCCACCCAGGCGCCCTGGTTCCATTTTTAATATTAAACTTTTTAATCCACCTGAAGAAAAAAATACCATAGGAAGTGAAGAAAGTTATTTTTCCCCAAAACTGTTCTCATGCAAGTTCCTGAATGGCTCTTTGCTCATTGTATCTGATGTCACAGAACTCAGTCTCCATTCATTCTCATGAGACCCGTCTCTTGATTCACATTTTTCAGTTTCATCACTGATCCCACTCTTCTTTCTTACACATCATAGACACCCACCTTAGTAAGTTTGATATAGGTCCTCAAATAACATATGCATCCTTATAAGATATGTATTGTTTGTTGTGTCTGCTTAAAATGCACACTCAGTTTAAAATCCCACAGATCATTGTGTCTATTATATTCATCTTTTCAAATAATTTGTTGTTGATTTATTAGCCTTCTCTATTTTATTTCCATCCCTAACTTTATTACTTCTTTCCCTTTTCTTTCTTTCTTTCTTTCTTTTTTTTTTTCTTGAGAGAGTGGGGAGAGGGACAGAAGAAGAGGAAGAGGAAGAAATTCTTAAGCAGGCTCCACGCCCAGAGTGGAGCCTGGCCTGGGGCTCTAAATCAGGACCCTGAGATCATGACCTGAGCCGAAATCAAGAGTCAGCTTCTTAATCGCCCATGCCTCCAGGTGCCCCTCTTTTCTTTTATTTCACTGGGCTTATTCAACTTCTTTCTTTCCAATTTCACAGATTAAGAGTGTAGCTCATTTTCTTTCATTTTTCGTTTTACATTTATTAATGTAGTCAAAGCTCTGAATTCTCCTCTTGGTACTTCTTTGTACTTCTTTCATGTAGTATTTCTGATGTTTTCAATTCTAAGCATTTTTAAATGCTCCTCATAATTTCTGCTTTACCCTAATAATTAATTTAGTAGAATATATTTTAGTTTTGAGACATAAAGAATAATTTTAATATCCTTTTGTTACTAATTTTTTATTTTATTGGAACACGATTGGTAAGATGTCAACTGTACTTTATTAAGGTTGTCTTTGTGATTAATTTTTGTGAGTCTTCTGTTTGCCTGGCAAGAATGTGTATTCTCTGCTTGTTCCTTGCTTTCTTATTAGTTGGTTTTTTGAACAATCCATACATTTGTGTATGTGTGTATCTGTTGGGTTTTTTGGGGGAGGGGGGATGTTCGTTTGACCTCATAGCTTATGATAAGCATATGTAAAATATCCCAGCAACATTTATACCTCTGTTTCTCCCCATAATTCTGCCAGCTGTTGTTTTGTTTAGTGGAGAGGCATCCAGAGTCATTATCTTGGTCCCTTTCTCTCATGCATAATGTCTCTTTATCCCTTGTACTTTTGGTCTTGAACTCCATCTTGTCTGACAACAAATATTTCTAAGTTATTTACTTTCCTTTATCTTGTAGCAGCCTTCTATATTTCTCTTTCAAGAGTTTTTTCAAAAAGAGTCATTGTAGTATAAGCTCTTCCTGAGTCTTTTTCTTTTTTATTTAGTTTGAAAAGATACTTTAGCTAGTTATAAATTTCAACATAATGCATCCAGGTGTTTCTTTCCCTTAATTCTGTTTGGCTTTCTCTAAGGTCTTGTGAACTGAAAAGACTTTCCTCCATCTAGTCAATTCTGTTACCCTTTCAAACATTTCTTCCGCTCTGTTTATGTTTTCACCTTCTGGGATTTCCACTGTAAAGCACGTTGACATTTCTATATCTACCCTCCTATCTCTTAATTATTTTTTTATATTCTTCATCACTTTATCCCTTCTGTGTATTGATATGGTAGAGTTCCTCCAACTTGATCTCCCAGCTCAGCAACTTGTTCTTCGGGTGTATTTCTCGAGTTATTAATCTCCTTTATTGAGTTATTTTTTTCGACTATTACATTTTTTTGTAACCAGGTATTCCACCTGGTTGTTTATTCTGTTAGTTCAGATGTCATGTTACCAATACTAGCTCTTATTTGTTTGAAGATTTTTGCACTTATTTAGCATTAGTTATTTATGTACTCCATTAATTCTGTTTCTTCTCTTTTTGTTGTCCTTTTTAAATGATGATGCTCTTCTCTTTGGGTTTCTATTCCCTTGGGGGGAATCAGCTTCAGTATTTGGCAATATACACTTGTTCTGAGGAGCTGTCAGGTGGTGGGGTGTAGTGAGATCAAGTCCTACAAGGGCGCAGGTCTCCTCTTCCGGGATGGAGAGTTCCTTTTCTCCCCCTCAGCAATCTTAGCTGTCTCCTGCTCATTACACATAGGGTAGGTCACCTGTCCTTTAGGGAACCTCCATCACTTCTGCCCTGCATTCAAGCCTTTTCCAAGAGTTTTTTTTCTCTCCTAGGAGTGGGCAGGAGAGAAGGAGGGAGTACCTAGTGCTGGCCAGTCCACCTGCACCTGTTCTTTGCTTCTCCTTGCCCAGCCAGCTCCAGAGCCATCTGCCAATGTGTACCCCGCCCATGCTGGCACTATGGGGCTGGTGCTGCTGTTTTTCTGTTTTTCTAGTGGCATCAGGCAGGCAAAAATCTACCCAGGGTATTGTAAGAGAAAGAAGCCAACTCCCCAAAAATCCTCTCTTCTTCCAAATGGCCTCATTCCCTCCAGAGTTTCTTACAGTGCTCACATGGGTTTCACAAAGCTGCGTAGGCCCCTCACATTTCTGGCTGCTCCAAGCTCACACCCTGCTGCTCACCAGCCCCACGCCCCCAGGCCCTTCGTGTTCCACGAGGCATCAGACACACTCCCTCCCAGAGTCTTTGTGCTTTTGCATTTTCCCTCTGCCTGGAGGAGTCTTCTGCCTGTAGGGATGTCTTCCTTGTGTCCTTCAGTCTCTGCTCAGTGAGGGCTTCTCTGGGCATGCCCCATAAACACAGGCCTGGTAATCTGCCATCTTGCTCTGGCCCAATACGCTCCAGATAACATGAAGTGTCAACTTGGTATATTGCCCCTTCTGTCCATCCCACCGAGGTTTTGATTAGGATGGAAGGTCTTAGGTACTGGAGTCGAATTGCACTGAACATGAATTTGGACAGAAGAAGCCATTTTACATTAGTCAAGACTCCCTCATTGAAGGAATGTGCTAAATGTGTTAGTTTCCCAAGGCTGCTGTATGCAAGGACCACAAATAGGGTGGCTTAAAACAACAGAAATTTATTCTCTCACAGTTCTGGAGCCTAGATGTCTGAAATCAAAGTACTGGCATGGCCATGCTCCCTCTGAAGGCTCTAGGGAAGATCACGTCTTTCTAGCTTCTGGGGGTTGCTTGTAATCCTTGGTGTTGCTTGGCTTGTAGCTACTTCACTCCAAACTCTGCTGCGATTTTCATGTGGCCATCCTCCCTCTCTGTGTGTCTGTGTTCCAATTTACTTCTTATTACGATGCCAGGCATTGGATGACGGCCCACCTCATCAGTATGATTTCATGTTAGCAAAGACTTATTTTCAAATAAGGTTACATTTACAGGTTTCTGGTGGACATGAATTTGGGAATGGGAACACAAGGGGCACGGTTCAACCTGGTACAATAACTCTTTCTCTTTTCATGTCTCTGTGGCTGTTGGGAACCAGATACAGACATGTATTTTTTTTAACCATCATAGTTTTGAGCTGGCGATTACTACAAAAGGAATGCTTTTTGGATAGTGGAAGTGCAAGACCCCACTAGATTTATGCTGAGCACCCCTGTTAGCGGACTTGAAATTCCTCCCAGTAGAATCAGTAATAGGTTGTTAATAAACACAGGGCCATTGTCTCTACCCTGCAGGGGATTTGTTCTTTTGTCCTCTTCTGTTAGTTGAGAACTATGTATTATTTGATCAGATAAATTCTTTTCTAACATGGCATCTCTGGGCAAGCGTCTTACTGTCATTGAGCCTCAGCATTCTCATCTGGAAAATGGGGCCATAGGACCTCAGAATGTTGTTGTTAGAAGTGTGTGAGATAATCCATATAAAGAGAGTTTCAAGCACCATGACCGGTCCATTATGGGTGTTTATTAAATGTTAGTTCCTCCCCCAAAATACTTCCTGATCGTTTCTATATCCTTTGGAAATTGAAAACATGGGGCAAGAGAATAGATGCTCTGATTTTCAGGGGAAGTGAATATCTTGATATTCCATTTACAATTCTTTTTCTACTTATAAAGCAG
This sequence comes from Ailurus styani, assembly GCA_002007465.1. Lineage (NCBI taxonomy): Eukaryota > Metazoa > Chordata > Mammalia > Carnivora > Ailuridae > Ailurus > Ailurus styani. The sequence continues at coordinate 2,710,965 of LNAC01000026.1, forward strand.
CTATGTGTCTTTAAATTATTTTTTTTAAGATTTTATTTATTTAGGGCACCTGGGTGGCTCAGTGGGTTAAAGCCTCTGCCTTCAGCTCAGGTCATGATCTCAGGGTCCTGGGATCGAGGCCCGCATCGGGCTCTCTGCTTAGCAGGGAGCCTGCTTCCTCTTCTCTCTCTGCCTGCCTCTCTGCCTACTTGTGATCTGATCTCTCTGTGTCAAATAAATAAGTAAAATCTTTAAAAAAAAATGATTCACAACAATTTGTTAAAAAAAAAGATTTTATTTATTTATTTGATAGGGAGGACAAGCTCAGGTTGGGGGGAAGAGCAGAGGGAGAGCGAGAAGCAGACTCCCTGCTGATTAGGGAGCCTGACCATGAGACCATGACCTGAGCCAAAATCAGACGTTTAACTGACTGAGCCACCAGGCACCCCATGTTTCTGTAAGTTATTACAAGCCAGGAACATGACCCTGAATTAACATGCTGCATGGGTATCTGAAACTCATGGAAAACCAGTCAAGGAAAACACAGCATATTCTTTTACCCCTGCTCATCTGCATGGCACCCTGAGCTTTGCCTTTCCCAAACTGTCTCATCTTGTCACGTGCCCTGGCCCCAGAATGTAAGCAGGTGCCAGGTAGAGGTGGTCCCCTTCACATAGAAATAAAGCACTGTATAGTATATTTTCCTCTTGTTCTTTCACCTGTGTTTTGCACTTTTGCAAAAAAGGCTGCTGTTGTTAGTGCTTCTCAGTGTCCTTGTGAACACTGGGAGCCAGGCTGCTGTAGAAATCTGTGCAGCTGGTTCCTGACTAGTATTTTGTAATCCATTCTGAAAAATGTAATAGCCCCTGGTTTTTCAGGTGCGTGCATTCCGTGTCTTAGAGATAATTGTGAACAATGGTCGAGGCTTGGTTGGGCCATCAGTCCCCTTTTTCACATGTCTTGAAGAGGCACCTGAAATTCTGATTTTTAAGGCTGTTTCTGTTTGGTGTTATGATTTTCTCGAAGGTGCTATTATTTATTCTACCGCTAAGCATGGATTTGCCCTTGAAGTTTGTGTGATTTAACCTTCTGATATGTATGGGTATTTGCTCAGTTTTCTCCTTTGTAAAATCTCACTGTGAATGACTCTTAAAGTGTTTTGGACTTTTGAATGGATACCAGACTTATCAATTTCATGGGCCAACAAAAGAGACAACAAAAAACTCGAGAACTGAAATCCTCTGCCAACGTTTTATTTTGCCAGGAGTCTACATTTCTACAAATGCCATTTTCTATCACTATCGGTTCATAAAAGGACATTTGAACATCAAAGCAAGCAAGGAAGTAATCTCACAATATAGGAACAGACCTTGAAGTGGAATGCATTCAAGAAGAAAAATGTGCTACATGGTCCTTTTCCTCTTCTTGCCCCGGACCAGGGAACAGCTCTGCAAAGACATGTGCGCACAGCAGCCTTAGGAGCCCTGTCCACCCTCTTCCCAACTGGCTTTACGCACTTTCTGAACAACCGTCCTTTGTCAAGGTTGTTCCTACCCGGCACTTCGCCCTCTCGCTGAGCAGCGTTCCAACGGCCTTCCCTGTGGTGGAGGCCTTGCTGCCACACTGGAGAGCCTTGATCATCAATTCTGGGAGGCTGATGTCAATGGAGCTGCTGGTGGAGAAAGCCCAGCAGAGGTGGCAGCTGTTAGCTCTGAGGAAACCAAGCAGCTGTTCACTGTCGTTCCAGAGCCAGCTCATCATGGAGATGGATTCCTAGTCCTCCCCCATCCTCACTCTTCTCATCCAGGCTAGGAGAACCTGATGGCTTTCATCTTGGTGCCATGCCTCAAGGACTTTGCCATTTGTCTCGCTCTCCTTCCAGGCTTTCGATAAGTGTTTTAGGTCATCATCTGGACAGCGCTCCAACACCAAGCACAAAATGTACCTCCGTACAGCAGGGGTGTACAGCAGGGATTTGGCTTGGATCAGATTTTCTTTCCGAATTCGCAGCACAGCCTCTGCAAAACTGGGAAGAAGCTGATGTGTCTGCTATTCCTGGGCTTTCCTCTCTGCCCCCCTTCATTTCATTCTCATCTACCCTTCCTCCTGAGACTGGTGCTGGGTGCCATCCTTCATTCTTCCTCCACGGTGCAAGCATTCTGAGTAAGCTGCTAAAAACCACTCACGGTAAGGAGTCGGGAGTGTGATTTCCTTCCTCCCAGAGGTTCTTACACACAATGAAGAGAAGAGAGAGCATTGGCGTCGGAAGGATTTAATTCCAGTCCTGACTGTACATGTTGTGGTGGGACTCAGACAATTGATATAATTTTCCCAAGACTCTGTTTCTTCATGTACCATTACTTCATTTCCTTGATGTAAAAATGAAATGAGACTGAGTGGTCAAAATGCTTTGTAATCTGAAAAGTGTTCTGATGATTTGTTAGTCTTTTCCTTGGGTTGTAAATAGTAGAGACCAACTGAGAGAGCCTGAGTAAGGATATTGGGTTTGGCTAATGAAGCCTCAGGTAAGGCAAGATTGAGGGGCTACTGGAAACTGAGATGCTCTCTCTCTCTCCTTGTAGCAGATCCTTCCAGTGCTGACCAATATCTGGTTCTGCTCTCCTTCAGAGACATGAAGTGAAGTTCTGTTTCGTAGCCCTCCTGGCATCTAGATGGAACTCATGTATGACTGAGTTCTGGGCAATGGACTTTGGAAAGAAGTGATACATGCTTCTTGTAGACCTGGTTACAAAATGTCCAGTGTGAGTTTTCATGTTTTGTCTCTTCAGTACTGGGATGGGATGGGATGATGCCAGGGGGATCTTGAAACCACCAGATTGTGGAGACGTGGCATGGAGTGAGAGAGCCTGGGTCCCAGAATCACCACTTGGAGAGAGCTGTGCCTGAGAGCTGCCCAACGTTAACATTGGACTTTCTTCCTGTGAGCAAGAAATAAATTTGCATCATGTTAATCCACAGAGCTCTGGGACTGTTTCTTATAGTAGTCTACCCTAACGTGCCATACCTTGAGTCTGCTTCCCCTGGCCCCCAAGTTGTCTGTCTCTCTTGCTACATACCAGCTTCCTCCACTTTCTTATTCATCAAGAGGGAAAAGGGCCACCAGCAATAGAAACCAAGGTGATCTCTCTTCCACTCAAGTGAACAAATTCTTTGCAACTGAAAATATTATTTAATATTTCAAATTCCTTTGAGAGAACTGGGTTAAGTCCAGCTTGTAATGGGTGTCAATTTTTGAACCATCAATATGGCATATCTGTGGGATAAGGAGGAGGGACAATTTCCAGAAACGTGGTGCTTGGTGCCAACTCAAAACATATTTACCCAGTACTCCATACTTACTATTAATGTGTAGGGTTTTTTTTTAAGGTTTTATTTATTTATTTTTGGGTGGGAGGAGCAGAGGGAGAGGAAGACAATCTCTAGCAGACTCTGTGCTAAGGACAGTGCCTGACATGGGTCTTGATTCCAGAACCCTGAGATCATGACCTGAGCTGAAATCAAGAGTCAGTCGCTTAACTGACTGAGCTACCCAAGAGCCCCTTTGAAGGCCTTTTCTAATTTGATAGGTGACAAATAGTTCACTATTGTCATTATAAATGTTTTTGATTACCAATGGGAGTGAACATTTTTTCAAGTATTGGTCATTGTATTTCTATTGTAATTTGCTGAATCATATTATCTCATATACCACACATGTATGTATATTCTTTCAAAAGTGACTTATTTTCTGAACCCTGGAGAATACAAGGCTGTGTTTGCATATAGCTGGCTCCAGATGAAAGCTTGTCAAATGAACGAATGCCCACATATATATGTGCCTGCACACAGTTTGTTATGTGTACTATAGTAATAATAATAAGTAGGAATAGGAGGAAGAGTAGTTCGCAGTGCACTTGACCTCTAGAGCCTGGAGAATTATGGGCTAGAGAATTAAGGCAGCCTGGAAAGGAATAAGAGATTTTTCCAGGTTAAGTCAGACAGTCTTGTCCAAAGCTCAGCTTACTTTCTATTAGTTCAAGGTATTTTCCATTGGCTAACTTTTGAGTCAGTTTTACAATGAACATTACAATGTCATCATTATTTAAGTAGAAAGTGCTTTTTTGGGCTATGGAGAAAAAAATTCATCACCTGGAGAAAAAAAGCAACCCACATATTAATTATAGAATCGTTCATCTTGACAGTGATCCTTATGTTAATGAGTCCTTGTATAATTCTCATCCAGTTTTATGAGAATGAATTTGCAGTTGGGAGAAATTCTCGTGGTCTCTTAAGACTAGACTTACAGAACTCGAGAGAGCAATAGCAAGAAGTATCAGTCTATTGCTGAAGAATTAATATGGTGAGTCATGGGTTTGAATCCTAGGTTTATGGGAACTGAGTAAGTGTGGGGAGGACCTTCTGAAAGCTTGTTTTGGCAATGGGAGGCTTGGAAGTTTATCTTTCACACCCAAGAGCTTCAAGATCTGAACGAGGAAGGTACAGTTTTTTATTTCATGATTAAAAATTTTAAAAGAATCTTTGTTTAGGTACAAAATTTAAGAATTGCCTTTTATGGAACCATAAATAAATGACCAGTTCTCCTTTTTTAATGTGGTTAATGATACCCACCAGCACAGTGATGAACAACATCATCTCCAAGATAATGAATAATGATGCACCCTTTGGTCCATCAATAAACAACTACCTGGTTATGTTAACATAACCAACCTTCATGTGGAAATAGTTATTTAGATTTATAAATATTGATAATTCAATTAAATTGATTTTTACAATAATTTATCTAAATCTAACGCTAACAATTTATGCTTATAGTAGTAGGCTTTTTTTTAAACCATAGGAAATGAATGTATCAAATCACTCTTTTTTGCTTTACTAGGATTTTTCAATAATTAAAACATCGCATGAAGGAGATGTGGACCATTGAAGGGCTGTGTAACTGATTATGCAATTCAGTAATTGAATGCAAAATTCTATAATTCTCCATCACCTAGACATGAGAGCAATCAATGATAAGCTGATGAGAATTATGAAGCAAATCACCAAGTGTTAAGTGTTAAAATCCATTGGCACTCAGGTGTGGAAGAGATTTTAGAAATGTGTTACCAGGAAAAAAAGCCATACAGTTCTGCCACTGTTGTCCTCTCTGCTTCACCCCGACGTGAGACTGTGAGCATGGGAAGTAGCCCCCAGAGCCCATGCCCTGCCCGCTCAATTTGTGATAATGTTCACAGGTGCAGTGTTAAGTTCAGACTGACGTTATGGACTGAATGTTTGTGTCCACCCCCCTCCACCCCCAAATTTGTATGTTGAAGCCCTTGCCTCCATTGTGGTGGTATTCGGAGATGGGGCCAATTAGGAGATAATTGAAATTTACTTCGGTCTTTGACATTGGCCTTCATGATGGGATTAGTGTCCTTACAGGAAGATGAAGAGACACCCGAACTCTGTCTCTGTCATGTGAGGACACAGTGAAGAGGTGGCCAGGAAGAGGGCTCTTACTAGGAATCAAGTTGGCCAGCACCTTGACCTTGGACTTCTCAACCTCTGGATGGGTGAGAAATTAGTATTTGTTGTTCAGGCACCCAGTATATGGTACTTTGTTGTGGTAGCCTGAGCTAAGACAGATTGAGATCTAGGCTTCTGCAGATTTGATAGATAAATTGGATTTCTCAGGTGTATTGTCTCAGGTGGTATTAATTTCTTTTTGGTATTAATTTCTTTTTCTTTAAAAAAATTTTTTAAATTAATATATAATGTAATATTTGTTTCAGGGGTACAGGTCTGTGACTCGTCAGTCTTATATAACATCCACGCTCCTGACAATACATACCTTCCCTATGTCCATCACCCAGTTACTCCATCCCCGCCTCCCCTTCCAGCAACCCTCAGTGTGTTTTCTAAGATTAAGAGTCTCTTATGGTTTGTCTGCCTCTCTGGTTTCATCTTGTTTCTTTTTTTCCTCTCTTCCCCTGTGGTCCTCTGCCTCGTTTCTCATTCTTTCCTCATTTTTATAAGCAGCCATTTCACACTTCGTCAGCAATTATGGAATATGAAATTTAACCTCATTATATACATTCATGTGGAAATTAATATTAACACTGTAATGTTGTAAACTATGAAACAAATTAAATATACACAAAACACAGAAAATACTGTAACAGACTTCTGTGTATCCACAACCCAAGTTTAATACAGTCAGCTTTGTTTTAAATATCTCCCCTCACTTTCGTTTTAATTTAGGGAGTAAAATCCAATAGTTACAGCTTAAGTTCTATTCTTCATCCCTTTATTTTTTCCTTGTCTACCCTTATCTCTTAGAGGTAATATCTATCCTGAGATCACTGGGTATCACCATACATATTTTGGAATGCTTCCTGCACAGGTAAGTAAGTACATGTATAAAGAATTGTTCCATGTATTTTCAAAATGCACATCATAGCATTCTTCTCAAATTTGCTATCTTCAGGTAAGCATATATATGTGAGATTTATGCACATCTAGAAAGGTCAGTCTTCTACTTTTCCGGGAAGGGCAGTATCAGTAATGTAATAAACTTTCATATACATATCTCATTTGCACTTGAAAGAGTCTTTCCTACTTTAGATGCCTAGAAATGGAGTTTTCAAACACCATTTTATAAATCATATGTATGTATGTATTTGAAAGAGAGCATGAGCAGGAGGTGGGGCAGAGGCAGAGGGAGCGGAGAGGGACAAGCAGACTCCCCACTGAGCAGGAACCGGATGCACAGCCCGATTCCAGGACCCTTAGAAGGTGACCTGAGCCGAAAGTGGATGCTTAACTGACTGAGCCACCCAGGCACCCCTCAAACACCGTTTCAAAGAAACTCAGACTACAGTTTTGTCATTTCAAGAGAGTGTTGTTCTACCTAGGAAATTGTTTCATTGCTTGAACACAAACTGCTATGTGAACCTTGCCGGGAACAACACACAATAACACAGTCATTATTTACTGGGACTTGCTGTGTGTCAGGTACTGTTAATATGGGGTTTACATGAATTACTTCTTCTACCACAGTTAGTTTCACCTGTTCTTTTTTTTTTTTCTCATGTCAACTTTATTTGTGTAACGAAGATCTTTGTCTCTAGTTAAAGGATTTTAAATTTTAATGAAGTATAACATCCATTTTGCTTGCACGGATTATGTTTTTAAAAATGACTGTTGTAGTGGTGCCTGCCCCTACACAGTGGGTAGCTCAGTGGGTTAAAGCCTCTGCCTTCGGCTCAGATCATGATCTCAGGGTCCTGGGATTGAGCCCCACATCAGACTCTCTGCTCAGCAGGGAGCCTGCTTCCTCCTCTCTCTGCCTGCCTCTCTGCCTGCTTGTGATCTGATCTCTCTTTCTCTGTCAAATAAATAAATAAATAAATATGACTATTGTAAAAAACGTGTAACATAAAATTGTAACCATCTTTAATTGTACAGTACAGTCAAGTTAACTCTATGTACAATGTTGTACAACAGATCTCTAAAATCTTTTCATCTTGCAAAACTGAAATTCTATGTGCATTGAACAGCTCCCCATGTTCCCCTCCTGGTAACTACATTCTGTTCTCTGTTTCTATACATTTGGCTAGTCCATACCTCATTTAAGTGGAGTCATACAGATTTGTCCTTCTGTAACTGGCTTATTTCACTTAGCATAATGTCTTCACAGTTCATCATGTTGTAGTAGATGACAGAATTTCCTTCTTTTTAAAGGCTGAATAAGGGGTGCCTGGGTGTCTCAGTGGGTTAAAGCCTCTGCTTTCAGCTCAGGTCATGATCTCAGGGTCCTGGGATTGAGGCCCGCATTGGGCTCTCTGCTCAGCGGGGAGCCTGCTTCCCCCTCTCTCTCTCTGCCTGCCTCTCTGGCTCCTTGTGATCTCTCTCCCTCTGTGAAATAAATAAATAAAATCTTTAAAAAAAAATAAAGGCTGAATAATATGACATTGTATGTAAATACCACCTTTGGTTATCCATTCATCCATTGTTGGACATTTGGGTTGCTTCCGCCTCTTTTCTATAGTGAATAAAGCTGCAACGAACATAGATATGAACATCTCTTCAAGATCCTGTTTTCAGTTCTTTTGGATATATACCCTGAAGTGGGATTGCTGGAACATAGGGTAATTTTATTTTTAATTTTTTGAAGAACCTCCCTACTGTTTTCCACAGCAGCTGAACCATTTTACATTCTCACCAACAGCGCACAGGGGTGCCAATTTCTTTATATCCTTGCCAGCATTTGTTTTGTTTTCTTTCTTTCTTTCTTTCTTTCTTTCTTTCTTTCTTTCTTTCTTCTTTCTTTCTTTCTTTTCTTCCTTCCTTCCTTCCTTCCTTCCTTCCTTTCTTTTTTTTTTTTTTTGATGTTTGCCATCCTAATGGGTATGAGGTATGATATCTCATTTGGTTTTGATTTGCATTTTCTTCATCATTAGTGACCTCGAGCATTTTTTCGTATGCTTGTTGACCATTTGTATATCGTCTTTGCAGAAACGTCTGTTCAACTCTTTTACTCGTTTTTTTAAAAAGATTTTATTTATTTACTTGTCAGAGAGAGAGAGAGAGAACAAGCAAGAGGAGTGGCAGGCAGAGGGAGGAATAGGCTTCCTGTTGAGCTGGAGCCAGATGCAGGGCTCCATCCCAGGACCTGGGTATCATGACCTGAGCTGAAGGCAGAGGCTTAACCGACTGAGCCACCCAGGCATCCTGTCTTTTGCCCATTTTTAAATTGAAACAAAATATGTTTATTTTGTTATTGAGTTTTAGGAGTTCCTTATATATTCTGGATATTCACTCTTTGTAAAATATGTGGTTTGCAAATATTTTCTCCCATTCCATAGCCTGCCTTTTCACTCTGCTGATGATTTCCCTGTTGTGTAGAAGAAACCCATTGGGTGCATATGAGAATCCTCATTTCAGTGTATCCTAGACAGTGCTGGATACTATCAGATTTCTTCATTCTTGTCCCTTGTACTTTATAGACTCTGAAAGCCTCAGAACTTGGACAGAAACAGTTCTGGAACTCAGGATTCTTTATTCCCAACACAGGGCTCAGTAGTAGTTTAAATATTAACCATTTATGCTCTTTTATCTCTACTTTCTACAAAATTTTCAGAGATATTTTAAGATAATTGACAAAGTGGTGGGCCTGGCGTTTGGGTTTGCCCTGAAAGTTCCCTCAACCTGTCTGGCAGGGAGGGGATGCAGCCATTCTTACCTTTCATTTCAAAAGCCTTCTGCAAAACACCACTACTTACCTTCCATGTTTTTCTAAGTGTATGTGGGAAGCAGGGGCAGAGTGTTGGGGGTGGAAGGGTACACCATTATTTGGAGAGTTCGGGCACTTTAAGACACAACTGGAGGTAAAATTCAAGGAATAGTTAAGTTGGGAAAAGTTCATCGGAATAGGTCCAAGGTTTTGTTGATACAATCAAAGAGAAAGGTTGTTTGGACAGAGATGCTGAACAATTCAAATCTGGAAGGCTGATGGAATTCTGCTGTTACAGAAACATGGGGTATACGTTTGTAGGTCAATGTACTTCTATGCAAATCACACATCACTCTACAGAACTCGTTGTTCAAAGACACTGTAAAAAGAAATCCTTCTATTACCTTTGTCCCAGAAGACTTTCTTTTGGCTGAAAAGGCTGCAAGGATAGGTATTCACAATGGTTTATAGGCATGAGTTAGAGCTCAGGTCTTTTCCCTGAGGAAGTAGGAATTAGGCCTGCATTTGTGAATAATGCAGAGACATGTTAGGGAAAAGGGCTACATGATGGGTGAGCCTCTCTATTCAGCCACACTCCACCAAGCTCTCCTTTACTTAGCCCAGACCTGGGTTTGTTTACTCGCAAGCTAATTAACCTCAGTGTCCTCTTCTGAAAATGAGGATAATGATCATTCTGACTTCACAGGACTGTTGTGACTGTTAAAAGAGATAATGCATTTGAAGTGCCCAGCATATGGGAAGCACTTGATAAATGCGAGCTCTTCTGATTAGTCTCTACTCTCTCTGAATCCTTAAAAGGCTTTTGGTGGAGTGCCTCATAATTTAGTAGCTAATATCATATTGTCTTATATAGTTTGCTACTGTTTCTTCCAAGTTAATCATCTCTTCCTTCTGCATCATAAATTTCATGAAGGAGACACTGTCTTCGAAATATGTAGACCTGCTCCTTTCCGGAATGTGTCCACAGATATCCTTTTATGCATCTTTTGAATCTCCCACTTGCTCAGCTCATAGTTGAACATGGACAAGGCCCTCTACAATATGTATTAACTGACAGATAGCTCTTTGTTGGAAAGATGAATCCCTCCAGAAGTTACTAGACTGTGAATCAGAGAGTTTCACTTTGGAGAAAGAGCAAAGTGCATTTAAACATCCTAAAAGGAAGCTTCTCAACTTGAGAATTTTTAGGCTGCTGGGTTAAATACAAAATGCTTATTAATCCTTCTTCATAGGAGCACTCTGGTAAAGGTAAGAAGTACCTGTGGCACACTGTCCTTTTTGAAGAGGAAAACACAATGCTATAACAGTATGTGAAGCCCATTGCTAAGCAACAGAACCAGGTCTGGCCTGCATGGGGGTGAAAATTCTTCTGTGTTTGGTCTGATGGAGAATTATGAAATGGAAAGTGTTTAATAGAATCTAACTTGCAGCAATAACACTCATTATTCTTCAGAGCACTAATCAGCAGTTGATAACTAATTTTCACAGGAGGCTCTGATAATAGCTCACATTTTCTGTTGCTGGATGAAGGAGTTCAACAAGGTTTTGCATATTCATTTTTGTGGAAGATATGGATCTGTGTTCTAAGTTTAATCCAGGAATATAAAAATTCAACTCTAGTAATTGTTTTGAAGATTTTATTTATTTATTTGTGAAAGAGAGCACAAGCAGAGGGAGGGACAGAGGGAGAGGGAGAAGCAGGCTCCCCCCTGAGCCAGGAGCCTGATGCAGGGCTCGATCCCGGAACCCTGGGATCATGACCTGAGCCAAAGGCAGATGCTTAACTGGAATGACCCACCCAGGCAGCCCTCAAGTAATTTCAATTCAAGTTAATCTTTATGTAAAAATGTTTATTGGAATAATTTAGCAAGGGTCTCCAGACAGCATCACCTGAGAAGTTGTTAGAAATGCAAATTCCAATGCCTCAGCTGGGGCTCTCTGAATCAGAAACCCAGGCAGCTGGGCCCAGTGCTCCCTGTCAGCAGCCCTTCTGGTGATTCTGATGCTCATTATAATTTGATAACCAGGGGCCTGGAGGGTGGGGATTACTAGGTGAGACACATCAAAGTAGCTAGTAAAGGGCTAAGTTCAGTTTAGATCAGCTGGAACAACCGGGGCTCCATTTTGAACTGGAGAAGAAATTAATTCAGAAAGCAACCATAGGGCGCCTGAGTGGCTCAGTGAGTTAAAGCCTCTGCCTTCAGCTCAGGTCATGATCTCAGGGTCCTGGGATCGAGGCCCACATCGGTGCTCCCTGCTCGGCAGGGAGCCTGCTTCCTCCTCTCTCTCTGGCTGCCTCTCTGCCTACTTGTACACTCTCTCTCTCTGTCAAATAAATAAATAAAAAATCTTAAAAAAGAAAGTAACCATAGAGGAAAAAAAAAAGCACTTGTTGTGGAAGAGATTTTTCAAGATAGCCCACACTTACTTCCGCTGAAATTAGAGCCATTTATAAACACCTTTCACCCGTTGCATCTATGGACAATCAGTTTTGGAAGAGATCATTTATCAAGAATATATAGTAGTTTCTTTGTTTTTTTTCCCCACCAGAGATAGTAGGGGGAAATGATGTCTGTTGCTTATAACACCAGAGAGTGGTACTTGAAAAGTTTTAAATAAATTAAAATATGAAGTCTAGAAAAAAATATGTGCACATCAATATCATAAACTTGGCAACATTTTGAAAGTTTGAAATAATGGGCATTAACTCAGGCAAAATGACTGACAAGGCCATTGCTCAGTTTCATATTGAGAATTAAATTTGGTAAATTATGTAATTTCATTTGATCAACTACTAGCCCTGAGACCACAAATCACTTGTGCCTCCTGGGCCTCCTTTTTGAAATCAGCCATGTCTTAGTTCCTTTCCACATCCAGAATTCTGTGATGGGATAAGACTGCACATTCTGTGAAACAGCTTATATAGTTTCTCAAAGAGAATATGCACTAGCTCACTTGACTTTTATGAGAATGCACTCCTTCCATACTGCAAAAGAATGTTTGTCTTTGGACAACTGAATCTTAGAAAGCACACAATGATTAGTGTTGTAGTTTCAGCAGAAGATTCACACATTTGATAACGAACTGACTCTGGTAAGTGTTGTTTTGGATAATGTGATCCTTGAAGGATGGGCCTCCGAGGAAGAATGCCTTTGGGAAGCCGAATCTTGAGCTCCATGTGCCGTCTAAGTGAACTGCAACCTTCCGGGAGAGATCTATGAGCTCTAAATTGAAGCTAAGCTGCCATTGTTGGGTGAAAATTTCCAGGGAACCTGGCCAATCTGAAGGGAGCATAGTATCATTAGGGCAGTAATTAGGACTTAGGACTTCGGGATCAGACTGACTGATATTTGAATCCTAGCTTTGCCACTCAGCTAGTTGTACCTACTTCTTAAGGCTGTGCAAGGATTGAGAAAAGCTAAATAAGATGATATGTGTAAAGAATGGCCACAGTTCCTGAGAGGAAATAAATGTTCAATAATTATTAGTTTAAAAAAATAAGTTTAGTGCTGTTGAAGTAAATTGGCTCATTCAAATTGGTCTTGGTGAATATGTTATTTTATATAAAAAACGATGTTGTTTTGCATTCTGCTTATTCTTCATGTACAGTTGTGTCTTATTAGCTAATTGATTCACTGACTTCTTTATTCAGGAAGTGTTTAGGGGTACCTGGTGGTCTCAGTGGGTAGAACATAAGACTCTTCATTTAAGGGTCATGAGCATGGAGTATTGAGCGTGGAGCCTACTTAAAAGAAGGACTATTTCTTGAGCACCTATGATGTGTCAGATTTCCTTCTAGACTTTGGAAGCACAGCAGCAAACAAGACAGCAAAGGTCCCTGTTTTTATGGATATGCATGCTAGTGGGGAAAGGAAAGGAAAAGAAAGAAGTAAAAAGCAGAAAACAAACAACAAACAAGAAAATTAACTGATAGTGATAAATGCTGAGAAAAAAAATGAAACAAGGTGAGGTCTGAGGAAGCTTTAGATCAGGTGTTCAGGGAAGGCGTCTCTTGAGAGGTGACATTTAAGATGTCATTTGGATGGAGCAAATTTCTGGAGTCTGAGGAAGATATGATAGTGATTTAGATGAGAGTGGAAGTGGTTAGGATGGAGAGAGATGTGATTCAGTTAGGAGACATGGCAAGAGAATCAACAGAATTCACTGATGGGTTGGATGGAAGATATAATGGAAAGAGAGGAATCAAAGATGACTCCTGTGGACTTTGGCTTGTTGGGGTAGTGGTACCATCTGCAGAAATGGAGCAGGTTGGGGAGGATGCAGGATGCAGCTGGCATAAGAAGAATCAGATGTCTGGATTTGTAAAGACTGAGTTGCCTGTTGAACTCTAAGTGGAGTTTTCAACTAGACAACTGGGTACGTGACACCAAAGTTAAACTTTTTTTTTTTGCCTTTAGATAATATTTAATGGAGTAAGCTGGATGAGAGTACTTAGGGAAACAAGTACAGTTAGAGAAGAGAAGGGGTTGTAGGAGTATTCTTAAAATGTCAGGTACTTAAGACTTACAACAAAACTATTTTTATTTTTTAAAACAGATTTTATTAATTTATGTGACACAGAGAGAGAGAGAGAAAGAGAAAGAGAGAGAGAGAGAGAGAGAGAGAGAGAGAGTGCACACAAGCAGGGGGAGTGGGAGAGGGAGAAGCAGGCTTCCCCCAAGCAGGGAGCCCAATGCGGGACTCCATTCCAGGACTCTGGGTTCATGACCTGAGCGGAAGGCAGATGCTTAACCGACTGAGCCACCCTGGCGCCCCATAACAAAACTTTAGAGTAATAACATATAACTCTTAAAGAACTGTCCACAGACAAATGAACTGAAAGGAATTTTTGACCTTCTTAGATTCTTCAGTATATATGTATGGACAACAAAGAGAAGCCTAATTGTAATTCACTTGTATTACATGCGTTCACTTGACCCATATTTTTGAGTGCCTACTGCAAGGCACCATATGTGGTACTATGTATAAAATGAAATCAAAAGAACCAGTCATGTTGTTGGCCAAACATATTTACTGAACACATGCCGTGTTCATAGTACTAGATGATTTGAGTAGAGACCACACAAATGTTCTCTGTTCCCAAGAGAAGACAGTCTAAAGCTGCCACTCAAGAGGAGAACAAACCTCGCCAAGGTCCCAAGGAAAGAGTGTTTCCTTTTCCTTCTGCATATCTGATGTTCTTAGACCATGGGCCATTAGGAAATCTACGTGGGCCAAATGAATTTGGTGAAGCAGGCCACAGTCTAAAACCATTTTGTCTTTTCCCCTCCCTTCTACTTCTGGTCAAAGAGGGGGCTTTTATGGGCAGCGGGAAGCTTATTTCAGCCCATCTCATACTTGTAGTTGACTGGTACCCCAGCATTCACATCTCCTTATCCGGGGAGAAAAGACATAAAGAATCCATCAGCACTTTTAATGGCTGATTTCTTTTCCCTACTAAATCAAACACAGGCTCCCTGAAGAACAGTTCTAATGTTTCAATATTAATATCCACTATTTGTTCAAAATTCTATACTGCCTGTATAGCCAGTGGATGGGTTAGAGGTACGCCCACTTATCCGTGCAAATGGGAAGGAAGGGAAGCACCTCTTCTGGGCTAATGGTTGTATCTGCTTTATTAAGATGCAGCTGAATGTTTTGGTGAATTGTTGTCAGAAAGAACAGCCGGGCATCAATTACGGGGAAGCAAAAATCATTGTATTTAGTGGTCATTGTCTACTTTTTAAATGGACTTTATTAAATAAGCCCAGATAAAAGCTTAGTTCATTCAAGTACTTGGTACATTTACGGATCAATCATCCTGGCAGACCCATCGTGATGATAAAGTTCTGCTTAGAAAGAAACACTCAGGAAGTTCCACATGAATATTTTTTTTGGTCAATGTGGCCAATTGGTAATGGAAATACTTAGGGTATTTTTTGGGCAAGTGAGGTCAAAATAATTTCTTGGTGCTTTAGGACGTCAGATTCTGTTGCCCCAGCCAAATGCTTGGCTATATGCTAAACAGTTTCAAACGTGTGGTGGTGTTCCATGAGCAACATCTTGATCCTTTTCCCTGCTGCCAGCATAGCTTGCTTCTATGTCACTTTCCTTGAACGCAAATAGAAGGTTCGTTATGAAATCTTAAGTTAATCCCTAAGTCTGCTATCCGAGGTGTATGGATTTCTCTTCAATCAACGGTACATGGTGTGAGCCCAGTAGATACTCAGCAGGGAACTTAGCTATTAAATTTTGCCATTCAGAAGACTGAGGTTCGGTTGTTAGCTAGTACTTGACAGTTTCAAGGACATTCATTTCTGGTTTCTCTAAGTCACTTCATTTAGTTATAGCACCAGAAAGACCTAGATTGTATTAGCTTCTGCTTTCTGTGGGGTTAATACGAGGCAGGTACATTTGAACAACATTTAGGTATCTTATACAAAACAACACAGGAAAATCATGGTATTAATTGATCTAACGTTCCTTATATAAAGAATCGCATGATAAATTCCTGCTTGAAACCAGCATTGGAGAAATGTTAGCCTTTTTAGATGACTCAGTGTATTTTCTGAGATGGGAACTACACACTACAAATGATTTTCTCCTTTTATTGTGACTACCAGGGAACTGAGAACTTATTTTAGCATGCCCTAATATCTTTAGGTGTCCTATTATCTTAAATTCTTTACTGGCTTCTTATCCATCTTTTAAATGTGTCTAGTACAGTTTTATAACTGCTGCAAGTTTTTCGAAGAAAAATAGGAGAGTTCACCTCCTTAAAGAGGCTTTCTCTGGAAACTCAGTTGAAGTCAACTCCCCTCCCCTAGCCCCCCAACCCATTTTTCTTATCAAAGCACTCCTCCTTCATTGTAAGTGTAATTGCATTGCGTCGTAATTATTAATTATTATTTGTTTCCTTGTTTATGTTTGTCTCCTCTAGACTCCAAGCTCAGCGAAGACAGACTATATCTCTTTCAGAACGTTAGCCCTAGCTGATTCTAACACAGTAAATGTTCAATAAAAACAAGTCAAATTATGAATAAATTGTAGTAATCCTAGTACTATCAGTCACTAAAGTCTTATAACACAATATTCTTAAACATCTAGAAATATTGTTGGGATGTTATGTTAGTACGTGATAATTTGCATACTCATGCATGTTGCTCTTTTACAGATGTATTTCTTTATATTTGAGAGAGAGAGAGAGAGAGTGTGCACGGCTGTGCATGCACGCACACACAGGGGAAGGGACAAAAGGAGAGGGAGAAGCCCTCTCCCTGCTGAGTGGGGAGCCTGCCCAGGGCTCACTCTCATGAACCTGAGATCATGACCTGAACAGAAACCAAGAGTCAGATGTTTAACACACTGAGCCACCCAGGTGCTGCTATTTGGCACTTTTAAAAGATTTATCATTCAGGTTTTTACAAACTCTCCCAGAATTTTCACAATAAGCAATAATTAAGATCAAAACGAAATATTAGAGAACTTAAGGAATCATTAGAATTCATAACTTAGTAAAAGAATAATTAATTAGTACACATTTCAGGTAATATTATTTATAGCATAATACCTTTATCAGGAGTTACACAGAAAGAGGCGATAGCATGGCTGCACATTCCAAATAAAGTTTTGGGATTTACAGTTACAGAGATTGAGGCCTGTATTTCCTTTGACAAATTCTGTTCTTTTTTTTTTTTTTTAAGATCTTATTTATTTATTTGACAGAGAAACAGAGATCACAAGTAGGCAGAGAGGCAGGCAGAGAGAGAGGAGGAAGCAGGCTCCCTGCCGAGCAGAGAGCCCGATATGGGCCTCGATCCCAGGACCCTGAGATCATGACCTGAGCCGAAGGCAGGGGCTTTAACCCACTGAGCCACCCAGGCACCCGACAAATTCTGTTCGTAAATCTTTTTTGGGGGATGGGAGAGTACGGGGAAGAAAAGTTATGTGAGATTCCTATTGCCCGTTCAGAAAATAGCAAATGTGAAATGGGGAATAAGAATTCAGGTCCAGAAGTTTTCACATCTAGCTGATGTGGGCATATCCTCTACCATCTTCCTTTCCTACTTCTTTCCTCCTCTCTTCTATCCCTTTCTTTGTCCTTTCCTTTAGTTGTCAGATCTTAGTCTTCGCCAGTCTGTGACAATTTCATGACTTTGACGCTATTTGTCAGATATTTTGCGGAAGGTCTCTCAATTTGGGTTCGTCTGATGTTTCCTCATGAAAAGACTGAGACTCTGAATTTTGGGGAAGGATAGCACAGACAGATATGCCCTTCTGGTCACATCATGTGGGGCACATGATGTCAATATGATTTATTTCTGGTGATGTTAACCTCAATCATTTGGTCCAGGTGGTGTCTGCCAGGTTTCTCTGCTATAAAGTTTTTATTTTTTCTCCTTTCTATACTCTATTGGTCAAAAGTGTGTGACTTTTTGTACCCAGCTCTACTGAGATGTAGTTGATGAATAAAAATTGTTTACATTTATGGAGTACATGTGACATTTTGATATATGCGTTCATTGCAATTGATTTCCACAGTCAAGCTTATTAACATAGCCATCCTGTCACAGAGCTATCATTTTTTTATGTGAGGTAAGAACATTTAAGAGCTACTCTTTTAGGGGTGCCTGAGTGGCTCAGTCGTTAAGTGTCTGCCTTTGGCTCAGGTCGTGATCCCAGGGTCCTGGGATCGAGCCCACATCAGTCTCCCTGCTCAGCGGGGAGCCTGCTTCTCCCTCTCCCACTGCTTGTATTCCCTCCTTACTCTTGCTCTCTGTTAAATAAATAAAATCTTAAAAAAAAAAAAAGATCTACTCTTTTAGCAAATTTCAAGGATGCAACATACTATTAATGATAGCCAGCCTACTCTACAGTAGACATCCAGAACTTACCCATCCTGCATAACTAAAACTTTGTAGCCTTTGAACAACACCTTCCCATTTTCCCCACCCACAACCCTGGGCAACCACCCTTACACTTTCTGCTTCTGTGAGTTTGACTTTTTCAGACTTCACACGTAAGTGACATCATGCAGTATTTGTCTTTCTGTATCTGGCTTATTTCGCTTAGCATAATATCCTCCATGTTCATCCATGTTGTAGTGTATGACAAGATTTCCTTCTCTGTCTCTCTCTGTCTCTCTCTCTCTTTCTTTTTTTAAGACTATTTTTTAGAGCAGTTTAAGGTTCACAAGCAAAATTTAAGGAAAGGTATAGAGATTTGCCATATTCCCCCTGCCCCACACATGTATAGGCTTCCTCATTAGCAGCATCCTCTAGCAGGAGATAATGTAATATTTGTTACAATTGATGAGCTTACAGTGACACATCATAATCACCCAAAGTTTATAATTTACTTTCGGGTTCACACTCACTGTTCTATATTCTTTGGGTTTGGACAAATTTATAATGACATGTATCCCCCATTATGACATCACACAGTATTATTACTGCCCTAAAAATCCTCTGTGGCTCCCCTATTCATACTCTCCTCCCAATTTCAAGGCAACCACCAATCTATTTACTGTCTCCCTAGTTTTGTCATATAGTTGGGACATAGTGTTGAGTCTTTTCTGATTGGCTTCTTTCACTTAGTAATATACATTTAAGGTTCCTGTGTCTTTTCATGCTTGGTAGCTCATTTCTTTTTTAGGGATGAATAGTGTTCCACTGTCTAGATGTGTTATGGTATATATATCCATTCACTTACTGAAAGACATTGTGGTTGCTTCCAAATTTGGCAATTATGAACAAAGCTGCTATAAACATTTGTTCTTTTTTTTTTTTAGATTTTATTTATTTATTTGACACAGAGATAGAGATCACAAGTAGGCAGAGAGGCAGGTAGAGAGAGAGGGGGAAGCAGGCTCTCTGCTGAGCAGAGAGCCCGATGCAGGACTCGATCCCAGGACCCTGAGATCATGACCTGAGCCGAAGGCAGAGGCTTTTAACCCACTGAGTCACACTGAGCCACCCAGGTGCCCTGCTATAAACATTTGTGTCAGGTTTTTGTGTGGACCTGTTTTTGACGATTTTGAGTAAACACCAAGGAGGCAATTGCTGGATCATAGGATAAGAGTATATTATGTTTTGTAAAAACTGCCAAACTGTCTCCCAAAGTAGCTCTACCATTGTGCATTCCCACTAGGAATCAGTGAGAGCTCCTGTTGTTCAGTGTCTTCATCAGCATTCGGCGTTGTCAGAGCTCTGGGATGTGGTCATTCTAATAGGTCCGATTTTCTTTTTCTTTAAGGGCCAAATATGTATATATTCATAATTATATATGTACATATACATATAAGCTCACATTTTCTTTATCCATTCATCTACCAGTGGACAATTCGGTTGATTCCCTATTTGGCTCTTGTGTGTAATTCTGCAATGAATGTGGGAGTGCAGATGTCTGTTTCAGATAATGGGATTGCTGGATCATATGACAGATTGACTTGTAAATTTTTTATGAATCTCCATACTGTTTTCCATATGGCTATACCAACAGAAGTGTGTGACTTTTTTTTAAAATCAAGAGTTTAAGAGTGGGTGCCTGGGTGGCTCAGTGGGTTAAAGCCTCTGCCTTCGGCTCAGGTCATGATATCAGGATCGAGCCCCACATGGGGCTCTCTGCTCAGCAGGGAGCCTGCTTCCTCCTCTCTCTCTGCCTGCCTTTCTGCCTACTTGTGATCTCTCTCTCTCTCAAAAAAAAAAAACACAACGAGTTTAAGAGTTATTTTTTATTTTATTTTATTTTCTAAGATTTTATTTTTTACTTATGTGACACAGACAGAGAGAGAGAGCACAAGCAGGGGGAGGGGCAGAGGGAGAGGGAGAAGAAGCAGATGCCCCCCTGAGCAGGGATCCTGACCCCAGGCTTGATCCCAGGACCCAGAGATCTGACCTGAGCCAAAGACAGACATTTAATGACTGTGCCACCAGGCGCCCCTTAAGAGTTATTTTATTTAGTTTCTAAGCTTATGGGAATTATTGAAGCTATCTTTTTATTAAAATTTCTAATTTAACTGTGAAATGGTGGAGTACATTGTTTGTAGGCTGTTGATTTTTTGGAATTTATCAACGTTTCTTTGTAACTTAATTCATGATCTATTTCTGTAACTGTTTCAAGTATGCTTGAAAAGAATCTGTTTTTCCCCATAGCTTAATTTCCACATTCATGAAACAGGAAGAACCGAAAATGTCTGACTTCTTTGATTTTTATTTTGAAGTTTGCAGAACTAAAGACTAAATTGAAAGAAAAATATGACATTTGTTCTTTTTGACTCTTTATCTTGCAAACTAACAATGGGTATACAACTTGACACAAGTAAACATGGTAGGGGAAAGGGAAAAAGGAAAATATCTGTCCTTCCTGAAAATAGATTTGTCACCACTGGGTAACAGGTGCTTAATCCTCTGTGGGGGCACATTTCCAGCCTACAGAGAAGGAATAAACAGAGTGGAGGAGTAGTCATCTGTGATAGTGATTCTCATCTGCGCTTGACTTTTCAGGCCAGTGGCCTTAGATATTTATATCTTAATGAAGTGAAGCTAAAGCTTTGTGTGCTGCTCAGAAGTATCATTGTATGGTAATGTGGGGTGGTGATCCTGCAATGAGCAGACTGAGGCCAGTTGGCTAGTTAATCAGCCAGGCTAGTTGCTTAGGGGCAGCATAAATTCTCATCTAAATTTGCCATTGGAAGAGGAATTTAATGATGGGGGCTTCACCTTATGGATTTAAGTCAGATCCTTAATGGCCAACCTCTTAGGTAACTCACCATCTGGACTCCATGCCCCTCCACTCCTGCACTAACTCTTTTCTTGCTGTCTCTTATGCTCTTTTCTTCTCCTCTGTGAACTCTCATGGAACTCATTGTTGGCTCCCAACCTTCCCTGGACATCATCATCAATGTCTCCTTCTAGTTCCCAGAAGATCTCAAGCCTTCCCAAATAGAACAAGTCATTAGAAAGTGTTTTAAGCTAGGTAGTTTTATATGGGTGTGCTTTGTGCCATTTGTTTCAACTTTAGTATATATTTGAAAATTATCAAAGTTTATAGTTGGAAAAATTACACCCAAAAGTCTGTAACCTCAGCTATTGCTAGCAACGCAAGAGGTCTGCACTTTATCTGGATGAAGGCAGGGAAAGTTGCTAATACCTGTCCACATACAAAAGATAAATCTTGCCCAGGAAAGGAAAGCAATTCCAGAGGAGAAAAAGAGAGAGAGAGAGAGAGAGAGAGAGAGAGAGAGAGAGAAGAGAGAAGAGAGAGAAGAGAGTGAAGAGAGTGCTGGGAAGTCAGGAGTATCAAGTGGGAGGTGGCACCAGAATGATTTGCCAATATTTTGGCTGTCATTAGAACAACAGACTCTTCATACCTGCCTGTGAGGTATACTGTGTATTGGAAAGGGCATGACATTGGAAGGACCTGGTTAGAATTCAAGTTTTGCTATATATTAGCTGTGAAATTTTGGCTAGGATATTTGTCCACTTTGATTCTACAGTCTTCACATATGTAAAATGCTAATAATAGGGGTGCCTGGGTGGCTCAGTCTGTTAAGCTTCAGCGTTCTGGCTCAGCTCATGATCCCAAGGTCCTAGGATCAAGCCCCACATTGGGCTCCCTGCTCAGTGGGGAGCATGCTTCTCCCTCTCCCTCTGCTGGCCGCTCCCCCTGCTTGTGCGCACTCTCTCTCTCTCTCTCTCCCTGTCAAATGAATAAAATCTTTAAAAAAATAAAAAGCTAATAAAAATAACACTTGCCACCCATGTAAAAAAATTGTCACTACTGGTATAATGAATGCTATGTTGGTGTAGTAACACTTTAAACTGGTTTAAAAAAATTAGGTTTTGAGGAGGGAGGTTTAGAATTGCTTTCCACAGGACACCTGGGTGGCTCAGTGGGTTAAAGCCTCTGCTTTTGGCTCAGGTCATGATCTCAGCGTCCTGGGATCGAGGCCTGCATCGGGCTCTCTGCTCAGCAGGGAGCCTGCTTCCTCCTCTCCCTGTCTCTCTGCCTGCCTCTCTGCCTACTTGTAATCTCTCTCTGTGTCAAATAAATAAATAAAATCTTTAAAAAAAAAAAAGAATTGCTTTCTACTGATTTGCTTACAAAGACTTTCACCTTCCACTAGAGGTGTTGGTTGAGAAAACCTTCATAAAAATAATAGTATTTGAGGTATTTTTCCTGTTACTGTCAACCAATTTTTAGCAGGTATATGACTTTCTGCATATATCACCCAATTGATTTAAAAGTGAATCGATGAATGTGTTTATTAATTGCCTCATTTCATAAGGGAATTCAGGAATGACACTCCTTATGATATTCTGATATGTCTCTCTATATGGTTCATGCATTTATTTGTCTTGCCTTCCGAATGAAAAATGTGGTGAACTCAGAAGGTCACCCCCCAGTAACAGCTGTTCTGTTTTTAGAATGTCTGTACTTCAGAAGCTGGAAAACTCTAAACTACATGCCCCAGACACCCTTACTGCAAACGGTCTGCGTGCAAAATAGGTTTCACCAATTGCACACATCAGTGTAAGATCTGCAGGTGCTGTTTTAATGCTGCTGGCAAATACAGATGTGGAGACCTTGGTTCTTCCACAGCAGTGTTTCAACGTCCAATCATTTGATCTGTCAGTGTTGAGAAGAGGTAGGGACCCTGGAGTCGTGGCTTCCCAACTCGGCCTTCCCGATTGTGGTCAGTTAGGTGGTGTTGTTGAGGGAGTAATTCTTGGATGCCCAGACCTCTTCCAGCCTTTCTAAGGGTTGTGAGTGTCCTTAATTCCCCATGACAAATCCTTTTCTTTCTGGAGTAGTTAGCTGGTAGCTGCAACTGAGTCCTGACTTACTGACTTGTAATCTCTTTGCGGGCAGGAACTCTGTGATATAAAATGGTATAAACGACCCTGCATTTTAGAGGAGGGAAACAGATGACAGATAATTATGTAAAAGTTTTAATAAGGTGGTGATACGTGCTACAGATAAAAATAAAGTTGGAAAACGGATGGGGAGTGCAGGATATGAATGTTGCAATTTTAGAGTGCTCGTGGAAGGCTTTGCTGATAAGGTGATTTTTGAGACCGTACTATCTATTTTGTCAGTTGTGTGTAAGGCTGTGGTGGAGTTCCTGAGTTAAAATACTTCCTTCCTTAGATAACCCCACGAGCGACGCTACTATCTTCCAACGCCAGGCCGCTATATTGTTTAACCACAGCAAACATGGCGGAAAAGGCTTCAGTCCGACGCTCGGTTCCCCTCCCCCCACAGAGATGGCTACAGCACTTCCTGTGTTTTGCCCTCAACAAAGATGGCGACAACACTTCCTGTTCAGGGGTTTCGCCTTCAACAAAGATGGTGCTTATGGTACAGGTTTCCTAACAGTCTGGATTCCGGTTGCGGTTTCTTTTTCTTTTTTTTTTAATATACGTGTTTGCAGACGTAAGTAACAGGAAACCAGAAACCCCGTATCCATTTTTTTCACGAAGGCCCGCACCGTGGCGTCTGCGGCCTGGGTCCTGCGTGGCTCCCCCGCCCTCCCCCCCCCACCTTATTCGCCGCATTTCTGAGCCGGGGTCCGGGCTGGGGTGGCGGTAGGGATGCCGGGGGCCGCTCCCTCTTCGGTCCGCTCGGAAGATCAACCCCAGCACCTACTTGTTAGCTTGTCAGATTGCCCCGAAAATCCCTCGTAGTTCTTCCTGTTCGTAACACAACGGGACTTCAACTGGCGAGGCAGGGAATAAAAAGTTCCAAATGGCCGTTGGCGGCCCAAAATGCACACCCTCCCCCTCACCTGCCACCTCCTGGCCTTCACCGAGGGCTGCTCGAAGGAGTGGGCTGGGGTCGCCGGCCGGTTTTACTTTCTGTGGGTGCTTGGAAGCCCCATCTGCCACCCCCACCCCCGCTCCCTGCCGCTTCTTTACCTTCATAGCCTCCGCACGGGCGCCTTCAAACTCGGTCAGTGGTCTTGAAAACAGGCCTCAACATCGTGCCTGGCTACTGACCAGGACATTTTCTTGTAAAGAAAAAAAAAATCCCCATTAAATGTCCCATACATGTGTAGTCTGGGCAGTGTTGTGATAGAGATTCGGAATTCTTAAGAGGTAAGAGGGAGTCTGTGACCATATATAAGGTTTATTGTAGAGGCACACACAATAAATATTTTTTTGGAGGTGATGGTGTATAGGGCTTTTCTCTTAGGGAAGAGAATCTTAAGCTTATTGATACCTACCAGGTTCTGGCGCCCACTCCCATGGCTGTGCAGGTTCAGCAAATGTCCAAAGTCAGAAGGGCACCTGGATGCATATTGGCCGTTTCTCTGGTATTGGGATATATCTGATGAAGGCTATGTTAAAATAAAGCCACTGTTTCTTTTTAAGTCTGTTAAAATGAAATGCTGCTTTGTAATTCTCAGATCACAGTTGCTTTTCAAGTAGGGTCCATGCCCCAGTTTTTTCCAAATCTCTTTATCAAGCAAGGAATGGTGCTAGGATTCCATTGTATGAAAAGCAAAAATAGAAAAGACGATTCATATTCAGGTTGTTCATTATGTTCGGAAACATTCAAAATTACTTTGCTTTGGCTTAACAGCTGTGTACTCTAAACACCATGGCCTGGTCTCTGCTAAGGTTCAAAGTGGTACCTGACCTGAGGGATCTCGCACCACCTGTGGGTCTCTGGGTTTAGGGGTTGGTCAGAGCCCTGAAATCTGAGCTACTATTTTATCTCTTCCCAGGGAGAAATGGAGGCTAGAGACAAGCAAGTGCTTCGCTCCCTTCGCCTGGAGCTGGGCGCCGAGGTACTGGTGGAGGGACTGGTTCTTCAGTATCTTTACCAGGAAGGGGTCTTGACAGAAAACCACGTTCAAGAAATCAAAGCTCAAGCCACAGGCCTCCGGAAAACAATGCTGCTGCTGGATATCCTGCCTTCCAGAGGTCCTAAAGCGTTTGATGCATTCCTAGATTCCCTGCAGGAATTTCCCTGGGTTAGGGAGAAGCTGGAGAAGGCAAGGGAAGAAGCCGTAACTGAGCTGCCTGCAGGTAGGCCTCAAAAAGATCACTGCAAACCAGCCGCAAAATTGTCAAAACTGTGTCCTTTGGATGTGAAGTTGGGGTTTTAGGCTGGGAGTGGGGAAGGAGTTTGGACTGAAGGCTCATGATGGTGTGGAGGCAGAGGATGAGGAGGTGGAATTAGGAAGTGCAGAGAAGGAAGAATGAGCCATGATTGAGAAGGTGAGGAGGGAGGTCAGAGAATAATACATTTGGAAATGCTTCCAGGGAAACTTGGCAAGTCACTGGGGAGGCATGTTCTCCTCTGAGAGCCAGGTCACATCTCAGCCCTTGGCACTGGGAGCCACTTGGAAAGTGCAGATGGGAAAGCAGGCATTCGGCTTACTGATCACTGATTTGTGGGGTGCCAGAGCTGCCAGCCGGACAAGGTCAGCTTCGTGAAGGAGGAGACAGCCTCTAGGAAGGCATGCCTTGCACCTGTTCTCTAGGCTGGCCTGCATGGCCAAAGGGGATTATTTAGAAAGCTGGTTCAGTAAGTTTTTAAAGGTTATTGATTTAAAGTTGGTCTTTTTAGTTTGGCTTTGTTCAGACACCCAGAGCATTTAATGTTTTAAGGGTAGTAGTTTGGGGAGGGTGGCATTTTGACTTTAAAGAAAGTTGAAAGCTATGGAGAAGAGAAACAGTCCGGTGCTCTGAGCCCGGCTTGTAGTAGGAAGAAGATGTGATGTGAAACATTTCCCCTCTTAACAACTCCATGACTTTTACTGTTTTACAAAGCTGGGGGACCAGAGAACTGAATTGGTTAAATAAATAAATAAAGGGGAAAATCTATAAATAAAATAAAATTAAGGAATTAAAAAAGCCCTAAAATAAAAAATTGCAAGTTGACTTGCAAATTTTGAGCAGTTAGGAAATCAACATTCTCCGGAGTTTTTGAAAGCAGTGATAGTACTCCTCCAGGACAGTGGTCCTCAGACTTTGTTGTCACAGTTGTAAAAATACCAACATAACTGGTTAAAAAACAAAAACTAGTAATAAAAGAACAATTTTTCTATTTTTGCCCCATGGACCTCATATTTTGTTTTCATTTTTGGGTTTTCTTTTTCACGGACCTTATATTTTGAATGATTTTTCAGACCACAGGTGCTAACTAATCATGATGAATCCTCCTATTTGTATTAATGACATATGTCTGAATATCTGCTGTGCACGAGGTAACCACTTAACTTGGGAAAGCTTGGTTAAATCCCAGTGGAAAAAGCAAACACGTTTCCTAGCGTGGCCAAATTACAGGTAAATGTGTTTTAGGCTTTTTGAAATATTGAAAATAGCTCTCATTTTAGGGCCCCAGGAATTCTCAAGTTCAAGTGTCCTTACAAAATTAAATACTTCAGGTGTGTGAACAAATCCAAACTAAAGTAGCTAAGACATTTCTGCCACTTTACTGAGAGCAGAATAAATAACGTAGAACTGGGGACACTTTAAGAGAAGTATTAGGGTTTCCAGTGTCTTTCCCTGGCATTTGACTTCGAGATTCCTCTTGGCACCAGATAGTTGGAAACAACAAAACAAGCGAACTGAAACCCCGTTACTACCAAAATATTTCATTTAATTTTACAGTCATTTTGGGTGATGTGACTAGTCCTGTTGTATGTTGTTCATAGAGGTGTGATCCCCATTTTCATTTTTTCGGATTTATTCAGAGAACAAGAAAAAAATTACATTTTTTTCCTTACCAAATGGTGAAAGTTACACAGAAGTTGAGGGAAAACTAGTTTGTTTTTTAAAGCAAGCAGAATGAAACAGTGTAACGTGAGAAAAAATCGAGTGTGTCTGTGTGAAAAATATTGATTCGTTGGATCTGTGGAAGTGTTCAAAGGGAAGGATAGGTTGGCTACGGTACAGATTTTAAGTACTCTTGTTTTGCTTTTTGTCAGAGTAACATGACTATTGAAAAATGTTTTGAAGAAAGAGTTTGATTTACATGTTTTCTGTATACCTTCTGCAATGATAATAACATAAACTTACTTTTAAAGTAAGTTCTGTTAATTACTGAGTATTTTCAGTAAGATTATAAAATACAAGTAAGATAAGGAGAACAATGGTGCAGTGAACACCTGTCTCCCCACCACTAAGTTTTTTTAAAAAAAATGTTATCCTTGCCTTTGAGGACCCTGGGTGTCCTTCCCAGGCCTACCTCAGCCCCGACCCCTGCTTACTGGTAAATCCTGAATTTGAAGTTTATCATTCCCTTCTTCACTTTGTAGTTTTCTCCCTCATAAAAATCACTTTTAAAATCCACTTATGGAAAATCTGCAATACCATAAGTTTTAGCAAGATATATAAAGATATAAATAAAAAAATATATTTATAATGTGTGTGGGAGACTAGGGGGTGGAGGAAATGATAGACTTAATTTTAATTAATTAATTGGGAAATGATATACTTTAAAGGCGTTCTTAGTTAACGAACTTCTCTTATTTGGGACCTTAAACTTTCAGTGTTTAGTTAAATTGATGGTGATATTTTAATTCTAAAATTCATTGAGACTTAATTGATAGAAAACCTTAGTTTTTTTTTGTTTTTTGAAAATCCTGGAAAGAGTATCAGAGTTGAGATTCCTTCAATTTAATATTCCTGTAAAAAATGCAGATGAACGCAGAGGCCTATTTCCCAAGGCCCTGTGCTTCTTCAGTGTTGTAAGAATAATTTAAATAAGCTTTTAAAAAGTCCATGTAAATTTTTGTAAAGGCATTTTTGAATTTTGAGGAACTAAACTATAGGAAGATGTGGTGCTTATATATTATGTGTATATATTAACCTTGTCTGATTTTTTACTCATTTTGATTGTCATTATTAAGTAATTTGTGTAAATTTTGTGGTCCCTTCTTGGGAGGTCTGAGAACCAATGGGCAGGAATGGCTTTCTCTTTGGCCAAAAGGCCGAAACTTCTCCAAGAATGAACTGATTTAATTTTATTAAGAAGTGTTCTTGTTTTGGGCTTCTCATAGAATCCTGGTTTCCTCTTTGCTTGTTTAATTTTGGTGTTTTACTTGTAAATTTTGAGTTGCCTCAACAGGCCCTGTTTGGTGACAGATCCTAGTTAGTTGCTTTTTATTAGAGAAGACTCTAGTTGTATTTTAATCCTCTCTGGTCTCTTAAACCCTACTCCCAGCAAATCCCAAAACATAAAAAAAACACCTAAAACCCTTGATTCTTTCGGAGTCTACCTAACTGATGGGTCTTCCTATTTATGTTAAAAAGAAAAGTCTATAATGTTAATGGATAATTGATTTTGTGTTTTTCTCACCCTGTGAGGACTCTTACACTTTAGAAGAGAAAGTCTGGGAATGAAATTACTTAATTCAGCTTGGCACTGTGGAAGGGACACTTCATAATGTGTGCCTTGCTGGCCAAGGTCACATAGTAGACAGTAGATCAGCTGGCATTCCTCTCTGGGCTCCTGTCCGGTCTTCAGGAGATGAGAACAGTGCTGGGTCTGGGGTAGGCAGCATGTGCCGGCCTGCCTGGCTTTCCGCTGCCCGTGGGCCCTGTCTGTTGATAGGCTCTCCCTAGTGCCCGAGCTAAGCTGGATCTGGAAAAGAAGTTTATGGGAGCCCCAGTCTCACCAGCTGGTGGGACTTAGCCTAAGTTCTGATGGGAGTGACTCCTGGGGCCCAGGACTCCCTGTTCCACCGTGTTGGCCCTGTTTGTGGGACTGGGTCTTTGCTGTGATTCTCACTTACTGGTCAGCCTGGCAACTTTACCTTTAACTCCAGTCTTACGTTAGGCTTGGGAGTTCTTTTCTCCCCCCTTCTCTGTAGGCTAGATTCTGGCTTTATGTCCTCTTAGCTATTGGCAAGGATGAAGGACAGATGTCTTGGAACACAGCTCAGTGCCTCATATGTTAGCATCAGAGGCCTCAACACTCTAGCCTCCTGAGGCTGTTTGCTTCAGCTTTGCCTGAGCTTGAGCCAGTCCTTACCACGGCCCCTGTGCCCTGACACTGGCTGCCCTCCCTGGCGCAGGATGCAGGCCTGGTCTGTTTCCCCTCTACCCAAGGGCTCCAGGGCTCAGCCTGTTCCTTTTGGAGCTGGACTGGTGTGACCATGCAGAGGCATATTAGCTACTATCTCAAGATCTCTTCTGGTTCTCAGATGTATACTTGGATGCATCTGAAGTTACTGAGCAATAAGGGCAAAAAGCTTGGGGATTGTAATAGGTTTACTGGAGAGATTTCTAGCCTGGGATTCTCCAGTCACACCATGAATTAGCCCTACTCTGCGTATAATAAGTTCAGTGTTGATCTCCCATTATCCAGCTTGTGGTCTCTCCAGGCACTTCCACTGTGGCCGGGTAGAGTTCGCTTAGAACCCTGTGTGCTCAAGAGGGAGTGGTGGGTCAGTGTCCGTGGTGAGACCCTTCCCTGTGGTAAGGACAGAGTCTGCAGAGAGCCCCAGTGTGATTACTATACACTGTCTGGGGACCAGCTCAATACCAGGCACTAGGTAAGAAGGACCCGTGAAAGCCCTCCAGGTCAATTGAGGGGATTCATTTATTCATTGATGAAATACTGAGTATTGACATCAGGTGCTAGGTTGTTAAGGGACACAAAGCCCCTGCTCTTCTAGAGTTCACCGTATGCTGTAGTCTGATGGGGATAGACAACAAGCAAATGAGTGAATACTAGCGCTATGAAGAAAAACAGTGTCTGGTAATGAGGAAGGGCTTCGCACATTGTGCAGGGTGGTCAGAGAAAGTCTCTCTGCCATGAGGATGTGGGGCAGAGACCTGAATTCTGCAACAGAGTGGACGCTTGGAGGAGGAACGTTTCAGAGAAAGGGGACCACAGAGGCCTAGGAGCTCCGGTGGGAGCCCGTAGTGACAGTGTGGCTAGGGCCCAGGCCCGTGTGGGATAAGAACCTTCCTCATGGAGAGCAGAGTCACACTGCACATCAGCTAAGGCCCAGTCTCAACCATTTGTTGCTGTGCTTCCCAAAATGTGAGCTGTGTGCGCAGCCATGATCTTGGGTTATTCTTAAAATGATTTTAGATAAGTGCAGATATGGGAGTCAATCACATGGTGAGAGTCATTTCCTTTTTCTTTCTGTTTCAACTGTGATGACATCCAGGTGAAATCTTCCCTTTGCTATAGCGTCTCTCTTGACACTTGCCAGTTTTTCTTTTTAACATAGAGAAAAAGTTCCTTATGCCTACAGCCTTCTGTGGACAACAGTATTTAGCTGGAGTTGAGTTGTGTTGCCTTCTTTCCCTTGCATTAGTCTAATGGTTTCCTTCCGTTTATGGCAAGTAAAACTGTTTTCTATTTATGAAGTTACTTTTAAAAATACATTGAATGAGTCACATAAAAAAAATACTGTCGAAATAATGGTGTGAAGATGTGGCAACAATTGTAAAGATGCTTTTCATGCATTTTCTCATTTAAAAAGACAGAAGTTTGTGGCAGGAGCCATCGCCTGGTTGCTTAGTTGGGAGGAAGGCTCCAGCTCCAGTTCAGATAGAAAATGGTGCCAAATTCAAGGTTCTTTATTGTTTTGCTCCTTCAGATTCTGCACAGTGGCTGGGAATTGGTTAAATTTATTGGTAGAATTGCCAGAATGATTTAATTTTACGTTTTCTAAATTATGAACATGTTCAGAGTCAGCAAGATGGAGACATATTCTGGTATCCCAGAATTTTAGGCCATGAGGGGCTCACAGATCATCTAATTTTTCTCTAAAAAAGCTGAGGCCTATGGACATTAAGTCAACTTGCCCATGATTACATAGCTAGTTAATGTAATTTAATGCCAAACTAGAATCCAGGCCTCCCAACTCTTGATTTAGGATTTCTTCTTCTGCTATGCAATCCTGACTTCCCACTGGGTTTGAAATGGAATTATATTATGCTGTAGCGTTAATAATTGAAATAAGCTTTTAAAAAATTGTACTAATGCTTTTTTTTGGTTTGTTTTAAGAGGAAAATTTTCAAGGGCTTTTAGAGGTATACTGGTATAAGATTTTGCTAAAATATTTTATTTTTATTAATGCTAATTTTAATCATTTAAAAGGAAAATTTGATAGTTTAGTACTGCATTTTATCAGAAGATTCCCGCCCCCCCTCAAGTGCCCCGGGTTCTGCAAGGCTGACATAAAGGAAGAGCGGAAGACTTTTATCGAGTATTTATGGGACTGATGAAATAATGCATCTGTTGGCAGCTAATTGTAGCTCTTTCTAGGAATAGCAAACCATGTGACAGGCCTCTCTCCCCAGTAGGGTTGCCTCCATTTCACTTTAAAAAATGGATTTAATGTTCTTTTCTCTTAGAAATTCTCACTGTGACTTTTTTCTTCTTCCTGTGGATGTACGGGCCACTTGGCTACATCAATCACCCTCTTGACTCTTGTGGTTGATTTCGCTTAGTCTTTCTCAATGCTGGCTTTAAAAAAACTACTGATCCCTAGACTTCAACACAGGCCAATTCATGCCAAAATCTGTAGAGGTGTGATCCAGGCAATGGAATTAAGACACACACACCCACACGCATGGGTTTACATGCAAGCACAGAGACATGCACGAACGCCTCATGAAGTTATTTTAAGGTGCATCCGGGGTTGGGAACCTTGAAATCTGACCAGCTGATTAGGCAGGCGCATGGCTCCTTTGTCACCTGTTGCTCCCCAAGTATGAGCTTCCCAAAGTTGTGTACTTGCTTGAAGAGTTGTTCTTGTTTTCCAGTGAGGTGAAGAGCAAAAGGTGGTAGGAATAGAGATACAGAGGGATATGTAGTTTTGTTTTGATTCTGTAATCACAAGTGTTTTTATTTCTTTGAATTTCTTGACCGTTATTGCTCAAGAATGTTCCAGAATCCCAGACCCCACACAGGTGTGACTCCACTACCAATACTAAAATCCATTAGAGCTCTGTGGGGGTACACAGGCTTGATGTACACAGAACAACATCGACTGGAGTGTTTTGAATTAGCAGATAAATTTGGATTTGGGGGAATTATTTTCATTGCCTCTTCACATTGTTAGGTAATTACAAACCATCTGGAAGACTTTGTGCTCTATAGATCAAGTTGTCCAAATGGAGACAGAACCTGCCAGTGGAGAATGAGTTGGACGCTGGCCCTCAGATACAAAGTGAGTTGAAGATGGCTTGAGGATGTATGAGAGGAGAAGAGAGACAAAGTTGGGAAAACTGAGAATGGCTTAGCCAATAAAATAACTATCATAATATTTATTGGTGGCTTTACTTTGTTCCAGGTACTGGTCCGGGTGAGACAGGTGGTGTTACTACTGTTACTACACAGATGAGAAAACAGAGGCACAGAGATGTTCAGTCACTTGTTCAGGGTTATTCAACCCAGTAGAGCCAAATTTGGAATTCAGGTCCTTCAGAGCCTGCTAATTCATTGCCTATGAAGATACACTTTCAAGATGTGTTTTTCTCTCCCTCCTACTTCTGACAACCGTGGCTGCCCCGGAACCCATCTTTTACCAGCCCCCAATTGTCTCCCCTCCCCTACTCCAGTCACTCCCAGACATGCAGCCCAGGAGGCTTCTCTGTCTTTCCCTTTCCTGCCTGTTGTCAGAAGACTAAGTCCTGGTTTGTATCTCTCTCCCCCCCATCCCTTTTTCTTTAAATTCTTTTTTGGGGGACAAGGTCTGATGTGAGGCCATATGGGGTCAAGGAACAGAACCCTTAGGTTGCTCCTATTCCAGCTTGCTTCTTGAGAGTAGAAAAAGACTAAATCTTCTTGGCTGTGATTAGGAGATAGTGCATTGGCTTTCCTGGTGCTGGAATCAGGTTCCACTTTTGCAGCTTTTAAAATCTTGCTATCGAAAGCTGAAAGCCATCAGCCCTAATAACCAGCTCTTCTGGTGGCACAACTTCAAGAGTTTAACCATACACTTAGCAAGGTAGCTTTCTCTTTTTATGGGTGTAGTTGAAACTTGTAGGCTGTTGTTGTAGCTAGCTGCAGGAATGTTTGCCTTTGCTTAATTTTAATAGGCAGCTGTGTTTATACTTGTTCCTCAGTTTGAACAGTAAGGAGTATATGTATATGATTCTTTGGAGGACTTTTTCCCGAGAGAAAAAAAAAAGGGTATATTGTACTTTTCCAAACAGTAAATTTTAATTGAGAAGGAAATGTGACCTCTAAAAGAAGTTTAGTCGTAGGCTTTATTTTTGTTAATGTTATAAAAGAAATCTTAACTCCTTGTAAGAAGCGCCAAGTTGACAGTTCCTGGAAATGTTCATGTTCTATTTATGCTCAGCACCATAGCAGAGAGGGTGGTGACGCTGTTACCAAAATAATACTGCTGAGATGTAGTGAGTGGCAAAGGAGAGTTTTGTGGTTTCATAACCTAAATATAAGACTTTTAATGTATCTCTCAGTCCCACCATTTGTGTATAAGGTGTATGGCTGGCTGAGTGGTAATGACCAAGTTGTTATGGAGATTTGCACAGCCAGCTGAGCACATCTGCTGGGACCTGCCCTGTTGTTAGAACCGTAGAAGGTTAGAGGTGGAAGGGACCTCAGAGACCCCCCCACTGTACAGGTGAGGAAACTCAAAGACGTAAGTCAGTCTGACAGCGTGTACGTGGGCTCTTGGGTTCAAGCAGTAGACTTCTTGCTAACATAAGCAAAAATAGGACTTTCCCTAATGTATACTGGGTTGTTCACAACCTTGAAGGAATCGCTAAAATGTCAGGTTCCGTAAGGCAGGAATGAGGCAACTCTGAGGATCTCTGGCCATTGATATGTCATACCCATTCTTTTTATATTGACAGGTTCCACACTTGTGGGCCTGGAAAAAAATGATAGCCCTTTAAAGAAGGAGAATGTTCCACCTCTTAGTACTGCAAGGCCCAGGTCAAAGGTCAGAGGTGGGAGGAAAATTAGAGTAGGGCAGTTTTTAGAGCAAGATAGGTCTTCTGAAACCTTTCCAAAATCAGAAGATATTGGGGGAAAAAACAGATTGAGGATGTTGAAGTCAAGAGGTGGTTAGAAAGAGAATTTGGTTTGGGTTCTGGCCTCAGGGCTTTACATCCATAAACTCACTTTATCCTCCTAGACCTTTGAGGTCAGTACTATTACTGTCATTTGCATTTTACAAATGAAGGTATTAGACAAATTGCTTAAGGTCACATAACTTGGTAGTAGCAGGGCTGAGACTTGAACACCCACAGTCTGTCTTCCAGTCTGTGCTGTTAATTACGAGGCTCTTCTGGGTCCCTGATACCAGTTCTTGGTTCTGGTCAGTTTCACATGTCTCAGCACTGACCTGGGCTCCCTACCACTTCTTTTTTTTTTTTTTTTAAAGATTTTATTTATTTATTTCACAGAGGGAGAGAGATCACAAGGAGGCAGAGAGGCAGGCAGAGAGAGAGAGGGGGAAGCAGGCTCCCCGCTGAGCAGGGAGCCCGATGCGGGCCTCGATCCCAGGACCCTGAGATCATGACCTGAGCCGAAAGCAGGGGCTTTAACCCACTGAGCCACCCAGGCGCCCTCCCTACCACTTCTTTATTTGCTTGGCCCTTTCTTTCCTTGGGTCTCACATGTAGCCAGCATTTTCATTGTGTTTTTAAAAATAGTTTGCCAAGTGGGAGGTTAAAAAAACACTGAAGAAGATAAAAAATATTTTCTAAGAAATGTGATTAGACAAAATAAAGATTCTGAATGGGATTGACGTGGCCGTTTTTGTTTGCCGAGTCTTTTATCTCTTCCCTTTCAATTTCTTTTTTTTTATGAATCAGCCCTTTGTTGATGCTGTGGGCAGTTGTCCTTTTTAGGCCCCTCATATTTGAGCCCTTTTTTCATGTGCCAGTCAGGATCCATTCAGGAGACAAAAACCACACAGTAATGTGAATGAGGAAATCTTACTATGAAGAATTATTAACTAGTAAAAGGTTCATTATGGCTAACTACTGAAGGGGGGAAGAGGTCTGCTTTTTCTAGGGCTGGAGGAGAGTACAGGATGAAGGCGCTAATAAGCGCTTAGAAGAGGCTCCTTCCCACCCTCGAGACTGTTTCAGTCGTCTTTGGAGATGAAGTGACTGCTGGTGGCCAGTGAACTTGCCAGAGGGTCCAGGCTGGAGCTGGTCTGTAGGAACAGCCCACTGGGTTGAGAATCTTGGTAGAGCATGTGGGTGGGCCAGAGTTGTTCCTTAGCCGTCTGCTGAATGGCAGGGAAATTCCCCGGAGTAAGCACTTTGGGTTTCCCAAACGCCATGCCCCGCAGCCCGGCAGTACACTTTAGAAGGGATAAAGCAGCCCAAACCCAGTGAAAAGCCCCTTCCTCTGCTGTGGCCTTTCAGTGTCCTTCCAGTGCCCTCTTTTGATGAAAACGAACACTGCACCATCTGGCAAAGGAGAAATGTTCAAAGGGTCCAGCCCCAGTGTCACAAAGCAGGGCAAAGAGGGTGAATGTAGAGCTCCGAAGTAATAGATCGCTAATCGGCACGTCTCATCTGTAAAAGGATGGTCGTATCCAATTCCCAGAGTAGTTCTGAGAACCTGATTTATTCATTCATTTATTTGGCCAACATTTATTGACTGTCTACCATTGCTGGCTGTTCTGCCAAAGCTATGAGATTGTGGTTGTTATTGTTTATTTCTGTTTGTCTGTTTGCGTGTCTCTGAAAATAGACTGATCATCTCTAAGGCAGAGAGTGTTTTTACCTCTGTACCTGCAGCACCTAACTAGCGTAGTGCTGGATATCCATTAGTCCCCTCATGCTTCCCGAGTGAATGAAGGCAGGACTATGAAGATGAACCTAAAGATGGAATCATACCCTCAAGGGTTTAAATTATAATTGGGGAAAGATAGAGGCGAACAAAATATCATATGATATTCTAATTATCTGTTGCTGTGTCACAAGCTACTCCAAAACTGAGTGGCTTAAAAGAACAGTCATTTATTTTTACATGAATGTACAATTTGGGCAGGGCTCAGAAGGGGGCAGCTTATTTCTGCTCTACCTGGTGTTCATCCCAGTGGTTTAACTAGGTCTGGAGGAGCTACTTCCCAGATGTGTCGCTCATACTTCTGGTAAATTGGTGCCGCTTGTTGGTTCCTCTCCATATAGGCCTTCCTGCAGGTGCCTGGGTTTCCTTACAGTATGGTGGTTGAGTTTTAAAACACAGGAAGTAGAAGCTGCCAGTTTCTTAAGGCCTGGGCTCAGACACTGGCATAGTGTGAGCTTGCACTATATTGTTTGGTTAAGGTGTCCCAGAGCCCAGATTCCAAGAGAAGAATTAGAGACCTTGCATTTTCTTGGGAAGTATGTCAAATTATCTTGGGCCTTGTGGCACTTATCAGATGTAGTGACTTTAAGTACATATATTTGTTATCATAAATGGAAACTTAGCTGCCATACATGGAAGTGACTTGTAAATTAAGTAACAAATGTTCTTACTAGTTTAACAAAACATATGTTTTAAAAAGTGAAAACAGCTCTTTTTCCTCCAAATATAAAAGCAGCATGTATTTGTTGTTTAAAAAGGAAAGGCTATAGAAAGATACCAAGAAAATGGAAGTCACCCATAATCTTACTGCCCAGAGATAACAGAGTTCATTACAAATGAGGAGTGAAATGCAGTATTTGGGTTTTTACCCTAGGACGTTGTTTTAGAAGCTCTCTCTTTTCTGAACTCCAGTCGTTTCCAGAAAGTTATTATTTACTTTATACCAGCTCTTAAGTCTGGAATTTCTCATGTGATGCTAAATAAACAATAAAATTTAGAAGATTGTGTGTAAAAAATACATGTATTATATATATGTATGTATATATTGTATGTATACATATGTGCACAGCCACACACACATACAATTTTCCTTTGAGAGTAAAACTTTCTGAATCAACTTGAAGTAAATTTCTAAGGCTAGTCCCTAGTTGTTTCGTTTCAGTTAGCAGGGGGTGGGAGTGTGGTGGATTGGACTTAAATGACCTTCTCCAATTACTCTTAAGGAACTAAGAGGAATGTTTTTCACTCTGTTTAAAGTATTTTTCTGTTTATCTTTCTATTAGTATTCTATTTCAAAGTGTTTCACTAGGCTATTATATAACTTGATTTTTTTCTAAGTCTCCTGTTTGTATGCTTTTAAATATTATGTTTCTAAATCTTTCTTTGTTTTTCCCAAGCTGTTCCACTATAGGTGATTAAGCCTTTGCCTGTGGCATTTTAAGATCTATTTATATCCCTTAAATTGACTAGATTTGTAAATATGTGAGTGTTCTGGATAGTAGATTAGATTTTTTTCCTCCTCGCACTTGGAAAGACATTCGTAATGACTTTTTTCACTAAATCATGCAGTGTATTTCAAAGAAACTGTTAAAACCTTTTGTGGAGTAATCATATCTCATCCTTCTCCTTATTATCAGAGTAAAGACCATAAACCATTGTAGGAGAGGCTGTGTAAGTCAGGGGAAAGAGCAGATATGAGAAACTCCAAACCTTTGCTTCCTGTTTTATTTCAGCAAGCATTTATTGAATTTCCACTGTTTGCTGGGAGTTAGGTACAGACACTAATGGAGTATAATACCGGCCCTCAGGTTGCTCCAGATAAATGAGATGATACATGTGAAGTACTTAGAATAGAGCCTGGCATCTGTTAAACATTCAGTGAATGTTAGTTGTCATTATTATCATTAGAGGTAACCAAAGAGTTGTGACAGAGAGGTATGTGCAAGGGACAGGGCACCCAGCCTGCAGTAATATGGAATTGGGGAAGGCTTTAGAGAACATGTATACAATACCTTACGTTTGAGTGTTGAAAGGTAAGTAGGAGTTCACAAGGAAGGCAGAGGGGAAGGGCATCCTAGGCAGAGGTAACAAAGAGCCAAGGTATGAAGGTGATGGCTGTACGTGTGGGCACCTAGTGCCTGGGGGTGGGGTGAGGTGGTGGCAGCGGAGTCTGGGGGCTTAGGCCCAGGACTGCTCAGCAGGGGCCTTGAGTGCAGTGTAAAGGTCCAATCTGTGATAGAGCACAACGGATGACATTTGAGAAAGGGATCAACATGAACAGACTTGTATTTAGAAAGCCTACTCTGGTGGCATATGGATGGGGAAGTGGGCTGAAGTAGGAGCAGGGAGCCCAGTTAGGAAGCTGTTGGAACAATCTAGATGAAAAATTGTGGGGACTAGGCGTTGGCATTGGGGATAGAGGAGAGGGGAATGGGTTTAGAGAGATTTAGGAGGAAGGATTATTAGATGTGTTCTGTCTGGGGGGTATATGGTCCCAATGGGGCAAAAAGTGGTTGGCGGGGATGGTGTAACAAAACCTCAGATATTAAGATTCAAAAGGACCACAGTACATAAACAGATAAGCAGTTATCCATGCTATTAAAATTTCACGGGAGAGATGCAATTAGGGAAAACCGTCTGAAAAGTTGTAAGGAGATACTGATGAGAAGAAAGTTGAGAAGGATGGGCTTAGAAAGACTCATTCATTGCCTGATTGAGCTGTGGCCGAGGGAGAAAGAAGATTCTAGCATGATACCTAGATTTATGGTTTGGACAGCTCTTCATGGGCACCAGGAACGGATACCCAGTGTGTATGGTTGGTGTGTTACACTCCTTGAATATGAGCCGATGGTAATTCACATTCATTGAGCACTTATGGTGAGCCCACCCTTTTATGTGCTTTACTTTTATCAACAGTGGGAGGTTCAGGCTGTTATTAGTCCCACTTGTCATATGAGGAAACTAAGACCTGGCCCAGAGCCACAAGCGGTTCACTTCGTGAAAGTGCCGGGTAAGCCTGTGGAGGTGCAGGGTCTCGGCTCAGGATGAAGTCCTGCTTCTACCTTTATCTGCCGCGTGATGTCCAGGTAGATTATTTTGGTTAGTTTTCCTCTAAATTTTAATTTCTTCTTGTGTAAAACAGCTGCCTCTGCTCTTCTCTAAGAGTAATTGTTGAGGTTAAATGAGAGGATTTATGGCTGAATCTCTGAAACATAGTGCCATGTAAATGCAGGTGGTATTTTTCACGTAGTCAATAAATGCTGGTTTTCTGGTTAAGTGTCCTACTCTTGGTTTTGGGTCGGGTCATGATGTCAGCATCGTGAGATGGAGCCTCTGGACAGGCTCTGCATTCTGCAGGGTGTCTGCTTCTCTCCCTCTCCCTCGCCTCCCCCCACCCCACGCTTTCCCTCTCTAAAAAAAATAATAAAAATAAATAAACACCACTTTTCTCCTTTGCCTCTCTTCTGTCCTTCCCAGTCTGTGTTCAAGCAACTCCCAGAAGACTGGGAGAGGAGAATGAGAGCCCCCCACCATTATCGCTCCCACTGCCTCTGTGTCTTCTGTCCCCTCGTCCCCCTTACCGATCCCAGATGACGACTCAGGCAGCTTTTATTTCCTTGGGTTTTCATGCATGTCCTCCATCTGAACACAGTGATCCACTTCTCGGGCCGTGGTCATTTGACTGCTGCTCCTTGCAGCTATTTTCCCAGAGGCCATCAGCGACCTTTGGTTAAGTCTGGTGGCATTTTTTGGGTTGCCACTTGTCTTGGCAGCATGTGACGTGGGGGGGCCTACTCTCTTCCATTCTTGATGTTGCCCCCTTCCGTGGTCCTCTTTTTCCTCCTGCCCCTCCAGCTTCTGTTTCTCAGCTTCTTGCTCTGCTTGAGTCTTCAGTGCTTGTCTTCTCCGGAGTTCCGTTAAATTCTTCTCTTCTCACTGGCACTGTTCTCCCAGGGCAGAGCCCGTCTGCGCCCTTGCTGGATGATCTCAGCGTGAGCTGCTTCTGGATGTCTCTCTCTGGCCCAGAGAGATAGCTCTACTTCAGTCCTCTGCCTTAACTCAACGTGGCCAGAAGAAAACCGCGCATGGCTCACAGCAAACACCCTCTTCCTCAGTGATCTTTTGTTCTCCAGTTCAAAAATGTCGTCCTAGTCAAATAATCAGAAGAAAGTGGTGGTTTTGTTTGTTTGTTTGATTTGGTTTTTTGAAAGCACTTAGCCCAAACATCACGTCACATCTTTCTTGCAGCTTTGTGCACCCCTTTCATGGCTGGTGAGAAACCCTCTTCTGTGTTTCCAAAGCCCCAGAGGAATATTTCTCTTGTGGCACATCCATACTGTGTTAGAATTTTGTTCTCAAGTTGACTGTGAGTTCACTGAAGTCAAGAACTTAGCTTTTCATCCTTGTGGACTTGGAACCTAGCACATTGCCAAACACCTCCTGGGGCCAATATATGTCAGTTGAATGGGTGAATCTGTGGTGGCCTTATTTGCTCCCCTCACCTTCCTCTTAATGTCCAAGCATCGTATCTGTTTCTGTTTGTCTGCTCGGGTTGTTGTAATACAGTATCCAGACTAGGTGGCTTGAACAACCGAAATTGATTTTCTCATCGTCCCAGAGGCTGGAAGTCTGACGTCAGGTTGTCAGCAGGTTTGGTTTTTTCTGAGGCCCCACTGGCTTGCAGATGGCAGCCCTCACGCTGCCTCTTCACGTGGTCCTCCCCCCTGTGTATGTGTACCCCTGGTATTTCTCCGTGTCCCCTGATAGCCTCCTCTTGTAAGGGTACCAGTCATATTGGATTAGGGCCAGCCTAATAATGGCCTCATTTTAACTTAATTATGTCTTTAAAGACTCCAAATGCAGTCACATACCTAGTTACTGGGGATCAGGCTTCACCATAGGACTTATGGGGAGGCACAATTCACCCCATAACACTATTATTGCCTTTTTTTTTTTTTTACTTTATTTTTCAGCTTTCCTGGATAGTCAGCAGATAATAACTCTTTGGTTCTTGATCCTCCATGAAAGTGATTTTTTGGCATTTCTTAGAGGTTGCTATTTAATGTGTGCTGGGTGCCAGTCTCTCCCCATTCATTTCACCAAACTTAGAGTGCAATTTTTAATCTGCCTGGTAATCAAACCATTTTATCAGCATTATGATTAACTGTGGTAATAATGACATCTCACATGGGAGGGTGTTCTTCACCTCCTCGCTGGTGAAAACTCCGCTCATGGAGGTACAGGTTCGCTATAGGAGTGGGTACAGTGGTCAGAACCTGTGAGGCTCAGCTCTGCTCAGGGCCACATCATTTTAAAGATGAGAGAAATTCTAAGACTGAAGATTTAAGGCTTTCACAGCGGGCCCCTTTAAACTGATATTACTAGGAACACTGCTTAAAATAAAAGCAAAATGAAAATCACCCTCTCTAACAGGCACATACCCCAACAGACTAGTAACAGAATTGCTCAGGCCGGCTGAGAGAATTTTGTACACACAGTAGCCTTGGTTCTTAAATTTGGGCTCCTGCATTAATCAGCCTTTTTATGATGTTCAACTTTCTTACAGTTTAATCCACAGCCCCTCCCCTGGGCTATTGGCTAGCTGACTTCCCTTTCACCTCTTCATTTTCCACAGATGCCCTAGAAACTTGGCCTCCTGCTTCTTTTTTTCACCCCTTCCCCACGCCACTCAGACTTTCACCACTTTTGCTTGGGTTTCTCTTGCCTCAGGCTGCAGTTTCCTGATTTCTCCTGCACATCCCTTTTTCCTTCTGAATTCACCTTCGCCTCCTTTCCTCTTTCCTTCCCCAACAGTCTTCTTGTAGAAGCGAGCTGAAGTTTCCAAGCTAATTTTGGCCTTTCTCTGCCACCTTGCCTTTGGTATAAAGGAGGGGGTTGGCAGACTATGGCCAAGTCCCTGTGGTCATATTAGGTTTTTGTGTGGCCCGTGAGCTAAGAATTTACCTGTTTAAAGGGTTGGAACAAAAACAAGGCCGTAGAAGAATATTTCATAACTAGTAAAAATTACATGAGAGTCAGATTTTTGTGTCTATAAATTAAGTTTTATTGGAACACAGCCAGCCTTATTTGTTTATGTGTTGCCTGTGTCTGCTTTCACGCTATATTGGCAGAGTTCAGTAGTTGCAATAGAGACTTTACGGCTCACAAAGTCCAAAAAACGATTTACTATCTGGCCCTTTACAGACAAGGTGGCCCCACACTTCGTATAAAGAGTTAGAAAGGCCGGAAAATAGTTTTGCATGACAGGAATCAATTTTGTTTACCTTTCTTTTCTTGGTGCTTACCAGAGTGCTGGATTAAAGCTAATGCTTAGTTCTAAAATGGTTTTGAGAGTCAAAAGTGGAGAGGCCTTTCTTCAGGGCAAACTTTCCCTGTGAAAGTATGTTATTATCTTTGCCATTTCTTTTGAATTAAATTTTGCCAGAAGAGATTTGTCATACCAGGGCCATTGAACCTTTTCTTTCATTTCTAAAATTGTACTAAAGGGAAAAAAGAATTGGGTAAACCAAACAGATAAAACTCCTTTGTACTCAGCACACTCACAGGAGGATTTAATTTCAGCTTATCCCATATACTTACTCATGGTTTAGTCTCAAAACGTTTAAGTATTGGGGTGATGAGATAATGTTAGCATTTGAGTACTAACCACAAAAAGAGTTAAGCAAGGTTTGCCATCATGCGCATTTGGCTTTTGTTCTCATCCATTAGGTATTTTGTATACTTTGTACAACCCCCTATCTTGTCTTTGTTTTCACCTCCTTTGAAGGAAATCATCTACCATTGAAACTCAAACCTCCTGACAGGTAATGCCAAGTAAGGGTAAGAAATTTCCTCCCATTCCCCTAGACAGCCATTGTGCTATTTCTGTCTGTTACTCAGAAATGTGGCTGTATCAGGTTTCTCAATCTCCTGAGGCATTTGTTAACAATACATTTTGAGTGTTCACAGAGTGCTATGGACTGTAAAAGGCATCAAAGTGATTCTATCAGAAGTAGAAGGTAGAGTCCTTGTCCTTCAAGGAGTTTGTAGTCTTTATGGCAAGAGAGGGGTGACATGCATGTGAATTTCTGAACATTTAACAGTGGCTGCAGAGAAATGCCAGTGAATGGAGTTTCACCAGAGCATGCAGCATGAAAGGAGTGCTCTCAGTGGGGAGAAAAGTAGGGAATGCTTGTCGGGACTCTGGGTCGTAAGGAAGGTAGTCATGATTACTAGGGAAGAATCCAGTCCATACAGAGTAGATACTGAGTACTTCCTCCCCAGTAGTTTCCCAAGATGCTTTGCTGGAGCATTAAACCCTTAATGTTGCAAATGGAATGACTTTTCCCCCAATAAATCCAGCTCCCTCCTCCTGTCTTTAGTAATGTTGTCAGTGTCATTTTGTTTACTGAATTATGTACCTGCCCTTTTCACAAAGCAGGTCCTTGAATGAGTGGGTTCTGTGAGGGGAAGGACAGCAAATAGATTGTTTGGCTTAAATGAAGAATTGACGTGTTTAGAAAA
The DNA here is from genome assembly GCA_002007465.1 of Ailurus styani. Classification (NCBI taxonomy): domain Eukaryota; kingdom Metazoa; phylum Chordata; class Mammalia; order Carnivora; family Ailuridae; genus Ailurus; species Ailurus styani. The sequence goes on from LNAC01000026.1 coordinate 2,754,484, forward strand.
GGAGAGAGAGAGAGAGAGAGAGAGAGAGAGAGAGAGAGAGAGAGAGAGAGACAGGTAAGAGAGAGATGAGCTGATGGATGATCTTGAGGTCTACGAGTTGGTTTGGGCTTGAGAGGGTAGGGGAGCGAGCCTTGAATGTGAGGAGACCGGCCCAGGGAGAGAGAACATCACTCCATCCGCCATCTTCTGGGGCTGACTTCAGCTGCCCCATACCTTCCAGATTTCCCCAGATTTTAGCTGAGATACAGATATCCATTCTGCTTCTCATTTTAATTTAAGAAAGTTGGCTTCAGGATGGTGCTGTTAGGCCTGATAATGACAGGCTTTGGGGAGAAACTGTGAATCCTGTGTTCCAGGTGGTATCTGACTATGACTCAGCCTGTAGCTGAGGCCCACAGTTTCCCTTGTGAGAGGGAAATAGCTCAACCTGGTCTTTCTTTGATGCTTTTCAGGGTCTTCTTGCCTCCAGGCTCCCGAGAGCCTTGTTCACACCGTTCTCTATCTTCATTCCTCCTGTCCTTCCTCTACTCCCTACAAAACAAATAAGCAAACAGAAAAGCCTCATAACTCTTTGCAGGCCAACGCAGTGGGCCTTATAGGTGCTGCGGTGAGCCAGTGGGTGGGGACACAGCCGTGGGCGGTTGGGCCTTGTCCATAGCTCCTGAGAGAGCAGCGACCCTGGACACAGGAGATCAAACCACCCTCCCCGAGGGCTCTGCCTTTCCCACTCTGGGCCTTTCAGGTTTGGTAAACTCCATTCTGCCTCAGTTCATGGGTGGTGTAAACCATTTATGTTCTCTTTTTCAGTTCACTTGGGAAATGAAAACAGACATAAAATAGACATTTTAATTGTTTTTAGAACAGTGTTTCACACCTACTAGAGACTCCCCGAACTGGCCAAATGCAGATTTTGGCTCTAAGGTTGCCGACTAGATGCTGACTGTGTTCTTGAGGGCAGAAGTGAACACACCACAGATGCTTATTTAATACCTTCCAAAGTTCCAAAGAAGCTGCAAAAGGCAGTTTCTCTTTAGAAAGTAAACAAAAACAAAAATAAAAACAAAAACAGGTGCCATAAAGCAAACAGGGGCCAGTCAGGTATTGTGGTTTTTTTCTTTTCTTTTCTTTCTTTTTTTATTTTTTTTTATTTTTTTTTTATTTATTCTTTTGACACAGAGAGAGAGAGATTACAAGTAGGCAGAGAGGCAGGCAGAGAGAGAGGAGAGAGGAGGAAGCAGGCTCCCTGCCGAGCAGAGAGCCCGATGTGGGCCTCGATCCCAGGACCCTGGGATCATGACCTGAGCCGAAGGCAGCGGCTTTAACCCACTGAGCCACCCAGGCGCCCTCTTTTCTTTCTTAAGGTCCTTTTAATTTAAAGAAGATTTGAGTAAAAATTGTGGTATACTTGAGAGAATGGGAAATCAGTTGATCTAAGCTCAGATATTGGCCGTTTCCCACTGGTTCCCTGTACTTGGGCAAGATTTTTTTTTTTTAATAACTTTTTACTTTGAAATCATTTAAGGCAAGAAACTTCAGAAGCAGTACAGGGAGTTCTCGGGCACCTTCCACTCAGCTCCCCTCCCCCCAAGGAAAATATCATATACATTGTCAACCAGGACACTCACACTAATACTGTTAACTTAAATATGACCTTACTGGGATAGTTTTAACATGTTTTTAAAGTATGTGTGTGTTCTGTGAAATTCTATCACGCGTAGGTTCGTGTTTGCTTTTGATTTTTTAATGCACACTTGAAATTGTTTGGAGTTGTGCGAATAGTTAGTAATAGCAAAATAGGAAAACTGGAGAGTGTTTAATCTGGAAACCTCAATTTAATACTTTTAATTAAAAGACTTCTGGATTAGGAAGTAGAAGGTCAGGTTCTATTCCAGCTGTCCCAGCTGGAGAAGAAATGAGGGAGCTAACCCAGGCAGAAATATTGATTTCCCATGGTTCCAGCCGAAAACCTTCGGATCATCCTTACTTTCATCTTTGCTGCACCAACCCCCATCCCCAGCGTGTGCCCCATTAGCTAACCTAAAATATCCTCAAATCTGTCTACTTATCTCTTTCCCTTGCCAGTATTATTGCGGTAGCCTCCACATGTACTCCCTCTGCAACCCATTGTCCACATAGCAGCCAGAACTCTCTTTAAAAACTCAAAGCAGATTATGTTATTCCTCTTTGTAAACCTTCCTCCAGTGGCTTCCCATTGCACTGAAAGGAAGTCAGAACTTATCAGAGCGCCTGAGGCCCTTGTGATTGGAAGCTCCTGCTGCTCCAGTCACATGACGTTCAGCTGTTCTCCCTCCTCACTGTGTGTGCTCTGGCCCTCTTGGTGGCCAGGTTAGTTCCTGTCGAGGCCTTTGTTCCAGCTGTCCCCTCGTCTGGTGTGCCCTGCTCCTAGTTGTGCTGTAATAATTAGCTCCTTCTGGTAACTTAGGTGTCAGGCCTCTTCAGCAAGGCCTAGCTGGCCTGTGCAAATTAGACCCCTCCCAGGTCACTTTCCATCGTATCTGTATCTTACCTGCTTCTCTCCTCCGTAGCTTATAACACTACCTGTCTGGCCCCTGTGCTTGATTGGATTTGTTTTTACTGGACCAGTGAGTTACCCATCCTCAGACTGTAAGCTTGTTGAGAAGCGGTAACTGGCTGCTTCAGCCTGTTTCCCCTGCGCCTAGGACAGTGCCTGACCCACAGGAGGCCTCAGTCAGGATTTTTTTTTTTTTTTTTAAAGATTTTTTAAATTTATTTATTTCACAGCAGGAGAGAGATCACAAGGAGGCAGAGAGGCAGGCAGAGAGAGAGGGGGAAGCAGGCTCCCTGCTGAGCAGAGAGCCCGATGCGGGCCTCGATCCCAGGAGCCTGAGATCATGACCTGAGCCGAAAGCAGAGGCTTTAACCCACTGAGCCACCCAGGCGCCCTCAGTCAGGATTTTTTGAGGAGCTGCACCAATGGACACGTTGATGCAGGTAATCACAGAGGTTCTTGAAACCAAAGAAATTACTTGATTGAATGAAATAATTTGAGGTTTAAAATCATGAAATTTTTTCCCATTTTTGGGGACTTTGAGGAGAACACGATTAAATTCCTATATACTGTAGATCCTCTTTTATGTATCCGTGTTTTACTAGCAGGCCTTCTTCTGAGTCAGGGCCGTTGGAGGTAGGAAAAGTCAGTCCTCGGTACCCTTGCTGACAGACTGCTGTCTGCCCGACCATGTCAGGCCACATTAGTGATTTGAAGAGGTAAAGTCGAAATATATTCACTTCCTCCATCAGTGGTGCTTTGACACCAGAGAAGACCACTGAACAGGTTTTAACTTTCTTAGTAATACAGAAGATGCAAGAAACTTAGAATCACGTGGCTTGACATTTAGCCAAACCTGCTTTCATTATTAACCTCAACACCTTCCTTTTTTTTTGCAACTCACGTGTAAGTAAGGCTTACCCTAGGCTGGAGGACACAGAGCTGCTAACGTTCTCACTGAAATGAAAAGAGCATGATTTATATCTTCTGCTACATAGTTTAAATTCCTGTTTCACTTTCATTTTATTGATAGAGCCGCATAACCAAAATGTCACTGTGTTTACTTTTGATGGTGTTTCCAGCTGCTTGTGCCTTTGAAGCAGTTTCAGAAACGTAACGTACTTCAGGAATACAGATGCATGTGTTTTTAGACACGTGTTATGCTGACTTAATGCTTTACTACTGCTGAAGGAATGGTTTCTGTGCGAAGGATATCATTAGTCTTTTATTAAGTATTTTTATCAGAGGTTAATACATTTTCTCTAATTAAATTCTGGAGTTCTCTTTTGAAAAATGCCTGTACCCTTCTAGCTTCTAGTGATGTAAATGTTGACCTTTGGTTCCTTTTGTGATGGTTTTATTGTTGTTATTGATAATGAATTATTTTTCAAGGAAATATGTGCTTATAAATCTGGAAGGTGATATTTTCTGTTAAAAGCATTTTGCCATTTTCACATTGTTAGGCCTCTAGCTTGTAGGGTGTTTTCTTGAGAACTTACTTTCTTTTGTTGTTTTTTAAAAATGGCATGCCAATGGTCAGCGTGAGTTCATACAATGAAAAATGTGAGTGGTAGAATATGATTAGACATACTACAAGGTAGTAGTTTGTGTGAAAAATTGATGCTCTGAAGCATTTGCTACCAAAATTTGCTCTCTTTGTGTTACCCCTCCTTCCCGTCCTTGGGGCCACTTAATGGCTCTGTATTTTTTTTGAAGAGCCAACCATGACTTGAAGAAGATAGTGGGGAAGAGGAGGGATAGGAGGGGATACAAAGAGCAGGCTCTTTTCCCAGAAGCCTCTCACTTGCAGGGTCTGAAATGACTGTTGTTAGGGAAAAGTGATATTCATACTGATGGGGTAAAAATGCCTGCCCATTTTGAGGAGCTGTTGTTTTCATAATAGAACTTCTTCGTACAAACAAAAGGATGTTCTAAAGGAAAAGGACCGTTTATAGCTGAGTGTTTTCCATTCTGGTAGCATCTGAGAATAATTTTCAGAAACTCCTAGTATTATATGTAATCATTGCTTAGCAGTTGGATCTTTTTTATTTTTATGATGGAAGTGTGCATTTAAGTCCGACCCACATTTTTAGGTAGTGTAATACGGTTCACCCTTGAACAATACGGGGGTTAGTGATGCCAACCCTGCGCCTCAGAAATCCGAAAATAACTTTTGATTCCCCCAGAACTTACCTACTGTTAGCCTACTCTTGACTGGAAGCCTTACCAATCACATCAATAATCTGTTAACACGTATTTTGTATGTTTTATGTACTATAAACTGTATACCATAATCTCATAATATGATAAATTAGAGAAAAGAAAGTGTTATTGAGAAAATCATAAGAAACTATAAGTCAAGGAACACCAAAGGTTGCCAGCAACACCCGAAGCTAAAAGAAAGAAATGGAACAGATTCTTCCCTAGAGTCTTCAGAGAGAACATGGCACTGTTAACACCCTGATTTTGGACTTCTAGCCTCCAGAACTGTGACAGAATAAATTTCTGTTTCATTAAGCAGTCCAGTTTCTAATAATTTGTTACAGTAGCCCTATGAAACTAATATAGAGTGGGTAGAGCTGGGATTGGCTAGAAAGAAGCATTAGGGAACTCTGGGGGGTGGTGCAGGAAATGTTCTGTATTTTGATAGGGGTTTGGGTTAAATGAATGCATAAGTTTGCCACAACTCATCTAATAGTAGTATACTTGAGATTTTGTATGTTATTGTATGTAAGGTTTACCTCAAGAACAAAAAGCACCATAAATAAACATCAAATTCTAGTTTTTGATATGCATGCTGAAGCATCAAAGGGTGAAGTGTACTGGTGTCTGCAGCTTATTTTAATTGGTGGGTGGAAGGATGGATAAATATGTGAGAAAGCAAATGTAGCAAACTGTTAACCACTATAGAATCTAGGTGGTGGTCATTTGGTGTTTGCTCTATAGTTCTTTTAACTTTCTTACGTGTTTGAAAGTTTTCATGATAAAATGATGGAGAAAAAACAAAAAAGAAAAAAGAGAAAAGCATAAGGAAGAGAAAGTACATTTATAGTACTGCACTGTGTTTACTGAAAAAAACAAAACAAAAAAACCCAAAACCTTTGTAAGTGAATCCATGTAGTTCAAACCCATATTGTTCAAGGGTTAGTTGTAAATTGTCTTCTTACCTGTTGGGCAACTAAGTGAAATATGTATAATTTGGTCAATAGCATAATTCTGTGACCTGTATAATACAAATGGATGCTGTGGCTTTTGCACTGGATGCATTTTAGGTAATTTTCTTGGCCTACAATTTTAGTAGTAAGATTGATTGAGGGTACTCATTCAAAATCACCTAATTTGTCTTCCTCATGTCTATGAGTCAAATCTCTGGGAAGAGTAGTTCACTGGACATAGGACAGATATTGGACTGTGAGTATCTGTCATCTTTATATATGTTTGGGGGAGAGGCACTTTTGTGAGTGGTGATGTTCTATGATTTTTTTTTTAATTAAAAAAAATCTATTGTTGGATAACAAAGTGTCCTCAAGCTTGGCAAATTCAACCAACCATTTGATTGTGTGGGTTAGGACTTCAGGAAGGATTCAGCCATGTGGCTTGTCTCTGATCCACATGATGTCAGTTGTGGTGCCTGGGGCTGGAGGCTTCACTCCTAAGATAGCTTCTTCCCTCCTCCATCTAGTGCTTGGGCTGGGGGTGCTAACTGTTGATGCTGGCTCTTGGCAGGAGACTCAGTGAGGGCTGTTGGTTTGAGCACTGACACATGGTCTCTCCGATGTGCTTGCATTACTCTCAGCATGGCAGCTGGGTTTCCAGAGGGAGTGATCCCAGAAGGTGTAGGTAGAAACTTTAAGGCTCAAGGCTTCTTATGACCTAGCCCCGTAAGTTCTAGAACAGTACTTCTCCCACATTATTTTGGTCAAATAAGTCATTAACACCAACCTAGATTCAAGGTGAGGGGAGCTATCCTCCACCTTTCATTAGGAGTAGCAGCAAAGAATTCGAGGTCATCTTTCATAGCTGGTGATAGGATCACATCAGGATTGCATTTACTTAATAGCAGTTTATGCCTCTCCTGAAGTTCAGAGACCTTAAAGTATAAATACTAATAAGTAGTTCCACTTAAGGGGAACCTATTCCAAATGGTACAGCCTTCATTTCAAGTCTGATGTGATTCATCCCAGTCATTTAATGGATGACTGTAATCTCAAAATATCTAGAAAGATGTCAGTCCTCTGAGTCATAGTTTAAGCTAGTTTGTTCGAAGAGTTCAAAGGAACCATAGATCTTTCAGCTGTAAAGGACTCCAAAGGATTACATCATCATTATCACCTTCCAGAAAGATTTATTGAGCACCACATAGGTGCCAGGCCCTGGAAATGCAGAGGAGAAAATGACACAATTCATGCCTTTGAGGCACAGTTGAGGAAATAGGACTGATGCATAAAAGATGAATAGAAATCCATGGAATATAGTCTGGGTGGCAAATAAAAGTATAGGTGATCTTTGCACAGGAAGGAGGAGTGATCAGTAGAGGTTGTTGTGGCTGGGTCGGGGGCTGGGAAAAGGCATAAGGAGATAGCCTTCCCATTACACTGGAAACAAAATCCAGAGTGTTTGTCATTATCCACAAATCCCTCTGTGAACTTGATCCCTGCTTCCTCTCTGATCTCCTTTTCTACCTTGCTTTTCCTCCCTCACTGGCCTCGTTCCTTGAATATGCAGACATTTTAGGACCTTTGCAGTTGGTCATTCCTCTGCCTGGAATGCTCTTTCCCTAGATAGTCCCATGGCTTGCTTTCTGACCTCAGTCAGATCTCTGGTCAAATATGCCCTCCTCAAGCCGTCTTTGACCACCCACCTCATCTACTTCCTATCCTTCATCACTGTTTATATTCATGAAGGCAGGGCCATTGTCTGCCTTGTTCATTATTGTACCCTCAGCACCTATAACAGTGCCTGGCAAATAGTTGGTGCCCAAATCAAAATGACTGAATGAATCAATAAGTAAGCGGATGTAGAACTTGAGACAGGGAAGGGTTTAGCAAAATGGAGGACGGGTGGTATTGGTGGCTGCCTGCAAGGCAGAATGCAAGAGAGGCAGAAGTATACCCGATACATTCACAGATCATTTGTTTTAACACTTGACCTCAGGGGTCCTCATTTGACAACTTCTGGTCCTTCAGACCCCCCCCCCCATAGCTTCTTCATGTGGTAAGCACAATAGGGCTTGCACGGGGAGTGATTCACTTGGACTAGATTCACTGTGTCATACCAGGTCTCAGTTGTCAGAGAACTTGCCATTCCTGAAAAGTACTCTGTACGATAGTGCTTCTTGGTCTTTGCTCCTATTCTTATTTCTATCTGGAATATCCTGCTTTTTGTCTTGACCTTTTGAAATTCCACATGAATGACCTCTTTCTTCCATTGTACTTAATAATTATGTGATTTGATATCAAATAAGCATATTCTGCTTCACCTGGAAATATTTATGTGCATGTAGTTCTTTCACTTAAATACAAACTCTTTGCAGAGCTTGGGTCTAGTTTGCTTTTTATTCTCTGGTATGGAATGTAAGAGATTCTTAATAAGAATGTGTTAAACTTACTTGAATATGAGAAATTAGAGTTCTTCAGCCCCTAATATAAAACAAATACATATGCCTAGAAATCAGAGAGGCAACGTTAAATTCGCAAAGACACTAAACAATAATAAAGTTATCTTCATTAGTGAACTTCTTTTGTTGGTGTGATCAGTTTAGCTTTCTCAGGTGACATTCATGGTGTGCAAAGGGCCTATAGAATCAACAAGTTACACATTTTTATATCGGGTGACTATTGCTGCATAACATACTATGCCAACGTTTAGTGGCTTTAAACAATAACAGCTTATTATTTCTCACAATTTCTTAAGTTGGCTGGGCTCAGTGGAGTGGTTCTTTTGCTCCACGTGGTGTCATTTAGTGTCATTAATGCGGCAGATACTTGCAGTCGCAGCCCTGCCTGGCACTGCAATGTCCAGGAAAGCTTTATTCACATGTCTTGTATTGGCTATAGACAGGAACAGCTTTGTTCCTCTCCACGACGGCCGCATTTCCTCTGGCAGCTAGACTGTTCCCCTGATAGTGTGGTCTCAGGATTCCAAGTGTGTGAGTATGGCACTGCCACTTCTCTTGAGGTCTAGATCGGGAATTGGCACTGCATCCCTTCCACCACATTGTACTGGTCCAGGTGAGTCACAAGGCCAGCCCAAATTCAGGGGGAGGGGGAGTAAACCCCACCCCTAGGTGGGTTGGGTGGCATGGGTGTAACAGGGCTATGAGGAGTTTGCAGACGGTCCACATTAGCATGCTTTGATTTTTACTAGTTTTACCTTTTCAGTGGGAAGTAGAGCATTATTAGTGAAGTCGCAGATCTTTGAGTATTAGTTGAACCCCTTGTTTTTGAATTATGAAGTGTTTATAGAGAGAAGTGCTGTAAACATTTTGGGCTTAATTGAGCAGCAGCTGAAGATCGTTGACTGTGTTGCCCTGGTTTTCTGCTTTCCTTGGCATTGATATGGTGTTGTACATGTTCCCTTCGTTGGGGCAGAGGTTGGAATCAGAAGCTGAAACCTCTGAAAGGTGGTCCGGGACTCTTCTGTAGTTCTCAGGGTAACCTAGAGCGAGGAACTCCACCTGCAGGACAGGTCAGCACAGGCCAAGAAACAAAAAGAAACAAGCCTCTTGCTCTAGGCCAATAGTATAATGTTAACAGATGGCAGGGGAAAACTTGAACTACTCAACTGCTGTTTGACTTCCGCCTTCTCTGTTCTAACTGGTTTCTCTGATTCCATTCTTGCCTCCTACAGTTCATTTCCCACAGAGCAACCAGAGTGATCTTTTAAAAATGTCAATCAGATCATGTCCTTCCTCAGCTTAAAATATACCAGTGGGTTTCCGTTGTACTTGGGATAAAATAGCGACTCCTGTCATAGATTGGCTCCTGCTCCCACCTCTTACACTTTACCTCCTACGACTCTCTCCTCCCTCTTTTATGTTTCAAGCCACCTTTTGCTTGTTTCTGTTCCTAGAGCCCCTCAGGTTTATCCTGCCAGGTTCATCCTGCCTTAGGGAGTTTTACTTGTTGTTTCTTCTCTCTGGAACACTCTGCCCCTGGTTCTGTGTGGCTGGCTCTTCATTCCAGGCCCAGCCCAGATGACCTTGGAGAGACCTGACTAGAGCAGTGCATGGGGCACGCCCCCTGTTTCTCTGTTCTGTTCTTTCTAGCACTGAACCTCTGTTTCTCAGTTTTCTCATTTATAAAATGGGGTTGATAACAGTACATACTTCATAGAGTTGTTATGAGGATTAAGTTAGTTAACATTGAGAAGGCTATTGGGCACATGATATGCTCTCAAACATTAGCTGTGCTATTATATCACTCTTTACCACCTGGAATTGCCCTACTTATTTATTTGCTTCTTTACTGACTTTTCCCATTTCTAGAGTGTCAGCTGTTTGCAAGCAGGCATTGCCTTTGCCTGTCTTGTTCATGTCCCATCTCTATTCTCATTGAGTCGACATATACAGTAGATCTTCGGTAAGTAGTCATTTATAAGATGAATAAATGAAAGGCAGGAATAGTCATCCTGAACAAGTCAGAAAAGTCCTTGGTAACATGAAACTAAAGCTTGAGAAACTTGAATGGCTAGGACGAGATTGTTTAATTGCTCAAAATGAATTTAAGATTTTTGATCCAGAAGAATTCTATTTCAAGACACTGAAAGAACTTGGGGATAATTTGTTATTAAGTATTATTTCATAGAATTTCGAAGAATGGGAAAATGTCAGAATTACGAAGGTAGGTAAAGGCAGTCCTAATTTTCAGCAATGAAGAATATGTTTTAAAAACCATAGACTGAGAGAGGGAGTGTTATGCTCCTTGCAGGCAGAGTTCTAAAATGGATTATTGAAAGGGTAATTTGTGAATGCTTACAACAGCATTGTTTAGTGGGCAAGTGGGGTACCCTTAGAGAAAAGAGGCCTGGAAAAATAGTTTTGTTTTGTTTTCCAAGTTACCACTTTAGTTCAGTGGTAGAATCAAGATAAAAATAAAGACCTCCTGATTCTTTTCCAACAGTGCTTTCAAACTGGGATCGTAGTGCTCCTCAAATTTTACATAAAACAGAATCTTTTCTTTTTATTTTGAGGATAAGCTTTAAAAAAAGCCACTTTTGAAGGCTTTCTGAAGGCTCAGTTGGGGAACATTGATCCTTAGAAGTTCAAGGGTATATTCTCAGAGGTCCATGAAATTTAATTCCCTTTTGTTCTGCTTTAAAAGAGATTTGTGCACTACTAGGTCGAAAAAGTTGGTACTATATTTTGCCAGGTTATTTGATTAACACAACACTGCCTGTTATCCATTTACAGAAAATAACATATGTTCTTCCATTAGACCTGTGCTGTTCAACATGGTAGCCTCTACCACAAGGGTTGAACAGTGAAATTGTGAGAACTCCAAGTTGATGTGTCCTAAAGTGGAAAATGCATGCTGGATTCAAATGCATACCATATTTTAGTGCAAAAAAGTAATGTAAAATATCTGATCATTATTTATGTTGAGTACCTATTGAAATGATGTTTTTGATCTATTGGGTTACATAAAATTCATTTGTAAAATGAATTTCATTTTGGGGGCATCTGGTGGCTCAGTCAGTTAGGCATCTGCCTTTGGCTCAAGTCATGATCTCTGGGTCCCGGGACAGAGCCCTGTGTGGGGCTTCCTGCTTAGTGGGGAGTCTGCTTCTCTCTCTCCCTCTGCCCCTACCCTCCACCTTGTGCTCTCTCTCTCCAATAAATTAAAAAAAAAATCTTTAAAAAATTAGTTTCATCTTGTTTTTCTTTTTTAGAGATGTAGCTGCTAGGCCACTAGAGAATTTAAAATTTTATGTGTGGCTTGTACCTTTGGATGGTGAGCCCTTAGAACTTGTTGCCTTTCTCAGAAGGAAGGGTTGAAGGAATTGGTTTTCCTTGTGGTAGCAAGATGGTTGCACCAGTAAGGCGGGAAGTTAGTGGGAAGGGGCAACTCCTGATGCTCCTGTCACTTTTATCAGGAAAAGCAGTAGTCTTCCCAGAAATCCCCAGCCCATTTCCTGTTTTGTTTCATTGGCTGGAAGTGTCACATGGCCACTCCTCGCTGCAAGAGAGGCTGCACAGCGATTGTTTGTTCTTCTAGCCTCTAGAATGGAGACAGTACAGGAGAAAGAAGTTGGCAGTGATAGTTGTGTTAGCCCAGAGAACAGGGTGGCACCCTGCTTGGGTTGAGTTTTATTAAACAACTCCTGTTTAGAGGTGGGATAACTGAGGACCAGAGACACTCTTGCCTTTGATTCTTATATAAATTACTTTACAGGGTAAGAGTAAGACTTCTCACTTTACCTCTTTTCTACCTTTCTGACTTCATTAGCAAGAAGAGTGTGTTCCTAAAAAATGATAGGGCACGTTGGTTTAAGTGTCACTATTTCGCATCTTTTTAACATTGATTTGGACATTTTATTTCACCACAAAGGAATTTTTAGTAGTCTTACCTGATAAGGAACAGAAATAATTTTTATGTTAATATCCTTATTTTCTTGTTGTATTTCTCAGTTTCCTGTGCTTCTCTTTTTTAACCAGTGGCCCATGATGGGTATCATAATGTATGAACAATGTATGTTGTATGTCTAAGAATAAAACAATTTTAAAACGCGCGATTACTGGCAGCATTCAGCAGAGTTTCTGATCATCACCACCTGTTGTATGTACTCCTTAGATACGCATTTGCATGTTCTCAAACCATTCTGCTTTGAAGAATAAACTCTTGATTGATTTTAAAATAAAAATTGAACTAGATGCCAAGTACTGCCTTTAAAGACTCAAGGCCCTCAGCCCAGCGTACCTTGCCCCACTCCTCCCAACAGAATCCCTTGTGAACAACTTTGGGAAATGGTGGCGGTGGTGTGATGGTGTTTGTAAGAGCCTGAAAATGAGAGGTTGGAAAAATATAAGAAATTCAAGTTTTGCTGAAGAGAACTGACCTGTGGAATATTGTGATGCAAAAGTGGGTTTGGTGTGTTTTAAAGGAAAGAATTCAAAATGGATAGTCCCTGACATGATTTTTCAACTTGGTGATGGACTGAAGGCTATACACACTCAGTAGAAACTGTACTTGGGAGTCTGAGTCGTGAGCTTCTCCCGGGCTGGCGGGACACAGCCCGACACTCCGGTGACGCTGGACAGCAGCGGGGAGCCACGGCTCCCACTCAGCCGCGTGACCGCACGACCCTCCGTGCTCAGACCCCCATTCTGTTTCTCGCTTCCCACGTACAGCTGTTCAGCACTTTCTGACAAAACAGGCTTTGTGTGAGATGATGGTGCCCTGCCGTGGGCAAACGTTAAGTGTTCTGGGCAGTTAAGGTAAATGAGGCTAAGCTATGATGTTCAATAGGGTTGGTGTATTGAATGTATTTTCAACAGGATATTTTTAAATTATGATGAGTTTTTCCGGAAGTAAACCCATTGTAAGTCGAGGAAGATCTGTGTTTTAAATAGTAAGTGTCCATTGTGGGTTGAAAAGATAGGGACGTTTATTTTGACCATTTAGTGGGTAGAGAATTTGAATAGGAAACTAGTGGGCTGTGGAATGCCCCCTCTGTCTATTCATCGTTGGGCTTTACCTCTCTCTCAATCCTCAAAACCTCTCCCTACGAGGTAGGTATTTTTCACATACTGCAGAGAAGGAAGCTCAGAGAGATGAACTTTTCCACGGCCTCAAAGCTTATACATCATGGCACTGTTAAGAAACCCAGAGGTGACTCCAAGACCTGTGATTCTCTTACTGAGTTAATCTGAATATTTGCAAAGTCTGCAGCTGTAATTGTTTTTGTAGTTAATGTTCTTGAACTGGCAACAAATAAATAGTTTATTTAATGAGTCTCTCAGTTTGGTTGGGCTTCTTTATTTAAGACCATGTATTATTTATTTGGGTCAATAAATGTATTTTTTAATATTTAAGTACACATTTGATTTTTTTCAGGTCTTGCTTTTTGTAGTAGGGAACCAAACTCCACTAGTAGTCTTTTTGGAGGGGCACCTCTCTTAACAGGCACAGATCTCACTCAGATAAATACGTACATGCCGTGACAGTTGAAGCACAAAGAACTACAAGCTACTATTTTGTCCTTATTCTTTTCTGCTGGGAATCTTACCAGGTTAAAGTTTGGTTTGCATTGTAGGAAAGAACGAATGGCAACTTTGTGAATTGTGGCATTTGAGGTTTGACTGATAAACAAGACTACTCCAGCATCCAGTTAACAGAAAGGAATAGAGCTGCTGCCGAAGACGTAGGAAGGTCTGTTTTAAGTGAAAAGAGTGATCTTTGGCAATCAGCCATCTCAGTTTCACGATAACATGCAGAAGCAAGAACCTTGGAATTGTTCCTCTTTATATTCCATTCCTGGATAATTATCAACTATACTACGATTTTGAAAGGTCCTTTTATTTTGTGATTGCATCTTTCAGCAACCGCTCTTATTATCCTATTATGCAATTTGTCTCATTTACGATGCTCAGGTGGGAAAACTTTCAGCCTCAGCTATTGAAAAGATCACCACGCTTGAGCGTTTTGTGGTGCTTTTGCTTGTTTTGCTGTTGAGCAAGCAGAGTTCAAGACAGGTGAATTCTTTCCAGATGTCCTTTTGAATAACTGGACAGATCCCTGGGGTCTCTTCAAGAGTAACACCAGTGACTGTGTATTCTCTCCCTCTTCCTCTGTGCACAGCTTCCTGTGGTCACTCTACTAAGGGTTCTGTAGCTGTGGGATGATTCCACCGTTCATACTGAAAAATAGTTCGTCCAAGTGGCCAATCCTTGAGCTTGGCTAGGTCTGCTTATTTGGTACCAAAACCTGTCACTGTCCAGGAGACACACAGCAATTTTGCTTTCATTTGCTTTGTTACCATTTTAGGCATGAAATGGAACCATTTTCTGCCGAACATAATGTCCCTGTGTAGAAATAAATACTTTATGGGTTTTAAGGAGTCGAGAGTCAGGCCCATTAGTAATTGAAACTGTAATGACTCAACTTGACACTGATGGCTTTTTCCTGAGGTAGAGGAGAGGGGATATGGGAAGCGTGGCTCCACCCACAGTGCTGTGTCCAGCTCAGCGATAGGCGGCCAGGGTTGCTGAGTCAAAGTTGAAGGGATTTGCCGCCATGTTTAGACATGGAAGATGGGGCACACTCAGCTCTATATTAAGGACATTCATTAATTCTGGAGGATTTAATGCAGCTTCTACATGTGCCTACTCATTGCCAGGCCTCTTCAAGGGAGAAATTGGGGCCTACCTCAGGGATCGGGGTCAGTTCTTTGGGACGTTTTTCCTAACAATACCCTGTATTCATGGAAGAGGACTTTGTGTTGTTCTCTTGGGCTCTCCTTGAACACAGAGCTTATGTTGTTACGGTATGCTTATCTGTGTCCTTGTTTATCTCACTCTCTAGACTGTGAACCCTTGAGGACAGGGATAGTTTTCATACTTAGTGCCTAATACATATTATATGTTCAATAAATGTTTGTTAAATAATGAAATGGCAATATTCAGCTGCTTTCTTTCACAGGTCCTCCATCCTTTCCAAGGAAAAGAAATATACCAGAAATTCTACCAGTTATGCACAACTGGTAATCAGAACTAATGAAACATAGTAGTATGGATATGAACAGAGTCGAAAAATAAAGGTGATCATAAAATACGTAGCAATTCCACAGAACAAATATGAAGAATACTTCCAAACTTGACTGAGCCATATAAAGGAACACTTGACTAAATGGAGAAACACAGCATGTTCTTTGGTGAGAATTGTTCATGTAGTAAGTATATCAGTATTGTTCTTGTCCACATTAATCCAAAGTTTGAAGCAATTCCAATAAAAATTGCAGTAGGATTATTGTTCTGTGGTATTTGATAGAATAATCTTAAAGTTCAGAAAAATATTGTTTGAGGTTAGGGAAGAATGAAAAATGGGAGATTTTTTCTCACCAAATTTTAAAATATTGCAAAATATAGTAAATAAAAAATAAAATAGCATATAAACTCAGAAACTAGAGGACAGTATATCCTGGATACCAAAACATGACGAAGACATTGTAAGAAAAAAATCGGACTTCATAAACATAAATGCAAAAATGCTTAGCAAAATATTAACAAGTTGAATATAGTAAAACAGAAAAAGGGTAATATATCATTACCAAATGGGGCTTATCCCAGAAATTCAAGATTGGTTTAACATTTGAAAGTCAGTTTATTTTATCATAGTAACAGGATAAAGAAGAATTTAGAATGGCATAGCTGCAACAGGAAGCCTAAAAGCAGGCATGGGTATGTATGGAAACCTAGTACAGATCCACAGTCTCTTATTTGAAATGTTTGGGGCCAGCCGTGTTTCAGAATTCAGTGTTTATCTGTTGGGTTTTTTTGTTGGTGGGGGGTGATTTTATTTATTTATTTGAGAGAGAGAGGGAGGGTGCAAGTGGGGGAGGTGCAGAGGGAGAGGGAGAGAATTTCAAGCAGACTCCTCACTGAGTGTGGAGCCCAATATGGGGCTTGATCTCACAACCCAGAGATCACGACCTGAGCTGAAACCAAGAGTCAGCTGCTTAACCAACTGAGCCAACCAGGTGCCCCCACAATTCAGGGTTTTTAGCAACGTCTCATAGTCATATACCTGTTTGTTTCCATAGCCAAACAGATTAATAGTGACACTAAATGGAATAAATAAAGACTAGAAATAGCCTCAACATTGGCTTTGGTCAGGCTTTGCTATCAAATGAGTTTTGGCATCAATATTTAAAAAACGGATAAAATGTTCTTTGTTTCCAGAGCTTTATGATATCAGAATCACAGGTAAGGAATTATCAACATTTTGATGTTGAGGTGGCATTTCAAATCGGTGATGAAAGGCTTTTTGAAAGGTGTTGGGATTACATACTAGTCATTTAAGAGAAAAAAAAAGGTAAAGTTAAATCCCTACTTTGTAACAAAATTAACTACTTGTGATTAAGTATTTTACTGTTAAAAAATTGAAGTCTATAAAAGTAGTAGAATAAAATATATACTTAGTTTTTGTTTACAATCTTGTGATAGTGGGGCTCTTTGGAAGCATGACACCAATGGCAGAAACTAACAAAAAAAAAAAAGAAAAGAAAAAGATTAGATTTAACTATGTGAAAATTAACTTATACATAACAAAGAACCCCTTAAATAAAGTTAAAAACTAATGCCAACATAGAAAAAATGTTGGCAACATATATGGCATCCAAAGAATTATTATTGCTCATAATTTATAGTGAGCTCTTAATAAACAACAAATGAACAGATTAATAAGAAAATGGATTCTCTAGCACAAAAATTGACCAAGGATATAAAAAGGCAGTTAGTAAGAGAAGAAATACAAATGGCTGCTAAAACTCAATTACTACTCTGACAATAACTATGACGACTACAACTAGCAGCCTCCATTTACTGAGTGTTTATTGTGTGTCAGGCACTGGGCTAAGGGCTTTACATACAGTGCTTCAGAAAATACTAGGACGGGTGCAGTAATTTACATTTTGCAGTGGAGAGTCCAACTTTGGGAGTTCAGATGCCTTGTCCTAGGTCACACAATTACCAGGGCTTCTATAACCCAGGACTGTTTGCCTCCAAAGCTCTCGCTCTTCAGCAGGCACTGACTTACTGCCCTTATCTAGCAATATAATTATGAAAAGAAAATGCAGATGAGGGGCGCCTGGGTGGCTCAGTGGGTTGAAGCCTCTGCTTTCGGCTCAGGTCATGATCTCAGGGTCCTGGGATCGAGGCCCGCATCGGGCTCCCTGCTCAGCGGGGAGCCTGCTTCCTCCTCTCTCTCTGCCTGCCTCTCTGCCTACTTGTAATCTCTCTCCCTCTGTGAAATAAATAAGTAAAATCTTTAAAAAAAAAAAAAAAAAAAAGAAAAGAAAATGCAGATGAAAGCAACCTGAGGTTACCATTTGTTTTGTCTATCAGATTGGAAACGAGTTAAAAAAAAAAAAAAACAACAACCTTATTGTTAGGAAAGTTCCTGGTGCAGAAAAGTCTGTACTCTCTTCTATAGTTGGTGGCTGTGTCAATTGACATGATCTTTCTGGAAGGCAGTTTGGCAATATGTATCAAGAGCCACATCCTTTGACATAGTATCTCTACTTCTAGGAATTTGTCTGAAAAGAACTAATTTTGACAAGTAGTCATATGTACAAGAACGTTCAATTCAGTATTTATAAAGCACAAGGTTGAAAGAAACTTGTCCATCAATGAGAGACTAAATCAGTTATGGGAGAATTGAAGATGTAGAGCTGCATTTATTAATTTTTTAATATTGTCTTTGATTTGCTATTGGATGAAAAATAAAATAAAGCCAGTTGCAAAACAGACCATGTGGCGCAACCCTATATTTGAGAAACTCGGTGTTTATGTACCCACACATGCCAAGAAAAAAGTCTGGGACACGGTGTTGACAGTGGTGTAATTATAAATGATTTATTTTCTTTATATTTTCCTACAGTTTTTCTGATTGCTTTTTGCTGTACAAATATACTCTGGTTTTTAAAAAGTATTTAAAAATACTTGTTAAAATTTTCCCATACTTATGGAACATTCCAACTTGAAGTTTAAATACAAAATTTGGGGATTTCATCCAGGTCTGTAAATTTACTTGGCTTTTGTTAGGGAGTATTTAGGTACTCCCTCTACTTACAATTTTACTCTTTGGGAGTTGACATAGGTATAAATTCACACATACACATGATTTCCCACATGTTTTTCTAAGAATTGCCAGACTTCTTTTTCACTGATTGGGTTTAAAGTAATGGTTTGTCAGCTGTTTGATTTACAAATCCAGTTATTGTGAAATTGACATGAGTAAACTTCTGAATAGATACAGGGGAGTCCTATTCATGCTTGACCGATCAGCAAATCAGCAAGTTCGGGTTTTTCTAGTGGGCACATTTTTTTTAACCTTTTTTTTTTTTTAATTAAGTAATTTGTACCCCCAACATAGGGCTCAACTCATGACCCTGATATCAAGAGTCACATGCTCTGCCAACTGAGCCAGCCAGGTGCTCTGGGCTGACACCTTCTTAATAATAAATGGAATTTTTAAAAATGGTCTTAAATATAGCTGAAGGAGTCCCACTCAAGGAACCTCCTGGTTTAGAAAAGTATTATTTCTGATAGGGAGATAGTCATGTTGGGAATATCTCATGAGGCTTGATACATAACCTAGAATTTATTATGAAACTCTGAAAGCTGGTATTTTATATGGCATGTGGGCAATTTGCATGGTGACTGTGAACATCTTCCTAACCACTCAACATTGTTTACTGATGAGAATTATAGACTAAGTAACTAGTGTTCATTTTGGTGGTATCTCTGAAGATTGGGTGCAGAGATATGAGTTCCATTTGATTGAGCTGGTAGTTTAAGAAATAGATTTTTAACTTGCTTATCAAATGAAGGAGGAAATCATTTGTAGTGGACATACTGGTCGTAGATAGTTCCAAAGGCCATTTGGCACAACAGAACATGGTGACAGTCACCACGAATGTGGTTAGTAATGGGCTTTTAGAGACAGTGTCTTAACGCAGTAGTTATTTTGAATAATCTTTAAAATGGTTTATTGACCCTGTTCTTCTATTTGACATTCTCTTTCAGAGGTGTACATGTCACACTGATCATATTTGAATAGTGGAACTCTTCTGTAGCAGTTAAGAGGGTGCATTTTGGAGTCAGACTGACCTGAGTTAAATAAAATCCAGTCTTTACTACGTAGCAGTTTTTACTTTTGGAAAGTTACCCAGTCTCTAAGGTTCAGTTTCTTCATCTCGAAAGTACCAACCTTATGTGGTTGTTGAGAGGATTAAATGAGAGAATTTTTGTAAAGAGTTCAATAACATCTGGTACATAGTAAATGCTCAGGTTGCTCTTATCACATATAGTTAAATCTCTTTTAAAATATTTTTATAATAAGTGGTATAATGGAAAGAATATGTACTGTATTATCTAAAAGACCCAGATCGGAACCCTGGCTGTGCCTCTTAATAACTCTGTAACCTTGGGCAAGTCATTTATGCTCTGAGACTTAATTTTCTCCTCTGTGAAATGGGGTCAGTAATGCTTACCTTATCAGGTGAGGATTAGAAATAGTACGCAAAGTATCAAACTCTGTGTTTGGAGTAAGTAGGTATTCAGCGAATGGTTACTATTATTGTTATAAAGCTGAATATCAAAGAACATCTTAAGGCTTTTTATATTTTCCCTCTCATCTTTGTTTTTTACCTTTTAATTTTAATTCTGTAAGCAATTGAGTGCACATAGCCAAGACTGTGCAATATAAGAAAAGTTTAAGAAGTTCTCTAAAAATTTATTATAATAGTACATTTGGTAAATAGAATAAGAATCTGAAGTAATGGGTGGTATTAGTAGAGACGAATGTGTACGCAGGGCCTGGCTTTGGGGTCCTTGTCAGGGGTCAGTCACTCAGGAAGAGGAAGCACAAAGCACAGTGGTTTTTCATTGCTCACAGCCACCCCCTTACTCGGCTGCCTAAGTGGATGTCACAGATTCCTGTTCCTGTGCTGGCTGGCCCACTGGCCGCTCCTCTAGGATAGTTGCTGGATGCACTCCGGCATGGAGGGAGGGCCTGGCTGGCTGGCAAACATTTGTGATGTGGCGCTATCTCGTTCCCCTGTGGAGGCTGCCCTCCTGGGTGGGCTTCGTCCACACGTGGTACCTCTTGCTTCGTGTTTGCACAGGATGGTGCTCGATGTGATCCATTTGTCTGCCTGTCCTCCCTCCCTCTCTTCTTCCTTCCTTCCATCTATCCTTTAGGTGCTTGTAATAGCAGTGAACGAAACAGATAAAATCCTTGCCTTCAGGAGCTTATGTTTTAGAGATTTAAAGCATTCTCAAATGTAATATCTCATTTGCTTGCTCGCTCACTTACTCTATAATTATTGAAGTATAGTTGACATATGATGTTATTAGTTTCAGGTGTACAACTTAGTGACTTGGCAATTCTATATATTATTACTCAGTGCTCACCATGATATGTGTCATCACCATCTGTCATTATGTAATGTTATTACAATATCATTGACTATATTCCCTAGTACTTTTCATCTCAATGACTTCTTCATTTCATAACTGGAAGTTTGTACCTCTTAATCCCCTTTACCTATTTTGCCTATAACCCCTAGCCCCCTTCCCTCTGGGGGAAGTTCTCTGTATTTATGATCTGTTCCTGTTTTTCTGTTTGTTTGGTTTTTTTTTAGATTCCGTGTATAAATGAAATCATGAGAAATTTGTCTTTCTCTGACTTATTTCACTTAGCGTAATGCCCTCTAGGTCCATACATGTTGCAAATGGCAAGATGTCATTATTTTTTATGACTGAGTAGTATTCTGTTCTATATATCTCTCTCTCACATCTTTCTTTATCCATTCATCTATCAGTGGAAACTTGGGTTGCTTCCATAATTTGACTATTTATTGTAAATAGTGCATTTGCTTTTTACAACAAGTATGTGAGTTTGGATTTTTTAAGTACTTTGCCTTGATAGATGAGGAAACAGACATTTTGACATTAAATAACCCACCCAGAGTAATAGGGCTATGAAATAGAACCCGTTATTTTTCATTCTTAGTTTTAGCACCCTTTATTCTATGACAGTCTCCTTTCTATTCTAAATATGTTTTCTATCATCAAAATACTTTTTTTTGCACTGTGTGCCTTTTCTAATACATCTATCACAGGTAGCCAAGGGAATTGGAAAGAACATTAAATGAGTTCAGTGGACTTGCTTTAACCTTCACTTCCATTGCTCTTAGGGTGAGATTTGAAATCCACAGGGTGGTCTGCCATGCCCTGCATCGGCTGGCTGTGCCGACTTCACAGCTTTAATTTGGGGCCCTTTTGCTCTCACTGGCTGTCTTCCAGACACATTGGCCTTCCTTGCTCACTTCAGAAGCATTGTGTTCTTTCCACATTCACGCCTTTGCCCATGCTGTTCCCTCTGCTTAAAGTGCTCTTCTCTATTCCCCTTCCTGACCCTCCACCCCTGTCTTCATCAAGCTTCATTCAACTCCTAGAGCTCAGCTTTAATGCCACTTTTAAGGGGAGGCCCTGCCTATCCCCCAGTCCAGGTCGGGTCCCTTGCTGTACCTGCATTCTCACAGCACTCTGGTTTTCCTTCCCAGCACGCTGATCCCAAGCCATGGATGTATTTACTGACTCCCTCCCCTCTTGGAATGACTAGAAGATAAGCTGCATGGGGGCAGAACCCTGGCTATCTCATTCTCACTTCTGTCTCCTCAGCTAGCACTGGGCCTTCTAGCAGATGCTCCAAAAAATATGAGCAAACATGAGTGATTACTCTAGCAGCATAGAACTGAGAGCAGCATGAGCACATTTAAATTTAAATGATGGTGTGTTCAGTTTTGCTTCCCTCCAGAATTGGTTCTAGCAATGAAGGCAGCGTATGACATGGTGGAGGTTTCTCGTGTTTTACTCATGTTTAAAATAAAGAATGGGAAAGCAGCTACTAAGATTTAGAAAGTTAGTAAAGGGCACCTGGGTGGCTCAGTGGGTTAAAGCCTCTGCTTTCGGCTCAGGTCATGATCTCAGCGTCCTGGGATCGAGGCCCGCATCGGGCTCTCTGCTCAGTGGGGAGCCTGCTTCCTCCTCTCCCTGTCTGTCTGCCTGCCTCTCTGCCTACTTGTAATCTTTCTCTCTCTCTGTGTCAAATAAATAAATAAAATCTTTAAAAAAAAAAAGAAAGAAAGTTAGTAAAGTGGCAGTAAAAAGTGACAAAGGGGGAAAACAAAACCCAATACAGAGCCTGGGAGGAAAGAGAACAAACCAAGTTATTTGTTTTTGTGTCTGTTCCCACTTAGCTGTGAGCAATTTGGAGTCAAGTACCAGAACTTTTTTGTGTTTATAGCCTCAAAGAGAGTGAAGTGCCTGGCTCATAGTAGCTGTGGAATAAATGTTGAGTGAATGAAGAATGAATGAATGAATGATACACATCTTTGTTCTTCCTGCTATATTAGAACTAGGAATAGTATGGTTTATGGAAAGAATACTGGAGACCTCATTTTAGAACTGCATTGAAAGAGAGAATAAGGGACGCCTCAGTGGCTCAGTTGATTAAGCGTCTGCCTTCGGCTCAGGTCATGATCTCAGGGTTCTGGGATCAAGTCCCGCATCTGGGTCCCTGCTCAGCAGAGAGTCTGTTTCTTCCTCTGCCTGCCACTCCCCCTGTTTGAGCTCTCTCACTTTAACAAGTAAATAAATAAATAAAATCTTAAAAAAAAAAAAAAAGAATAAATATACCTACCAAGTGGGCTTGTTGGGAGGATGGTAGATAGATGATGTATATAAAAATGCTTAGCAAGGGCCAGGTGCATGTAATAAGCCCTCAAGAGAATTTTAGCTCCCCTGTTTTGCCTCTCTCCCTTTGGTCTAGTCCCAGAAAGGCTTTGGGGGAATATAGTATGCACATTGTTGAAGTAGAGAAGAATCTCAAGGCAGAATCATGGCAACAGAGCTATGACGTAGATCAGGACATAGCACTTGTGTTTGTCAAAGCAAGCATGACGCTGGGATGCTTACACAGCAGTGCAGTACATTGTGTAGGAATTAGGGAATAATGTTCCTATTATTCTTGTCTGTGGTCAGCCTATTACTAGAAAAGAGAGACCAAGCCGATTTATAAAGTCCTTAGGTTTAAAACTTTCTGTTTTGACCTCCATCATTTTTGTTTTTCCCATCTCTTCTTACAAATATTTCCTCAACCCATCTCTTCCTCGGATTATTTCTTCTACTGTTTCCTATAGTAGTAGTATTCTGTTCTTGACAGTAAATTCTCTCTTTTATTTCCATCAATGCCAATTCAGATAGTCGTGATGGGTCGGATGGAGGGAGTGTTAAGTGTTGATAGATCCACTGATTTCCTTCAGTTCTACACCAACTTCTTTTAAGATACAACTAGGCAAGTCTGTTGTTCTCCGGTAAGCCAGCCCTCCGTGTCCCCCTTGGAGGACAGAGATGATGCAGAGGACAGAGAAGTGTGAAGTGCGGCGAGGTTTTTGCTCTGAGGCTAGAGCGGGAACAAATGGTTTCTGACAGTAACCTGACAGATTTAGCATCAAGTAGCAGGGTCTATGTGAACCTTGTTCTAGGCTTATTAATGGTTGAAAGCTAGACGTCATTGTCCAGCAACATCAATTTAGTTCTCTCTTTTTTGAATTTTGTATTTTTGAAATTTTTAAAATAATTTATTTTTATTTTTATTTTATTTTATTTGGAGCAAAATATGCACGGCCCTAGAGATATAAAAACAATTAGTTCCTCCAAGAATGAGAGTCCAGCAGGGGAGATGAACACATGAACAAACATGGTCCTCCCCTTTTCAAAATGGGCCATGTGATCACCCTATTTAAACCCAGCTCTTACAGTCAAAATGAATAGAGAGGGAGCTGTTTACGAAACTCTCCTGCTTGCCTTCATAATACTGTCATCTCCTCCCCTCTCAGCCTTCTAAATACCCCAATGAAATTATATAATGAGCTTTATTTTCTGGGAGCTTTTATTGTCTATGGGAGGGGTAGTGTAACTACATGTACAAGCGATCGAGGAGACAGTGATGACTTAGGCCTGGGACAAGTGAGTGATGGTGGCATAGGCCAACTTTTGAAGAATATATTAGAGTTTGCTACGTGGACAGGGTTGGAGAGGGTATTCTAAGTAGAGGAAGTAGTAGATGGAGAGACAGGGAGCCAAGGGCTAGCATGGTGTGTGTGCAGGGAACTCCAAGTAACTAGCTGTCACTAGATTGTTGTCTGTGAAGACTGTTGTGAAGTCTGGCAATGCAAGCTAGGTCATGGAATTTCTTTTTCTGGAGCCTTAAAAGATCAAAATAAAGCATCCACATCAGCTTAGGATGGTTCGAGTAGTATTTTTGCCAGAGGTAGAGGCCTATATACCATGTGTGTCAGATAAAAGTCAGTGACTGTTATATAAACATTGAAGTCGTATTAATTAATTTAAAGAAAGGACTCAAACTTTGTACTTTACTCTGCTGTTCTGGTTTTCAAGTCACCTGACTAAGGCAGTCTGTTGTCTGGAACTCTGCTCCTTTTTGGGGTACAAATGCATTCATAAAAAGCAATACAAATTTAGTGTCCACCTTTCTTCATTGGAAGGGTGGTTTCTTTGGAGCAGAGGCAGTTCCCATGGAATCAATGTAAGAGTCAGGAGAAAAGTGGAGGGTGGCCTCTCCTTGTCCACTCTTGGCTGCCTCGGCAGGAAAAGGAACCTCAGATATGGTTTACCTTTCAGTCAACCATGTTGCCTCTGTCACGGCCTTCCGGGGCCACGGAACTGGGTCATCATTCCACAGTTCTGAGCCTCGGAGTAGGACTGCTGTGCTTGCAGTTACATGCTTTTTATGGAACAGGGAATGTTGTTTAGGGAATTTAGGCAGCTGGAACCTGCCGCATTAGCAATTTGGACTATGGAAGAGTTTCCGAGTGAGAAAATAAAGCTCATTATATAATTTCATTGGGGTATTTAGAAGGCTGAGAGGGGAGGAGATGACGGTATTATGAAGGCAAGCAGGAGAGTTTCGTAAACAGCTCCCTCTCTATTCATTTTGACTGTAAGAGCTGGGTTTAAATAGGGTGATCACATGGCCCATTTTGAAAAGGGCAGTCATGTTCTTCTGGTGTTCTTAGCTGTTTTGTCAGTTGGAGCAAAACAACAGCGCTGCTCATTTTTTTGCAGGGTTAGAGGAAAAAGGAAGGGCTGGCAGAAGAATGGGGTGGGAAGCTGGAGGAGAGAGGAGAGGCCAAAAGTGTCAGACTGCGGGGACAAGGACCTGAAGGAGGCCCGTTGGCCTCAGGGATGGAGCCTGGAACTCTGCCTGTTTAAAGCCTGTTGACGATCTCATCCTAATTTAGCCTTTTGTGGAATCTTCCATGAGATGCAGTGCCAACTTCAGCCTTCCTAGAGAATAGAGTCTGCTCAACTCTGTTATGAGGTCTACCCAGAAGAACTGGCAGAGCCGGCCCCCTCCTTAGAACCAGGATAGCATGGCCGTGAAGTGAAAATCCTCTCTCCACTGAGGAAGCACACTCAGTTCTTCACACCTGCCCCCAGTCCCCGCCAAAACCCACCAGCCCTCAGCAAAAACTAAAGTTGACATCACTGTAACCTTTGGCTATTCTTTTTTGTGCGTAAAGTATCAGCCTCCTGTTTTATCTTCTATCAACAATGGAAATCTTATTTTTCTCCAGAAAAATCACATAAGAAAACAGGGACTAGATTTAAACAGAATAAAAATCATTAATAAATCAGAGAGTCTGACTTAAAAAAAGAAAAAAGGGGAGCAAAAAGAAAAAAAAAATGCGTGCTCTTGTTGACCTTAAAATGTGTCTTAAGGGGAAATCATTTAGGTTACGGCTGGTTTCTTTTTTTATCATACTAATTATGGTGGTAAAATTTGATTTTGAAAGAATACAGGGAGTTGGAAGAGCGAGTTTTATGTTCTTTGTTTTTTCCCTTCTCCTCACAGCAAAACAGACAGATACGTGATTGTAGAGATAATTGAACTGAATATTCTGACTTTGACAATGGTCAGGACGCAGTGGGAATCGTGGTGCTGTGAGGTGGGGAGTTGCCCTGATGAAGAACCAGGCTGCCCGTACGCTTTCCATCTTTCTTCTGTACCCAAATGTGAAGGTTTTGAGCCGTGGTTAATGTAGCCTCTTCTTTAAAAAAATGTGTACTCTGCCCATTTCCAACGCTTTTGAGGTTGGTACCCACTCATCTTAACAGGACATACATATTGAAAGTATATAACATATTATTTAAAATCAAATACAATGTGTTATTTAGGTTTTATTAAATTATCCTGTTTTTAGGGTATGCTGATGGGCTAAATAAATATAACTTTTATTGGCATTGCAAGATTTCCTTAAAAAATAAAAACTATTAAGATTAAATATCAATATCATATAAATCTTTCTAGGAAAATATAATCAAAAGCATCAAGTCTGTTTCCTACTGTTGGTGGTTTCTCTTATCTCGAATCTCAGAGCTGTGACAAGGCCCGTGAATTTCAAAAGATCAGAAAGATAAATACGAATAACTTGTAATTTTGAAAAGGAGAAAGGGAAAGATCCTGGAAGTTGTTTTCTATTTTTAAGGTAGTTATTCTTATCTTAAAAATAGAAAAAAACCAGAAAATTATTTTTCATATATTAAGAAAAAACATGAGGTTATATTTTTGAATTAAATACAAAGATCAGTATTTTATAGATGAACATTAATAATATGGAGACTACTAATCGCAGCTCTGTATTTGATTTATTGTAAATATGCCTTCAATTTTCTTCATTACCAGTCGCCTTCTTTAATTACAAGAGGGCTTTCATTAAAACACTTGAATCATTTATTTTGAAGCATCCGAGTTTAGAAGAAGCTTACTGATTTTTATAGCATAAAATAGAAACATTTTTATTTTAGAATATAAATCATAAACTAAAACTTTACTTGGAGAGTTTGGCCAATGATACAAAAATATATAGAAAGAAAATATATTTAACTAATATTGTGCACATTTTTACAACAAAGCGTATGACATTTGGATTTAGAGGTTTAACTATAATAACCTCATCTATTTAGTAATGATTTTTAAAATGGGGGGAAAATATACCGAAGCAGACCAGGCACTGACTAGATTTTTAACTTGGTTGAGCTGAAATTAGATAGAGAAGCAGGATGATTAGAATAACTTTTTTATCAACATCCAAATATTTCTTCTTTTAACATTTCACTTAAATGTAAAGAAACCCCAGAAATGAGAGACCCATTAGCTGTGTGAAAGGAATTCTGAGGGTTATAAGCTATCCATAGTTTTCTATGGTGTGAAGATTGTTGTTTTTTTTTTTTTTTTTCAAAAATAATTTTGGAGGGGGATTTTAAAATTTGCTAATCTTCCCTAATGGACTTGCCAAAGGTTTTATTTTAAACAATAAAACATTTTTAAAAAGAAGCCTGATCAGTTCATTTTTGTTTGTAGTCATTTTTATTTTAGTGTTGCTGTGATTGATACATGAAAATTAGATAGAATGAAATATATTTCTGTGAAAGCTATAGTCTTAACAAAAATATCTACCTAGAAAATGCAGGCGTCACCCTTGATGAATCAGAATCAGTTTGAAATTCTCTGGTCTTTAATTAAAGTCAGTATTGGCCAATAGCATTGCGTGGCAAGTTGTTTACTCTTGTCACAGCCAGTTTAGTTATTTTTGTATACCTGTAGCTTTTTCCTAATAGTTAGAAATAAGTCCATGATATTAAAAAAAAACATGTACAAATGATAATTTTGTTGTGTAAAATACTTAATACCTGTTAAAAGCTGCTTGAGTTGACTTTCGGTTTTAAAGCTGCTCGGTAGTTTGGTGACTCCTGCAAAGATTCTGGCTTTCTCCGTGGCCTGCCAGCTAAATAATTTTTGCAGTATTTTCCTTTGCTTTCTTATAAACATTTAAAAATTTTACTTGCTTTTTCATAAGTCCAACCATTAAGTTAGAAGGCACTGAAGCTACTATAAAACTGCCCCTTATTTTTTCATCCATCAGGGAGGAAAGATAGATTCTGTGTATCCCCTGTGAGTTAAAACAGAAATACTTTGGGCTGCTCTTCTCATGGAGTGATATACTTGCCTTGTTACAGATGAAATGATTCTGCCCGACTGCCTTGCTTTCAAATGAGTTTTGTTGCTTTCTTGCTTAGGCCAAGATATTTAATTTTATATTTGTTGCGAGTATCTTGTAATATACTTCTCCCACATCACATGCTCCCAAGTTTGGGATAAGCATATAGTCCTTTTAGGTTAACTGTTTTTACTAGAAAGCGAGACCCATGTAAAATAGTGGCTAAGGATTATGAGTCCTTCCTTAAAGGTTATCAAGAAAAAAAGTTAAAATGTCAAAGACGGTGCTATGACAATAAAAACTTTATTTTCTCTGTAAACAAAGTATCCCACAGGAGGCCTTGGATCTTATTCTCAGCTATCAAAAATGTTTAAATATGAAAGTAAAGGTGATTTGGAGGTAGAATACATTCTATCCCGAAGGCCCACTGTTCTCAGGGTGTGTGGTTATTAATCTTGGTTTGAATTTACAGATTCTAGAGGTTGAGATTAATTTGCAGATCGGGTTGATGGAGGTTAGTGCCTAGGGTTCAAAATGAGGAGGCTGATGAAATATTATTCTTAAGCCTTTTTGCTTCTGTTTTTTTGACCCTCCGAAAATGCTGTTAGATAGTTTTACTTTTTTGTGTGGCTCTAGCTATGGTTGAAGTAAATAGGCTTAGAAATCAAACATATTACTTCTTTGTAAAATAAGGGGCTGGACTGTACCCTTTCTAGGCTCTTTCCAGAGACAGGAATCTCTGATTCTGAACTCTTATTATAACTCATTCTACACTCCACCTTTCTACTCTGCAAGCCCGGATTTTGGTTATCTGATTTGCAAGTCAATGTTATGGAAACTTCTCTATTGTAATGCAAAACCCCCTCAGCTTCTTGTCCTAGCTGATATCAACAACCCAAAGGCGATATTCAAACCACCTCGGAAAGAAAAAGCTTTTTAAAAGATGGCAAACTTTACTTTCACGTTAACCCAAAATGAAGTTCTCGAGCCGCATCGGGCTCTGCAGGGTAATCCAATCTATTTTAATGCAAAGATTTTCCAAGAAGGCAGGAAACAGTCAAGGGGAATGCTTTCAGGCATCTGCTGTTTCGTTTCCAGATCCCTTGTGTTAATTTAATGTTTCTAGGGAACCGGGCTCTTTCTTTTTTCTCAGAATGCCTTCTCTAGGAACTGGTGAGTGCGGTGGCGCTGTGTGAACAGTAGATAAGCCGAGAGTTTGGCTCGGGTGCTTGCCGGTCCAATGCAGCCTTGTCTGGGAGGCAGCTAGTCACCCCACGGCCCCAAGGGCGCCCTGGGTGTGATCTGTGGGTGACTGGGTAGTTTCAACTCGTTCTCAGCATGTGACGCAAAGGCAGTGCCGGGAGTGACAGAGGTATACTTGAAAGCCACGTTTATTTGCATTTGTCCAATTTGGCCTTACTGGAAGGTAAATAGGAATGATTGGCTCGTCCTCACTCCGCCAAAACCCGGGAAACTCAGCCAATCTCAAGGAAACACACCAAACCTAACGTGAACCTGAGTGAAATGTGAACCTTGCAGCAACACTTGCCTTTGTGTTTGGGAAAGAGAATACGGGGGAAATTGGCATTTCTTACAACAGCCCGCTGCCCATCTTCAGTAAATGAGCAATCGCAGGTTGCAGGGGAACTTTGGCTGTCGTGTGATGAGCAGGTTCTGCAGATTCTGTTCTGCAGGGGCAGACTGTCCTAGTAGAGTCAGGTGTTCGGGCAACTTGGGAACAGTTAACACATTTTGTCCTGGGTCCCTTCTCATCAGGGCAGGCCCGCCGGGTCTCTCTCCCATTCTCCTCTTCCACTTCAGAACCAGAAGTTCCAAACTTCGCTTTTGAAAAGGAACTCTGCAGAATAAAAAACAAAAGGCTGCCCTTTAGTTTCATTTTTGTATGCTCATATATTACTCCTGTCTAGAAACTTAGAATGCTAATAATTTATGTTGTGAGAACGGCCCTATCTTCATGTTAAAGTTAAATGAATTCACCGGCCCGTTCGATAGAACACTAGTGCCTTAACCAGTACTCCGATAAAGACAGCATTGTAGCAGTCGGTGTAACTCTCTCTTACTAAGTGGAGGCAATCACAGAATTTTGGATTTGGAATGTAGAGGTCATTCAGGCCAATTTTTTTTTTAATGGAGTTGTAAGAATCTTATAACATTTCTGACTACTTTTTTGAGACAGTCCATTTGTGTCTGGAGAGATCTAATTATTAGAATATTATTCCTTAAATTGAATTCCCTGTATAATTAAAATAATTCAGGATAATGTCTGTAAAAATCAACTGATTAGTAAGTTAATTACACAGCAAAGCCCCTTCCCAGTAGTACCTCATTTAGTGCTTGATTGAATCATCAGGGGATGGGAATCTTGGGGGACATCTTTAGAATTCTGCTTAGCACACCCTTCTAGGTACAGCATTCCTGTGATGGTAGTAGTCACAATCCATCGTTTTAAAGAGATTTTAAGCATCTTATGGCTCAGAATTTTGCAAGGTAAAGTTAAAATTTAAAAAGGCCAGGCAATATGAAATATTGCTTAAGAATTTTTAGAGGTTTGGGCACCTGGGTGGCTCAGTTTGTTAAGCGACTGCCTTCGACTCAGGTCATGATCCTGGAGTCCCAGGATCCAGTCCCGCATTGGGCTCCCAGCTCCGCCGGGAGTCTGCTTCTCCCTCTGACCTCCCCTCTCATGTTCTCTTTCACTCTCTCTCGCTCTCAAATAAATAAATAACATCTTTACAAAAAAAAGCAAAAAAAAAAAAAAAGAATTTTTAGAGGTTTAATGAAACATTCACCTATAAATTGTTTTTGTTTTGTTTTTTTCTTTTTTTGCACTCAGACTTTTATGTTGCAAAATCTTCCCCAATCTTCTTGTTTCATTTTGGTTTTGGCAACATATGGCTTAGTATCAGATAGATTTCAGTTTATCCTAGTAATGTTATATATAATATCGATCACAACATTTTATTTTATTTATTTTTTTTGGTCACTACATTTAATTTAATTTAATTTTTTAAAATTTTATTTATTTATTTGACACAGAGCGAGAGATTACAAGTAGGCTGAGAGGAGGAAGCAGGCTCCCTGCTGAGCAGAGAGCCGGGCATGGGACTCGAATCCAGGACCCTGAGATCATGACCTGAGTCGAAGGCAGAGGCTTTAACCCACTGGGCCACCCAGGCGCCCTCGATCACTACATTTTAAAAAGAATAGTTTTCTTCTGTAGTCTGATTTCAGCCGGGGAGAGTTTTTGTTTTGTTTTGTGTTTAAAAGATTTATTTATTTGAGAGAGAGAATGCATAAGAGAGAAGGATCACAAGCAGAGAGAGGGGTAGAGGGAGAAGCAGATTCCCTATGGAGCAGGGAGCTGGACGTGGGTCTCGACCCCAGGACCCCGGGACCACGACCCAAGCTGAAGGCAGACACCCAACCAAGTGAGCCACCTAGGCGCCTGAGTTTATGATCTATTCAAATAGAATTCTGTCAGAATCCAGTTTTGGGTAAGAAACTAGGTCCCCTGACCTAGCTGCCCTTACTTCTACCTGAGATGCACTAGACTGTGGGACTTCTGTTCATAGGGCACATATAAACCCCTTTTTCACTTCTTGTAGAGCTTCCTGGTTACAGTTTGGTCTCAGGGAGGGCAGGCTTATGTTATATATCCTGACTTCCTATTTATGAATCTTGATTATCATTTGTTACTTAAATCTTAATTTTTCCCTTCAGAAATTTTTTAACTAGACAACTCTTCAGAAGTATGGATTACACATGGGAAAATTCAAACACTTTGGAACCACTGAAAAGAAAATAAAAGGTTGATCACCAGATGCAGCCATAGAACAGAAAGCATTCAGCTCTTAGGGGTTTTATGAATAGTCTTTAGGACTTCCCCATCTTTCAGTAGCTCCATTGTCTTCCAGTAACTCCAGCAAGTAGGGGGCCTGGTGTGAGCAGTAGGGATTTCATAATCTCAGGCTCAGATGTGGTGCTGTGGGAAGTAACTGTGGTCTGGGGATATGGAGTAGAGAGATAAATGAATGCTGAGACTTGAAACTTGTGTCTCCCCAACCTTTGGGGTAAGTGATGCTCAAATCTTAACCACGTATCTTGGGTGACTGTATATATTTGGAAACATGCAACATTGCTGAGATGCTGTTTTTGCTTTCCCTAATTTATGATTATTTTCATATAATGAATGATGCCATGGGCATTTTGGTAGAGAAGGTTTTAATTATGGCTCAGTATTTGTGCAATTAATCAAGTAGAATGATTTAGAGTTCTGTTATTACTGAAGTCTCTACAGCAGGGAGTAAATGGATCCATGCCAGTACATTATTAAGTATACAATTACTCATTTGTTTATCCAAACTCCACCTTATTAAAAGAAGATTTTGAGGAAATTTACACATACAAACACACCCCACTGCCTCCGCTACTACCACCACCACATAAAATAAGTAGATGAAGAACTTGGCCAAAGGAAAATGGGAGAAATATAACAAGGCTGGTATGGGTAGGGTTAGTACAAAGAACATATAGTATAAAATTCTGTACAGGGGCTAGAACTAGGCTATAAATTTGGCTCTGGTTTTTCTAACAAACAAAATGGGAGCTACAGGATTCATCCCATTCATAAGATGATTATAAGAAGATTGGACATATCTTGTGTTGAAAAGGGCATTTGATGCTTTCCTTCTGCTGGAAGGGTAAACTTTGAATGGCAATAAAAACCATAAAAACATAATTTTGGCAGATATATAAATGAACAGAATGACAGGATGGAAGCAGTTAACAGGATTTCTAGTATTACCTCTCCTTTCTTTGGTCCATGTTCTAATACTGCAACACTCTTCTCAGTGCACAGAGAGGGTCAAGAAGATTGGCCATATTTTTTGGAAGCTGAAGATTTCCTTAAAGATTGTGTGGGATTGGGAAACAGAATCTGATCTTTTTTTGCAGGATGGAAACCTTTTATCATGACGAATTTTTCTTTATTGTATATTTTTATATACTTTCCAACCCCTGAATTAGTGGTGTCCCAAAAGTTCATTTTTAAGTTGCTTGCTTGAAATTAAGAATATATTTTCCTAAAGAAATGATGTTGTCTATGACCTAATTTCAGACTTGAGATGAACCCAAGGTTCAAAGAGGTTAAATCTGAGTAAATACAGGTCTACAATTCTGTATTCAGAACCTTTGAGGCTGGATTTTGCTGACTCTGGATTTTTTTTTTTTTTGGAAGGATAATATTGTGCATATACCAGTTATTACATAGCACTGTAGTGTGGTCTGCAGCAGGAGCCTATAATCAAACACATTAATACTTTTGCAGTATAACTGATGAATATTCACACTCAGTGGGATAAATAAAAACTATAAATAATCTCATGTCAGTTCGGGTCAGGATCTTTTGCCAAATAAATTCAGGCCAAATGAGTTCAGGTCGGGTCAGATTTTGCTGCCAAATGAGTTATGAAAAACTTATGGTTTTTAGAGTGTTTTGGATTTCAGATTAGTGGATCTCTATTTTTCTTTCTTTCTTTCTTTCTTTCTTTCTTTCTTTCTTTCTTTCTTTCTTTCTTTCTTTTCTTTTCTTTTCTTTCTTCCTTTCTTTCCTTTTTGTTCTTTAAGAAAAAGGCCACTGGTATTATAAGCCCTAACCACAATGTAATGTAATTTTATGGAAAAATGTGTTGAATTCCAATTAGGGAAGCCAGGAAGCCATCACTCTCTGGTGGCCCTGCAGCAAGAGGGAAGTGTTTCCATGATGCTGAAATCAGAGCAGAAATGTTCTGTCATGTATCCCAGGGGAGGCTCTTGTCAGGCAGGTGCTGGTGAAGGTGCAAGGCCAGCGGCGGCAGCAGGGGGAGCGCGGTAAGAAGCATGGGGGGG
>LNAC01000026.1:2789052-2891769 GCA_002007465.1 Ailurus styani
TCATTTCTCTACTCCTACTCCTTACCCCCACCCCCGCTTTTCCTTTCCTCTTAATGTTGGGGGTGGGGAGCCAGGCAGTGATGTCAGGATGGCATTTTCCCTCCTCTACTATTCTTTCCCCACGACTGCCAGTAAAGACACCAGATGGCGCCAGAAATAATACAGCTTTTCAAGGTAGTTAAACCTGGGTTTAGATCTTGCCTCTGCTACCCTCTAGTTGTGTGACCTTAGGTGGTTTTATGCTACTTGTAAAATGGAAAAAAAAGAAATCCCATCTGCTTCCTAGGGTGGTTGAGAAGATTTTAGATTCTGAGGTCTGTGTGATGTCGTTCGGTGAAAGTGCCTCACACAGAATGGATGTTTAATAAATAGTAGTATCTATCAGCATTGTTGTCCCCTCTCCTACTGCCCTCTGCCCCCAACACTGGCTGAGGTTCGGGGAGCCAGGACCCAGGTAGAGATGCAGTGTATCTAGAAGCAGGGAGGGGAGAAGCTTCTCAGGGGATGGGTGTGGCAGCTGTTATGGAGAAGGCCCTAAAGTGCGGGCATTTGTATCTGGCCTGATCAGGGTATCCAGTCCCTCTTTAGAGGCTGATCTTGGCTTGGCAGACCTTCAGACTTGGAAGCTTCTAGAAGAGAGAATATTCTGCAGGCTCTTCTGAGATTTAGGTTGGAACCAGGTGTCTTCAGGGCTTGCCTGAAGCTGTTTGCAGATCTGATATAGCCTCATGGGCCAGGGCCTAATAGGAGTCAGAGTAGGACTTCCAAGAAGCCATGAGAAGTTCCACTACTATTCTAGGGCTTTGATGTGGGCCCTCTTTGGTGGTGCTCTAGTTCTTCATATTGTCTACATTCGTTCTTTCAATAATACTAAATGCTTCATGTATGTTAGGTACTACTCTGGGGATATAATGGTCAATGACCTAGACAAGATCCCTGCTGTCATGGAAACAAGTGAAGATACTAAGAAGATAATGAGATATAGGTGGGTAGGTGGGTGGGTGAGGGGTCCTTGAGATGGGCTGGTTAGGGAAGGTCTCCCTGAAGAGGTGATAATGAAGTTGGATTTTGAAGGATGGGCAGAGTTAGCCATGCCAGGAGAATCCTAGATAGAAGGCCAGCAAGTTTGAAGGACCTAAGATGGGGAGGAACTTGGTGTTTTCCTAGACCTTCAGAAGCCGTGTTGGAGTCCCATGACCAAGGGAGAGAGGATCAGGGGTGGAGGGAAAGGCATTCTGGGGCCAGACCTTTCTGAGCCTTGTAAACTCTGAACCAGGAGTATGGATTTCATAAGAACAGGAGACTCCGGAAGGTTTTTAAGCCAGGAAGGGACATGGCTTGTATGAGTCCACTTTGCCTCTCAAGTGGACATAATGTAATATTAAAAACTGGCAAGGTGGGCGCCTGGGTGGCTCAGTGGGTTAAAGCCTCTGCCTTCGGCTCAGGTCATGATCTCAGGGTCCTGGGATCGAGGCCCATATCGGGCTCCCTGCTCAGCAAGGAGCCTGCTTCTCCCTCTCTCTCTGCCTGCCTCTGCCTACTTGTGATCTCTCTCTCTGTCAAATAAATAAATAAAATCTTAAAAAAAAAAAAAAACTGGCAAGGTATTAGGCTCTTTTGGTAATATTCAGTTTTTCCCTTGTTTTTAACTCAAATGTAAATAGCTTAAAGCCATTTGTCCCTCTGTATTTTTTAGATTTTCTCTTCAAGTCCAATTACTGATCGTCATTAAATTGCTTTTTGGTGAAAGAATGCATGAGCAGTCACTTCTGTAATATTGAGCAATTCTCCTGTTACCTGTTTTTTGCTTCCAGTTCTGGATTTTGTCTGTTTATCCTCCAGTACACCCATTCTTTGCTGCCAGCATTGAAATGCTTTCTCTTTTCCTCCCTTGGTTTTATAGTTGTGTTAGATTTTTTGTGTTTGTCCATTTTTTTTTAAATTTTTTATTTATTTGAGAGAGAGAGACAGCGAGTGATAGAGCGCAAGCAGGAGAGAGGAGAAGCAGGCTTCCTGCTGAGCAGGGAACCCAACATGGGGCTCGATCCCTGGACCCTGAGATCATGGCCCGAGCCGAAGGCAAGACACCCAACCCACTGACCCACCCAGGTGTCCCTGTTTGTCCATTTCTTTCAGGACCTTCGGGGCTTTCTCTCCTGGCTATACTGATTCCCTTTATAGAATTTGGTTCAGCATAACAGACCTAATACAGCTCCTTGTACATAGTAGGTACTCAGTAAAGTTTTGTTACGTGAATGAATAAACAGCAAGATCTGTGGGGCCTTTGTGATGAACATGAAGAAGAATATGTCATGTTTATGCCCTTAAGCACACTGTTGTCTCAGCAAGGCCACTTCACAACTGAACATCATTGTTTGGTGTAGGACCCTAATAATGGGAGGTAAGTACAGTGTGGAAAGGAACTTTGGGGTGTAAATTTGACACCTGAACCTCAGATCTAGCCTCTGTTTTGGTTTTTTAATTAAATGTGTTTTTCAGGGAGAAAAATGTAGTTGTTATCATAATGGACAACTGAATCAGGATTTTATTCATGTGAATAAAAATGTTCTGAAACTTGGTAATAAAATAACAAGATAAAGGTCTAACCTTTTAAGGTCATACTAGAGCATTTTATGATAAGCCCTAAGGGTCATCTGAGTCTCTAGAGAATGTAACTTTGTTTTACCTACTATGTCTGCTTTTAATTAGTCCTCAGACTCTTTTTTTTTTTTTTTAAGATTTTATTTATTTATTTGACAGAGATTACAAGCAGGCAGAGAGAGAGGAGGAAGCAGGCAGAGAGAGAGGAGGAAGCAGGCTCCCCGCTGAGCAGAGAGCCCGATGTGGGCCTCGATCCCAGGACCCTGAGATCATGACCTGAGCCGAAAGCAGAGGCTTTAACCCACTGAGCCACCCAGGCGCCCTAGTCCTCAGACTCTTAAAGTTAGAAGTTAACTTACAGAAAATTGTTATGATGCAAATGATTTCTCTCAGATAGAAGAGATAACCCCAGGGGTTATGTTTTATTACCCTTATAGCACATTAACTGGTTTTGTATGTAATTTAACAATGTCTTTCAAATATATTTTTTTGATTCACTAAAATAGTTTCTTTACCACCTTGCCGTTTTCCTCATTAATGAGTTACATAAATCTTTGACATGTGCTCACTATATATTTGTATGTGAACTATATTTTTAGCCTTTTAAAAATCTTATTTTGACATCTGTATTCAGTAAAGTCCTTAGACCAAAATGTACACTCACTATCCAAATTACCTAATCATATGCTACCATGTAACTTCTGAAGGGAAACATCACAGATGTCACAATAAGGGGAATTATGGTGTGATACACAGGTAAAATTTTTGCTTATAGTAAAGCTGTATTTTAGGAGGTTCTCTGAGGGCATCTGCCCCTGTACAAGTTCAGTGTAAATAATCATCATGAATTTTAGCCAGTCTCAAGGAAATCTCTCATTGAATTGACCTGGGAATGGGCCTGTATTTACTGTACTCTTTCTTGTATGATAGCAAAAGAAATAACTAAGTAAACTTGAGAGTCTTTCCACAAATACAGTCTTGCTTTTTTCTTTTCCTGCTTAAAAAAAAAAAAAAAAGCATGAACATAATTATAGGAAAAAGTGGATTCTGAGTTGTTTACCATAAAGAATTACTAGACCAAAAGCACAGGAAGTCAGTAAAATCTCACCAGTTGCATTTGGAAGTTCAACGCTGCTGAGTGTTTATTTCCTCAAAGGTTCTTTGCCTACAATGAGGGCGGGCTGTCACCAGCTGATGCTGTTTTCATAGCCTCTTCATCTAACCTGAAGTTCAGTTAAAGTTGTCACTAACTGAAACCTACATTAGTATGTGGTGTGCCCTGTTAAAAACTTAAGGAAGATCGATTCTTTATTTGAACAGATGACACAGGAAGGGAAGAACTAAGGAAATAAAATGCTCATTTGGTACCTTTTGGTAAATTATTAACTCTCCTTTTGGTAATTGTTAATTCTCCATCACTGTGCAAAGGAATGCTACAATTGATCTCAGTCAAGGCTCTCGTATAATACTTTACACATTTGACTCTAAATCCTTTTTTTTTAAATTTTTTTTTTAAAATTTATTTGAGAGATCGAGGGAGAGATCCCTCAAATAAATTTAAAAAAAAAATTTAAAAAAAAAGGATTTAGAGTCAAGGAGGGAGGATGAGTGGGGTAAGTAAGGGGCAGAGGGAGAAGCAGGCTGTCCCCTGAGCAGGAGCCCAATGTGGGCTCAGTCCCAGAACTCGAGGATCATGACCTGAGTTGAAGGCAGATGTTTAACCAACTGAGCCCCCGAAGTGCCCCTTGATTCTCATGTCTTAACTTTGCTCCTCTCAGGATAGCTTAGGAATTTGAATCTCTTTTCTACAGCTTTTTTGTCATCTTCAACACTTTTTTTTTTTAAAGATTTTATTTATTTATTTGACACAGAGAGAGAGATTACAAGTAGGCAGAGAGGCAGGCAGACAGACAGGGAGAGGAAGCAGGCTCCCCGCTGAGCAGAGATCCCAATGCCGGCCTCGATCCCAGGACGCTGAGATCATGACCTGAGCCGAAAGCAGAGGCTTTAACCCACTGAGCCACCCAGGCGCCCCATCTTCAACACTTTTTGTTTTTTTCCCCTACACTGTAGTCACTTAAGGATATTTATAAAACTGCTCTGCTAGGGACCGTGCTGTTTTAGGCCTGTTTACTCAACATCATTCTCAATAGAGCTCCTTTTCATGCTCAGAGGTATCCCTGTTTTTATGGTAAACTATATGGTCACACTACTTTACCATGGTGAGGTGTGGATAAGACTTATTGACCTGAATCTTATCTGCCTGCTTTGGTCTCTCAGCGTCTTTATTTTCCTTTCCTACACATTGCAGAAGCTACGACAAGAATCAACAGCCAAATGAATGTGTTTTCCCGATTCATTCTACTGTCATTTTTACTGTTTTAAAAAGAATCATCTCGTTTATTTATTCATACATCAAAGTAGCTAGAATTATTGAGCACTTCCTACATTCCTGACATTGTTCTTTCCTAGGATTACTCAGTTCTTACAACAATCTTATGAGACAGGTCCTGTATTATCCCCATTTTACAGGACTGGGACACATGAATAACTTGTCTCGGATCACACAATGTGGAGCATACCTTTGAAGCCAGTTGGTCTGACTTTATAGTTCATGCGGTTGACTATGGGTATATATGAATTGTTTACGCAAATATATGTAGTAGCTGGATCTAGGATGAATTAATAGTGAACATTGAATGATTCATTTGTCAGATAGCAACTTAACAGTACAAAGTTTTATATTAGCTATCTATTGCTGCGTAACAAATTACCCCCAAATCTAGCAACTTATAACGGTAAGCGTTTACTATCTCCCACATT
Source organism: Ailurus styani (assembly GCA_002007465.1). Taxonomy (NCBI): domain Eukaryota; kingdom Metazoa; phylum Chordata; class Mammalia; order Carnivora; family Ailuridae; genus Ailurus; species Ailurus styani. The sequence goes on from LNAC01000026.1 coordinate 2,794,477, forward strand.
TTCTTTTGGTCAGGGATTTGGAAGTGCCTTAGCTGAATAGCTCTGGCTTGGGATCTCTCATGACATCTCAAGATGTCAACTGGGACTGGAGTGATCTGAAAGCTAGCATGGAGCTGGAGAATACACTTCAAACATGGTGAGCTCTTGTAGTGTAAGTGCCTCGCATTAGACGTTTTGATTGTGATCTAAGTGCCTGGCATCAAGCTTTTCATTGCTGACTCATCTACTTCAAAGACATCCATCTTGAATCGACGTATTTCCCGCTGCATAACACAGCTACTAGCAAAACAACTAGATAAGGAACCAGGCTACCCTCACCTGTGAAGTTCCCCTTTTAGAGAGACCCTGGTAACCTAGATAACTGACCACTTGGGTGACCCCACTTCTCCCTTCTCATGCCTTAATGCTTTAAATTTGCCAATAAGGAGAGGCCCCATGAAACTCTAGGCCCCAACCCTTAGACCCTAATAAAGGCAGAGCTTCAAGTTCTTCCTTCTGTCTGTCCTCTCTCTACCTCCGACCTTGGTGTGTGGCCATTGGGCATCCTGCATACCCCTGGGGCTGGTGAGTAAAAAGTCTTATTCTTTGAAGTTCCTGGATGGTTTGCTGAAGTTGTGAACTGCAGTCATAAGAACCACAAGGACGTTGGCTTCAATCAGGGAAATGGTGAGACTTGACACAAGTAATTGGGCCTAGGGGATGCCTTCCTCACTCATACCATCACTGTCAATAGACTGAGACTGACATAGCAACTCACAGTGGGGTTGGGTGTTGGCAGGTCTTACTTCCTTCCCATCTGAGCTCCTTCATGAGCTTCAGCATGGAGGCCAGCTTCCCCTAGAGCAAATAGTCTCACAGAGTAAGGTGGAAGCCAGAATGTCTTTTATGACTTAGTCTTGGAGGTCACACTCCTCTGTTGTGTCAGGAATACCTTATTGGTTACACAGTTCACCCCTAGTGGGGTCGGATGGGAGGGTTACACAGTGAGTACTGGGAAGGAAGCAAGAATTATTGGGTCATTTTGCAGGCTGGCTATCACAAAAAGATGAATATATTTTAAAGCAGTTTTTTGAGGCTTAACATTTTAAAACCTAAAACTGAGGTTCTTTTACTCACAAATTAACAAAAAAGTCTTTAAAGTATACCCATATCTAATTGCTGTTCTCACTTTCCACTGATAATAGAATAATTTTGTATTTGCATAAAAGCTATAGTTATTAATCTTCTATGCAGACTAAACTCAGAAGTTTTATCCAAAGGGCCTGAAGCAGGGCATTTGCTGAAGGTTTCCAGGTGGCATTCCAGAGTATAGTTAGCATTAAGGACTGGGGATGGTGACTGTCTAGTTAGCTCATAATGTAGAGAGGTCCTTTGGGTTCACTTATAAGGCCTTTCTTTGTATTTTAGGCCTGCTAAGGATGTCAGCTATGTCAATATTAAAGCCAGGGATTTTATGTTGTGAGAGTGATTATTGAAGAATGTTGATATCTTGTTCTACCAACTACTGAGACCATATCTTCTGTTAAGTCTTAAGGACAAATAGACTGGTCAAACTAGCTCTGTTTAACTGTGAGAGGCAGAGTCCCCTGTGGATTAGTGGGTTAGAAGACATGAGGTATTTGGACATAGACTTGTACTAAGGGCTGTAGCTTTTGCATACCTTGGGTGAAAGATACGCTCTAACCAGTTAGGACAAGGGCTCTATCTGATGGTAAATGGATACGGTCCAGCATTTCCTCTGTGCAGGCTTTTATCTCCTTTTGATTTGGAAGGCCCCTCACTTGTGTCCTAATTTCATTCTGTACCCTGCATGACAGTGAAGGCCTCGGGCAGGGCTGGCATCAGCTATTTCAGGGCATTTCTGCTCTACTGCTGCATCCCAGCATCTAAAACAAGGCCTGATCTGTGATGGATGGTAAAAAAATATTTTCGAATGAAGAAGGGCCAAGTCTTTCCAAGGAGTAGGCAGCCTTCATATCCAGGCGTAGGAGAGGGAGGAGCAGTCCAAAGAGGAAGTGGGTCCAGCGGGGAGGAAAAGATAAATATGTGCCAGACAGGCATATAACCATAACCTCTCAGGTTGTCAGGTACCCAGGGAACTTCCGGTGGTGAGAACACAGGGCCTCCCTGCCTGCATCTGTCCCGGGGTGCCTCCCTCCTCCAGCGCACCTGCGGGGGCGCGGGTGGGGGAGCTTCGAGCACCCTGCTGAGAGGAGCACACCACGGACCCCAAAACCCTCAACTTAAACAAGATCAGTTTCTTTGCTGATCAATAATTTTGTTGGCTTTATTACCGCTATCGTGGAGGAATGAATTTTTCATAAAGGGGATAATGAATTATAACCTTAGAGCACCTTTAAGTATCACTTTAAAGTATTTTAAACCTTTAAGCATCACTTTAACCTTAATTTAATTTAATTAAATTTAAAAAGTTAGTTAATAACTAAATTAAAAATAAAAATAAATTTTAAAAAATCAAAAAATTAAATACATTTGATAATTTAAACCTTTAAGCATCACTTAAAACTATTGCAACTGTTTTGCTGGAAAATTTACTAAAACATATTGTACATTTCCCTGTCTTAATGAAGTATTTGGAATGCCATCTAATGTTTTCCTGTTATTTCAGGATCAGTTTGGAAACGTGGTGCTGCGAAATAGTGATACACTTAGGGTCTACTCCAGGTGGACTTTTTCCATGACACTGAGTACCAAGTATAGTTGTTGTTTCTAATTCTCATGCCTATTTTTCATAGTTTTGCTGTCTCCTCCTCTCTGGGAGGCTATTATTGTTCACTTTCTGATACTGCCACATGCCTGCCTCAAGAGTGCCAGTCCCCAACAATATATTCTCTCTGATTATATGTAGGAAAGTAGGTGATCAAGGTTATTAGGTTTATCTAAAACATGCGGGTACTTTATTGTGGGGACTTTGTGGTATCTATGAGCCTCCTTCCCTATTTCTATAACCTCTGGTTCTTCTCAGTAGTATTTTAGAAAGTTGGGCTCATCAGACATGTGGCTTCTGGATAAGTGAGGTATTAGTGACTCTTGCAATTTTTTTGTTCCAAATTTTGAAAATAGTAAGATATCATTACTAAGAATGCTTTAATTTTGGGGACTAATTTTCTTAACCCCTTCGCATCAGAGCTTGAGAAGGAGAAAACAACCATAGAATGCTGTTCGTCCAGTCTATTCCTGCAGGAAAAAAAGGACAGTAGGAGGAAGAAGGGAAGAGAAAATGTGTAGGAGAGTGTCATGTTCTAGTAGATAGTTTTGAAAGATTCCTTTGGCTTTGGAGTGGAAAAATGGATTGTTGAGGCTTGGGAAGGAGCAGGGAGGCCAGTCAAGAGGCCGTGGCAGTTGTCCAAGTGAGGGATGATGGTGACCTAGACAGGAGCAGAAGTGGTGCAGGTAGCAAAGGGTGGTTGGACCCAGTACATACATGAGTTAGAGCAGATAATATGGTACACTGCTTCTTTTATTCGAGTTTAGTAATGTGTGTTCATACCCTACGTTCATATTTGCTAAGGAATTAAGTATATCAGTTAATCCTCATTGCTACTATTATTACCATGATTGATTTGCTCCAAAAGGTACAATACCAAGTAATGAATGAATGAATGAAGACCAGTCTCTACTCTGGACAAGCAATCCGGATGTTTGAGTTTAGAATCTAGAATTTGGTTCTGAAAATTTATTAGGACATATGTTTAGCAATGAACATGAGGTTTTTTTGCTCCTTGCAATTCTGATTGTATAATTTATCAAACAAAGATAATGTGGGGACTTATCTAGAAGCTCCACAGTTTTTTTTTTTTTAAAGATTTTATTTATTTATTTGACACACAGAGAGAGATTACAAGTAGGCAGAGAGGCAGGCAGAGAAATAGGGAGAGGAGGAAGCAGGCTCCCTGCTGAGCAGAGAGCCCGATGCGGGCCTCGATCCCAGGACGCTGAGATCATGACCTGAGCCGATAGCAGAGGCTTTAACCCACTGAGCCACCCAGGCGCCCGAAGCTCCACAGTTTTTAAGGGAGTAAACATAAATCTCTAAATCTATAACTTAAATATTTTTCATAGGATACTAAGACGTATAATTTACAATTTGACTCATTTCTTTTTTTTTTTAGATTTATTTATTTATTTATTTGACAGAGAGAGAGAGAGAGAGAGAGTGAGAGAGATTACAAGTAGGCAGAGAGGCAGGCAGAGGGAGAGGAGGAAGCAGGCTCCCTGCCGAGCAGAGAGCCCGATGTGGGCCTCAATCCCAGGACCCTGAGATCATGACCTGAGCTGAAGGCAGAGGCTTTAACCCACTGAGCCACCCAGGCGTCCCTGACTTATTTCTTTTAGTGAAAACTTTTGTGGTTCTTTTATAGTTCATGGAAGCTTTATTTATTTATTTTTTTAAAAAATATTTATTTTAGAGAGAGCCTGTGCATGAGTAGGGGGAGGGGCAGAGGGAGTGAAGGGCCTCACACTCCCTACTGAGCATGGAGCAGCGTTCATGGCTCAGTCTCAGGACCCTGAGATCGTGACCTGAGCCTAAATCAAGGAAATCAAGAGTCAGATGCTCAACCGACTGAACCACCCAGGTGTCCCACTGGCAGCTTTAAATAAAATAAGATCATCTCAGTGTTTCAGAATTTTAGTTACAGTTGGAGGTTTTACATTTCGCATTATTCAAATTATTTGATTTGTTGTTAGTGTGATTTATATGATTTTTCATTTACTTTTAGACTTGGCAGATTTTGATGTGATACTACTTTATATCGATTTATATTTAAAAGCTTTATTAAGATCCTGGGAGTACATAGTTTAACTTCAAAAATCCAACTTTATGGTATTATTTTATTATAAGAAAAAAAGGTATGGAACCTTTAGTCTGGGACTGTTCACAGCTAATGCTTATGAAATCAGATAAGTTCTTATAATCATTTTGTAGCTATTATTTGTTGTGGTTTTATAGTACCTTGTTTCTTCTGAGCTATCTTTACAGGTTTCTGGGAATTCAAGGACTTAGAAACATTCTACTAAGAATTTGAAACACCAGGGCATTTAATTTTGTGGGAGTGTACCGTGTTTATTACTTTTTAAGTTTTGAGGACCAGCAGAATGGAGAACTGTATTGTGTTACACAACATGAAATGTTATAAGTATGTTTACTTTTACTGCACATGATGTAACTAGACTGGACAAGGACCAAAGAAATAATAATTGTTGATATGATCTTGCCTGGGAGGTGGGGGGAGGGCACGGGGGATGGGGAGTATTGCACAAGAAGAGAAAAGATCTTTTACAGTTAAAGAGTTGCATAGATGAATGAATAATAAAATTTTTACCTAGCTTTTCTGAACATTTATAAACTTCTGTATTTCTTCACTTAGGTACTCGATAAAGGGAAAAAAAATTCCTCTTGGGTTCTCTGGATATAAAACTGATTCCATTATTTTGTTCTCTGAAGCTCTTCATCTTCATGTTAGTCACCAGGGAATACTATTTGGCTATTTTGAAATTATTTCTGTTTCCAACTTAGCTTGCACTTTGCCCACTGAGAGCCTTTCCTCATCTCACTCTTCCTTTTCCTTTGCCCCACTGCTGACTTTATTACTACCGCTTTTCCGATAGCCAAGGAAGGGACTTGTTAACCACGATTTTCTCTTTTATGAACGGACTGAAAATCCCTTTGGTATGATGTATTCATAGGCACACTCCCTCCGTCTGATCCCAGAAAAACAAGCAACAGGAAGTACAGGAAAACACACAGCTTAACTCAACGCAGATAGAAAAAAGTGGCCAAAGGAAAATGCTAGAACAACAAAGACTGTTCATTTGATTTCCAGGAATGGAAATTATTGGTAGTTACTCTTTTCAAAATAAACTTTGATCTAGAGCTGACTGCCTTGTTAGTTACTCCCCGGGATGCCGAGGAGGGCCAGCTCTCCTTGTTGGGCTTTCAGGGTCGGTCTGCTAGTAGTAGACATACTGGGCTAACCAAGCCCCAAGAGAAGTGGAGAATAGTTGTCACTTGTCCATCTGGGCACCAAGATAAAATCAGCACAAGGGTATGGAGAGGAGGATGTTCGGTTGAAATGAAAAGAACATAGAAAAGAGGATAGGGAAAAATACAGAAGTGTTGGCCAAAAAATTACAGTTAGAAGAAAACCATTACCTTACTAATCTGTGTGTTATATTCGTGTTCCTTGTGATTCCTTCCTTCTGTTCCCTTTCTTATGATTTCCTTCCTTTTTGTCCTCTCCTTTCTTTCTCTCTTCCTTCCTCCTTTCCTCTCTCCTGACACTCTTTTTTTTAATCCTTCTTTTTTAAGCTTAATATGGTATTGTGGTGGAAACAAAGATGATTAAGAACAAATCTAACTTGGTCAATGACAAATTCACACACAAATAACTGTAATACAACGTACTCCATGAGAATAGGACTACTAGAGAGAAGACGAAGTTCTGTGGTGGGTCTGAGAAAAATGACTTCATCTACATGTGGAGGCTAATAATTAGATATGATTTTTTTGCATTCATTTGTTCATTCATTCATACACACACACACACACACACACACACACACACACACACACACACACACACACACACACTCTGGCTATACACCAGCCATTCTGCCAGGGACTGAGGGGACAGTATAATAGTGGTGACAAGGCAGGTATGGTCACCACCTCCTAGGGGCTTATTGTGCTAATGGAAAGACAGGGAAGATTGTGAAAAGGGCCGTGAAGGGAACACAAACTCTGCAGTGTCAGCAGAGGGGGAAGCTGCCTTCCTAGGGTAGGCTGGGAAGACTCCTTGAGGAGGGCTATTTCAGGAGACATCTGAAGGATGAGAGGAAGCCAGGCTTGGGGAGTGCCAAGAGAAGAGTGTCCTGGTCAGAGTAAGAAGTAAAGACAAAGGGGAAAGCACCCTGAGGGGGAGAGTGGGCCACTCTGCAGAACTGGCAGGAGTCAGGATGACTGTGGTGAGCAAGATAGGAGTGTCCAAGCTGAGATCCAAGAGGGAGGTGGGCCTGGAGCCATAAGGAGTTGGGGTTGGAGGTGCGGGGGGAAGCCACTGAAAGGGAGTACTTGGTGGGATTTTATGTTTTAAAGTTCAACCTGTTTGATGTATGGAGAGTATATTTTAGGGGGCCAGAGTGAAAGCATGGAAATTACAATAAAATCTATACTACAGGGGAAAGAATGGAGTATTGAGGAGCTCAATGATTAAGAAATGTGTTATAAACATGATAATATTTTGTCTGGACTTTTAAGAATGGTTGGAGTTTTGACAAATGGAGATTTGGAGAGAAGGGAATTTCCAGAGCCAGGGGAAGGATGATGAAGGTATGGAGGATGAGAGGCATAAAGCGAGTTTGGAATAGGGTCAGCCTTCTTAGTGTGACTAGAGGGGAGAGTGTATGTAAGGGGAGGAAAGTGGACCTTTCTACCTAATAATAGAAGGTCTTGAATATCAGTTCACAATTTTAGGAGTTTGGCTAATATACCTAGAAGATTGTTTATTTCATTTAGGCATTTTTCATTTGGTCTGAGAAATCTTCCTAATCCTTGCTTTTGTTTTATAGAAGAATTAACCAGATGAGCAGTTCTTACTGTCTGTCTGTAGAACATGAGCTATCTGAGCTGTTAGGCTCTTTATATCCTTTGCCCTACCCCATAGTCACTGGCATTGACTATCTCACCACTCACAGTGTATCCCCCCAGAGCCCAGATACAGGATGGCGGCTCCTCGGCAGGAACTCACCTTTGAGGGTCTATGTCTTTGCTGGTTTGTTTGCTTATTCATTAATTCAACAGGCATCCATTGAACACCTGCACTGTTGTAGGTACTCTTTATCTTAGGTGAGTATGAGGGGCTCCCTACTTTCCATGTGACTCGCTGTTTTCTTCTTCTAGTTTCATTAGTGATGATGTAGGGATATCATGCACCGTGATAGGCAGTGTTTACCAAGGTTGGGAAGGCCTCCTTGAGGAAGTGACATTTGAAAGCTAAGTGATGATCAAGGGGAAGATCGGTTCCAACAGAGAGTCCTGCAGTGCACAGGCTGTAAGGCTGAACTGGGCACGTGAGAGAGGGGGAGGAGGCTGCTGTGGCAGGGGTTCAGGGAACAAGGGGAGAAGTGGTGGGAGATGAGACTGGACAGGTCGGTAGGGTCCTAGCCCTGCCTACACATTTGCAGTGCCCCAGCTGGCTCAGGCCACACCCTAGAATCTACGTGGTGGGATCAGGCATCAACACTTTTGAAAAGCTAGCTCCCTGGGCAACTCTAATGTGACTTTGGATATATTCTGATTGTACTGGGAAGCGTTTGGAGGAGAGTAAGAACATCAGATTGTCATTCTTTAAAAGATGACTTTGAGGCTGTGTGTAGTGTGAAGGGAGGAAAAAGGTAAAGGGTGTCATCTGAAGACGAGTTAGGAGGCTTTAGTCATGTTTTGGGCAAGAAATGATGATGGCCTGAACTAAGGTAGCATTGGAGGTCACCGTAAGAAGTGGTTACTTCTAGGAAGTGGGAAGTGGGGCTAAGAGAGAAGTCAAGGACAACTCCTAGTTTGGGGGCCTGAACAGTTGGGTTGGTGAAGTGGCTATTAATTGGGTTAGAGGGAGTGAAGGAAAGGCAGGTTTGGTGGCACAGGTACCCGGAAGGGGGATCAGTTGGCCTGGATTGTCATCCCTTTCCCTTTGTCCTCTGGCAACTCAAACTACTCCTGTAAGACACAGGTCATATGACTTAATACATCTTTTAAGTTCATATCCCCATTATAGCACTATTAGGTTGACTGCCTCATGCAGATTTCCATTCAGTTATCTTTTTCCTTTCCTTTTCCTTTTCCTTTCCTCATGTTAAGTGTACTCTTTAATCCCCATCACCTTTTTCACCCATCCCCCAACCCCTCCCATCGGGTAACCATCAGTTTGTTCTCTGTAGTTGAGAGTCTGTGTCATGGTTTGTTTTTCTCTCTCTTTTTTTCCTTTGCTGGTTGGTTTTGCTTATGAAACTCCACATATGAGTGAGATCGTATGGTATTTGTCTTTTTCTGACTGACTTATTTTTCTTAGCATTATACTATCTAGTTCTATCTATGTTGTTGCAAATGGCAAGATTTCATTCTTTTTTATGGCTGAATAATATTCATCTGTGTGTGTATGTATGTGATAGAATGGATATAGAGTCTTCTATATCCATTCTGTCAGATCTTGAGGAACCTCCATGCTATTTTCCATTGTGGCTATACCACTTTGCATTCCCATCAACCATGCAAGAGGCTTCCTTTTTCTTCACATCCTCACCAACACCTGTTTCTTGTGTTGTTCATTTTAGCTGTTTTGACAGGTGTGAAGTGACATCTCGTTGTAGTTTTGATTTACGTTTCTCTGATGATGAGTGATGCTGAACATCTTTTCATGTGACTGTTGGCCATCTGTATGTCTCCCTTGGAGCAATATCTGTCCATGTCTTTTGCCCATTTTTAAATTGGAGTATTTGTTTTTTGGGTACTGAGCTGTATCAGTTCTTCATATATTTTGGATACTAACCCTTTATTGGATTTGTCATTTGCAAATATCTTCTCCCATTCAGTAGGTTGCCTTGTAGTTTTCTTGATTGGTTCCTTTGTTGTTCAGAAACGTTCAGTGTTGCTGTAGTCCCAGTACTTCATTTTTGCATTTATCTCCCTTGCCTCAGGAGACATATCTTAGAAAAATGTTATTATGGCCAATGTCAGAGAGATTACTGCCCATCTCTCTTTTAAGGATTTTTATGGTTTCAGGTCTCACATTTAGGTCTTTAATCCATTCTGAGCTTATTTTTGTATATGGTGAAAGAAAGTGGTCTAGTTTCATTCTTTTATATGTGGCTGTCCAGTTTTCCCAACACCATTTGTTGAAAAGACTGTCTTTTTTCCATTATATTTTCATTACTCCTTTGTTGAAGATTAATTGGCCATATAATTGTGGGTTTGTTTCTGGGTTTTCTGTTCTGTTGTATTGTTCTTTGTGTCTCTTTTTACCATACTGTTTTAATTATTACTGCCTTGTAATATAACTTGAAATTTAGAATTGTGTGACCTCCAGTTTTGGTTTTCTTTTTTAAGATTGCTTTGACTATTTGAGACATTTTGTGGTTCCACATAAATTTTAGGATTGTTTGTTCTAGTTCTATGAAAAATGGTGTTGGTGTTTTGATAGGGATTACATTAAAACTGTAGATTGCTTTGGGTAGTATAGACATTTTAACAATATTTGTTCTACCTCATGAGCATGGAATGTCTTTCCATTTCTTTGCATCATCTTGAATTTCTTTCATCAGTGTTTTATAGTTCTCATAGTACAGGCCTTTACCTGTTTGGTTAAGTTTTTTCCTAGATATTTTATTGGTTTTGGTGCAATTATAAATGGGATTATTTTCTTCATTTCACTTTCTGCTGCTTCATTATTGGTATATAGGAATGTAACAGATTTCTGTACATTGATTTTGTATCCTGAGACTTTACTAAATTCATTCATCAGTTTTAGTAGCTTTTTTGGTGGAGTCTTCAGAGTTTTCTATATATAGTATCACATCATCTGCAAATAGTTGGAGTTTTACTTCTTCCTTACCAATTTGGATGCCTTCTATTTCTTTATGTTGTCTAATTATTCTGGCTAAGACTTCCAGTACTATCTTGAATAAAAGTGAAAGGACATCTTTGCCTTGTTCCTGACCTTAGGAGAAAACTCTCACTTTTTCACCACTGAGTATGATGTTTATGCCTGACTTTCTTGAACCAGGTGACAACTATATGAGATATAATTGGGAGCTAGATTATAGAAATGAGAACGGTGGGCATTCACAGAAAGGGGAGGTCAGCCAGGAAGAGCCATGAGGTCAGGAAGGGCCTTATGGGCCATATGGCTTGGCTCTCAAATGTTTGGTTGAATCAGGGTGGAAGTTGAGCTGGACCTTAAGTGATACATAGAACTTTATTTAATGTTGTGTTAATATTTAACATTTATTTTGAACTGTCAACAGGTACACAAGCTACACATGCTGCTGAAGGTCTCCTTCGTACTCCTGTCCCTAGTCCCTCAGTCCCCTATCCAGAGGCAGTACTCAACAGTCTCTTCCAGTTATCATGTAATACTTTCCCACATATAGATAGCATTTATTATTTGAATTGATGAAATAATTTCATTTTTTAAATGTATCCCTTCCCAAGTGCTAAAATAGTAAAGAACATATACTCTAGGGCACCTGGGTGGCTCAGTGGGTTGGGCCTCTGCCTTCGGCTCAGGTCATGATCCCAGGGTCCTAGGATTGAGGCCAGCATCGGCCTCTCTGCTCAGCGGGGAGCCTGCTTCCCCCCCCCCCGCCCCCAGTTCTCTCTCTGCCTGCCTCTCTGCCTACTTGTGATCTCTCTCTCTCTGTCAAATAAATTAATTAAAAAAAAAAAGAACATGTATTCTAAAACAAAACAAAAAACAAAGCAGAAAGAAATCAACAAATCATTTACCTGTTGGGCGGCCCCAGCTGTGCTGGTTTAACTTATTGGTGGTGAACAACACATGAGTGAGATTTGCTGCCCCTGTGATGTTTGCTTCCATACCCATTGGAATATCGGTAGCTGGAAAGTAAGCAACTGTGAACCCTCAGCTGCTTGTTGAATGATGAGAATATTGTCTTGAATGCTGTGCTATGCTTGAACTTCATGATTATTTTCTCTAGTCTGTACCACAACTCCACCAAGTGGGCCTTTTCCTCCTTTTACAGGTGAGGAAGCTGAGACTCAGGCCACACTGCCAATAGGAGGTACGGTCAAGGTCTGGGCTGACTTGAGCTGGAGTCACTTGAGCTGGCCTACATTCTTCTGTGGCTTTAAGTTCTGAGACTTGATGTGAACTTGTAGTGACCCAAGAGAAAAAAAAAATGAGTAGAAGCTTTGTTCCTCTCTATTAAAAAAATTCTGCTAGTAGGAAAAGGGTAAATTCACAACTCTGTTGCAGGGAACTGTAGGTCAAGCCAGTGTGTATGTGTATGTATATGTTTATGTGTGTGTGTGTGTGTATTTTATATATAGATATGATACAGACAACCTCCTCTCTCATTTTGAGGTTTGAACCTGGGATGATGAGAGTCTCATGAATCAAAAATATGTACTTTGAATTCTAATTAATTTTTTAGATTCAAGTTTAGAAATTCTTTTTTTTTTTTTTGTCCAGCATCTTTCTTGACAAAAGATTGTTGCCCACTTTTAAAGGTAAAAAAATAAAATTGGAGGATGATCGTCTTCTTCTTGCTTTTTTGCACAGGCACCATCTTTGTTAGTGTGCTAATGTGCATTTGTGGTCCCAGGTGGCACGTGCGATGCCAACACTGTGACAGAAGGTGATGCCAGGCTCCGCCCACTGCAGCAGCTCAGCAGCCATGCATGAACTGGTGTCGTGTCCAGAGTGGTAGATTTTACAACCCAGGGCTGGAGAGAGAGCTCCTAGGTGGCAACTGTTAGGCTGTTTTTATTTGTTTGGGGGAAACTGAGTAGGTCTAGATAAAGAACATGAACTCTGATTCTGAATCCTAGATCTCCCACTTACTATGCATGGGACCTTGGTCAAGTTATACCCGCACAATGAAGAACAGGCTAGAAGAACAGGCTAGAAGAACAGCTTTAAGATTTTTTAAATTTTATTTTATTTATTTGACAGAGAGAGAGAGAGAGATCACAAGTAGGCAGAGAGGCAGGCCGGGGGCGGGGGGGAAGCAGGCCCTCCACTGAGCAGAGAGCCCGATGTGGGGCTCGATCCCAGGACCCTGGGATCATGACCTGAGCCGAAGGCAGAGGCTTAACCCACTGAGACACCCACGCAACCTCACAGCTTTAAATAAATTGAGTATAAGTAAAACACTTAGAACAGTGTTTCACCCAAAGTAAGCATACTCTTGGCTACTGTTACTGTTCTGTCAGCCCCACCAGATTTTCTAGTCTCTCTTCCTCCTTTCTTGTGCCTGGAATATGAATATAGTGTCCCTGGCTTCCTATGGGACCTCAAGGGAGAGGCGGAAGAACAGACTCACGGGGTCTGAAAGCGTTGGGACTTTCACCAGTGTCTCTTGCTGACTTGTGCCCTTGTTAGAGGAATAAACCTTATTTCTTTTGGTTGCTCTGTTATTTCTACTGCCCAGAAGGAGAGAGAAAAGATGACCTGTTCAGGGTGTTTTAAGGAGTTCAGTTTGGTTAGCAGGCAGAGTGGGAGGGGCCAGTAAGGGTTAAGAGATGACTCTGGAGCCATTGCATGCCTTAGATTTTGAAGGGTTTTGTAAACCATATTGTGGACTTTGAACTTTTTTTCCTGGTGAGTTATTTTAATCAGGGGATCAGACATGATCAGGGTTTTGGCTTAGGAAAAATCACTCTGGCCACTCTGTGAACAATGAATTGGAAATGACAAGAATGGAAGCAGGGAGACCTGTTTGAAGGCTATCACAGTAACCCCAGGGAGTGGTGGTCATGGCCAGTGGGGATGGAGGGGAGTGACAGTATTCTGGAAATGTTTAGGGATAGAAAAGAGGGAGAAAAAGGACTTGAGTAACTTGGGAAATTCTGGTTTGTGTGGCAGGTTGGATAGTGGTGTTCTTCGATGACAGATGGCATACAGAGGTGGTGCTTCTTAGTCTTTTCTTTATCAATGGATTTTAATAAAATAAAGTCATCACAGAATTTCAGATCACATTTCTTCATGCTCCTTCTGTGTCCCCGTCCTCTTTTTTTCTTTTGTTTTAATTTTTCATGGAGGGAGGGTTTGAGTCTTAGTTGCTCAAGAAATTCACCTTTAGGCTAGGAAAGCATCTGTGGTAACCTTAGAACAATTTTCTTCCTAACTGTAGAATTATTTATGATATTTGGTAAATATTTTTTGACTGCAGGGAATGTAATAGAGATCATTAGTATATGAAAGCTCCTTTTGTCTCTCTTAATTTTTTGATGTAATTTTATGTGCAAGGAAATTATGGAATTTATGTGAATATGGTAAAGAGGATAAATACCTCATATAAACAAAAGGCATCCATCCCATTCTGAAATGTTTGGGAAAGAAATCCCTATGGACAAATGAAAGTAAGGGGTCACTAAATTTTTCTGATTCAGAAATTCAAAAATTGAGATATGGCTGAATGGACATTTTCAATTTTGAGCATGGTTGTAAGTTAGAAATGTAAGATGTAGGCTAGGTATAATCTAGAGAAAGAAAAAGGCTTAATCTTTTTTAAATTATTGATGATTAGAGTGTGAGCTGATATGCTTGAAGGTAAACCTCATTTTAGTGCTAACTGCCTGCTTCTCAAGAAGTTAAGGGCTTGTCATCTGTGAAGAGAGTTTGACTTCTTCATTGCCAATTTGAATACCTTTTATTTCTTTTTGTTGTCTGATCGCTGTTGCTAGGACTTCTAGTACTATGTTGAACAACAGTGGTGAGAGTGGGCATCCTTGTCGTGTTCCTGATCTCAATTGGAAGTCTGTCAGTTTTTCCCCGTTGAGAATGATATTCGCTGTGGGTTTTTCATAGATTTTATGAAGTTGAGGAACTTTCCTTCTATCCCTATACTTTGAAGAGTTTTAATCAGAAATGGATGCTGTATTTTGTCAAATGCTTTTTCTGCATCAATTGAGAGGACCTTATGGTTCTTTTCTCTTATTGATTTGTTCTATCACATTGATTTGCAAGTGTTGAACCACCCTTGCATCCCAGGGATAAATCCCACCTGGTCATGGTGAATAATCTTTTTAATGTACTGTTGGATCCTATTAGCTAGGATCTTCTTGAGAATCTTGGCATCCATATTCATCAGGGATATTGGTCTGAAATTCTCTTTTTTGTTGGGGTCTTTGCGGGGTCTTTGCCTGGTTTGGGGATCAAGGTATGCTGGCTTCATAGAAAGAGTCTGGAAGTTTTTCCTCTGTTTCTATTTTTTGAAACAGCTTCAGGAGAATAGGTATTATTTCTTCTTTGAATGTTTCGTAGAATTCCCTAGGGAATCTGTCAGGCACTGGACTCTTGTTTTTTGAAGGTTTTTGATCACTGCTTCAATCTCCTTGCTAGATATTGGTCTATTCAGGCTGTCAGTTTCTTCCTCTTTCAGTCTTGGAAGTTTATAGGTTTCCAGGAATGTATCCATTTCTTCTAGGTTGCTTAACTTATTGGCATATAGCTATTGATAATAGTTTCTGGTGATTGTTTCTATTTCCTTGGTGTTAGTCGTGATCTCTCCCCTTTCATTCATAATTTTATTAATTTGAGTCCTCTCTCTTTTCTTTTGGATTAGTTTGGCCGGTGGTTTTCTGATCTTATTAATTCTTTCAAAGAACAAGCTTCTAGTTTCGTTGATGTGTTCTACTATATCTCTAGTTTCTAACTCATTGATCTCTGCTCTAATCTTAATTATTTCCCTTCTTGTGCATGGGGTTGCCTTAATTTGTTGTTGATTTTCTAGTTCCTTAAGGTATAAAGAGAGTTGGTGTATTCGGGATCTTTCAATTTTTTTGAGTGAGGCTTGGATGGCTATGTATTTCCCCCTTAGGACTGCCTTTGCCATATCCCATAGGTTTTGGACCGATGTGTCTTCATTCTTGTTGGTTTCCATGAATTGTTTCTTTATATGGAAAACCCAAAAGATTCCACCTCCAAACTATTAGAACTCCTACAGCAATTCAGTAATGTGGCAGGATACAAAATCAATCCACAGAAATCAGTTGCTTTCTTATACACTAGCAATGAAAGTGTAGAAAGGGAAATTAGAGAGAGCACCAAGAACCATAAGATACTTGGAATAAACCTAACCAAAGAGGTAAAGGATCTGTACTCAAGGAACTACAGAACACTCATGAAAGAAACTAAAGAAGATACAAAAAGGGGCGCCTGGGTGGCTCAGTGGGTTAAAGCCGCTGCCTTCGGCTCAGGTCATGATCCCAGGGTCCTGGGATCGAGGCCCACGTCGGGCTCTCTGCTCAGCGGGGAGCCTGCTTCCTCCTCTCTCCTCTCTCTCTGCCTGCCTCTCTGCCTACTTGTAATCTCTCTCTCTGTGTGTCAAATGAATAAATAAAAAAAATCTTTAAAAAAAAAAAAAAAAAGAAGATACAAAAAGATGGAACAGCATTCCATGCTCTTGGATCAGAAGAATAAACATTGTTAAAATGTCTATACCGCCCAGAGCAATCTGTACTTTCAGTGCCATCCCAATCAAAATTCCACCAGCATTCTTCAAAGTGCTGGAACAAACAATCCTAAAATTTGTATGGAACCAGAAAAGACCCCGAATCACTAAGGAAGTGTTGAAAGAAAAAGAAAAACAAAGCTGGGGGCATCACCCGTTGCCTGATTTCAAACTTTACTGCAAAGCTCTGATCACCAAGACAGCATGGTACTGGTGCAAAACCAGACACATAGACCAATGGAACAGAGTGGAGAGTCCAGATATGGACCCTCAACTTTATGGTCAAATAATCTTCTACAAAGCAGGAAAAAATTCCAGTGGAAAAAAGACAGTCTCTTTAATAAATGGTGCTGGGAAGATTGGACAGCTCTGTATAGAAGAATGAAACTTGACCATTCTCTCACACCATACACAAAAATAAACTCAAAATGGATGAAAGACCTCAAGGTAAGGCAGGAATCTATCAAAATCCTAGAGAAGAACATAGGCAGTGATCTCTTTGACATTGGCCACAGCAACTTCTTTCGAGACACGTCTCCAAAGGCAAAGGAAACAAAAGCAAAAATGAACTTCTGGGACTTTATCAAGATAAAAAGCTTTTGCACAGCAAAGGAAACAGTAAACAAAACAAAGATGCAACCCATGGAATGGTAGAAGATATTCGCAAATAACACTACAGACAAAGGGTTGATATCCAAGATCTGTAAAGAACTTCTCAAGCTCAATGCCCAAAAAACAAATAATCATGTCAAAAAATGGGCAGAAAACATGAACAGACACATCTCCAAAGAAGAAATACAAATGGCCAACAGACACAAAAAATGTTCATCATCACTAGCCATCAGGGAAATTCAAATCAAAACCACATTGAGATACCACCTTACACCAGTTAGAATGGCCCAAATCAACAGGACAGGAAACAACAAGCGTTGGAGAGGATGTGGAGAAAGGGGAACCCTCTTTCACTGTTGGTGGGAATGCAAGTTGGTGCAGCCACTTTGGAAAACAGTGTGGAGATTTCTCAAAAAATTAAAAATAGAGCTACCCTATGATCCTGCAATTGCACTACTGGGTATTTTCCGCAAAGATACAGATGTAGTGAAAAGAAGGGCCATATGTACCCCAATGTTCATAGCAGCAATGTCCACAATCGCCAAACTGTGGAAAGAGCTGAGATGCCCTTCAACAGTTGAATGGATAAAGAAGATGTGGTCCATATATACAATGGAATATTACGCCTCTATCAGAAAGGATGAATACCCAACTTTAATATCAACATGGACGGGTCTGGAGGAGATTATGCTGAATGAAATAAGTCAAGCAGAGAAAGTCAATTATCATATGGTTTCACTTACTTATGGAACATAAGGAATAAAATGGAGGACTCTAGGGGAAGGGAAGGAAAAGTGAATTGGGGTAAATTGGAAGGGGAGAAGAACCATGAGAGACTGTGGACTCTGAGAAACAAGCTGAGGGTTATGGAGGAGAGGGGGGATGGATGAGCCTGGTGGCGGGTATTACGGAGGGCACATATTGCATGGAGCACTGGGTGTGGTGCATAAACAATGAATCTTGGATCACTGAAAATAATTTTTTAAAAAATCATGTTTAATAATTGAAAAGAAAAGAAGTAACGGGCTTTTTGAACAGTTATTCAGAGAGAGGTCACAAGGGACTTACTGGTTTTCTTGTGTGTTTTTAATGAAGGTTTAAAAATAGTAATGATGATGATGATGATGATGTCTTACATTTTAATAGCACTTTCCAGTTTACACTGCTCTTTAAAATGCGTGATCCATTTCGCCTTCAGTGAAGTAGACAGGGCAAATATCTCTACTGTAGAGATGAGGAAACTGATGTCCAAGGTTTACCTCACGTCATTTGATTCCTGGAGCAGTACGTTGTCCAGTAAACACCAATATTCCTTGTGCCTTACGATGGCATCCACAGTGCAGTTGTGTGGTGAAGGGGAGCCTCTTTAGGGAGGGTGAGGGAATGAATGGTCTCCTGGGTGTGCTCCCCCCACCCCCATTGCCTTAGAAATTTGCAATATAAAAAGCACAGCTCCAATCACACACAGGAATGGAAACAAAAAAGATGTTAGACTAAGCATGACTGGCTATTTCTTATTTTTTTCCCAATAAAATTTATTTGGTTTTTGTTCTCTTATCTTTCTCTAGCATTCTTTAGGAAGAACATTAAGCAGTGCTATAGATTTAAGGGGAAAAATAGGTGCAAATTACTTAAACATGGAGAATGTTTTATTTATTAACTTCTTTTTTGCTAATTAATAGAAGACTGCTATGTATGATTTTAGCAGACTATCTTGGTCCAGATTGAGGAACTCTAACCAATAATCTTTGGGGTCATAGTTTGAGAGCCACTTATAAACATTTTGAAAGTGATTAAAATGGACATTCCTTGAAAAAGTAGTTTACTGCCTTCTGAGGAACATTTGGATAGCTTTCAAAATTATTCATGTTTGAAATAATAGCATTATAAAGAAACATAATGTTTGAGAGATAGCAAGTGACTATCTAATGGAAAACTGTAAACACCTGCCCGTTGCCCTTGACATCCTCATCTTCTGAAAGCTTAATAAACTAGCCAAGTTACTAAATCTCTGGTTATTTTTGAGACTTACCCTAAGCCTTCCTTAATGAATCTGAAGATTCTGGGACTATCTAGCTCCCATGCTGTGTCTTCTCCCCCGACCCTCCATCATAATGTCTTTTGCTACACCTAATTTAGCCAAAAATGTACAGTCTTTTAATGGGGATGTAATAAAGGAATACTCAGTGTAATTCAGGGTCCTGCTTTTCCTGATGGAAACAATGCTAAAAGACTCCCAGTTGTCACCTATCACAGTATACTTTTTTGAAGTTGTCCATTGGGCTGTATCATCTGCTTTGAACAGTCACCTGCCTCTGACCTCTCTCAGGCTTTTTTCTGACTTTTTTCTTTTTTCTGTCCTGCAGTCCCCTTATTGAATTGGCAAGGCTTCTAGTACTTCTTTTTAGTTCTCTTCTACCTTTGGTCAAGGTTGAAACTAAAATGTAGTTTAACAAGTTTAACAAGTTAACAAGTTTAACAAGGTTAAAGCTAAAATGTAGCTGATGCTGGTGAAGGTGGTCATGTGTCATTCTTTCTTAGGTATTCTCTGTTCTCAGAAGATGGATATTTTAAGTGTAAATGGCATCAACTATCCTTTGCTGGGTAGTAGAAAGTCAAACCTGGAATATAAACTCCACAAGGCCAGTGAACTTGTTTTATTCATCTCTCTCTTCCCCAGGCCCAGGACAGTGCCTAGAATGTTGTAGGGGAAGATTGGCTGATTAAAGGAATGGAACTTTCCTGTGGGGACTCCCTGGCTCAATTTTAGAGGTCTGTGCATCAAGTCTCGTGGTTGCAAGTGACAGAAACAGAATGCACTTGGTCCATTTCCATGATTCTCTTTCTCTTACTTGTACCCAACCAGAGACGAGGTCCTTGTTCTTTTTGTAGTTCTAGGCAGAAAGCCCATTGCCTGAGCTCTCCAAAATATTAAATCTCACATTCACAAGGAATCTGGTTTCTTTGGATTTATCTATATGTTCCAAGCTCCAGCCATATGTGAAAGATCTCAACAGATTTATTTGTGATTTCTTTATATCCCTTCCCTTCTAGAGAGATCAGGTAAAATGTTAAACTCTTGGTTTCTATTCTTCCCTTCCTTTAAGCCTTAACTGGAGCCCCGTCTTACATAAGAAGACTTCTCTGATTAACCTCATCTCCCTTAGATCCCTCATACCTACCTCATTTTGTGTTTCCTCAGCCAATAGGTTGTACTGTTTTGCCTTGTATCTATCTTTTTACATTATGTATACGTTTCTTCTGTCTGCCCCTTTTCATTAAAGAAAAAATCATTTATTTTATTCTACAACGTATATACAACAGTCTCAGTGTAACAATACTGACACTACCATCGACAAAATGATTACCAAGAACAATTTGAGATTTTATTTTTTTCAGTTCTGTTTTCTTTTTCTTGTGAAAACACTTAAATTCTACCCTCTTAGCGAATCAAGTATCAGTTATACAATACAGTATTATCAACTATAGTCATCATGTTACACATTAGGTTCTCAGATCTCACTCATCTTATAACTGAAAGTTTCTCCCCTTTTACCACTCTCTCCCCTTTCCTCTCATTCTTCAGTCCCTGGCAATCACTATTCTTTTTTATTTGAGTTTAACTTTTTTTTCTTATATTCCACATATAAGTGATATCATCCAGTATTTGTCTTTCCCTGACTTACTTCATTTGGCATAATGCTTTTCGGGTTCATTCATGTTCCTTCACATGGCAGGATTTTCTTCTTCTTCTTTTTTTTTTTTTTTAAAGATTTTATTTATTTATTTGACACAGAGAGAGAGAGATCAGATCATAAGTAGGCAGAGAGGCAGGCAGAGAGAGAGGAGGAAGCAGGCTCCCCGCTGAGCAGGGAGCCCAATGTGGGCCTTGATCCCAGGACCCTGAGATCATAACCTGAGCCAAAGGCAGAGGCTTTAACCCACTGAGCCACCCAGGCGCCCGGATTTTCTTCTTTTTTAAGGCTGAATAATATTATATATATTTGCTATTCTTCCATTCACCAAACAACAGACACTTAGGTTGTTTCCATACCTTTACCGCTGTGAATAATGCTGTAGTGAACATGGGAGCCAGATCTCTCTTCAAGATAGTGATTTCAGTTTCTTTAGATATATACCCAGAAGTACAATCACTGGATCATATGTGATTTCTCTTTTCAGTTTCTTGAACCTCCATACTGTTTCCCATGTACCAGTTTACATTTCCCCCAGCAATGCAGGTGTTCCCTTTTCTCTCCTCCCTCTCTAGCATTTGTTATCTCTTGTCTTTTTGATACATCCTAACAGGTGTGAGGTGGTATCTCACTGTGGTTTTGATTTGGATTTTACTGATGATTAGTGATGTTGAACACCTTATAATGTACCTGTTGGCCATTTGTATGTCTTCTTTGGAAAAGTGTCTCTTCCGGTTCTTTGTGTATTTTTAAAATTGCGTTATTTCCTTTGTTTTGCTATTGAGTTGAGTTCCTTATATATTTTAGATATTAACCCCTTATTGGATATATGGTTTGCAAATATTTTTCCCCACTTGGTAGGTTGCCTTTTCATTTTGTTAGATGGTTTCTTTGTTGTGCCTTTTAGTTTGATGTAGTTCACTTGCATATTTTTGTTTTTATTGCCTTTGATTTTGGTGTCAAATCCAAAAGCTTATTGCCAAGACTAAAGTCAAAGAGCTTACCCATTTTTTCTTCTGGGAGCTTCAGATCTTATGTTCAAGGTTTTAATTCATTTTGAATTGATTTTTGTGTATGGTGAAGGTAGTAGTCCAGCTTCATTCTTTTGGTTGTGGCTGTCCAGTTTTTCCAGTGTCATTTATTGAAGAGACTATCCTTTCAGCATTTTATATTATTGGCTCCTTTGTCAGAAATAAATTGACCATATATGTGTGTATTTTTTTCTGAGTTTTCTGTTCTCTTCTATTGATCTACGTGTCAGTGTTTGTGTCAATACCATGCTGTTTGATTATTATATCTTATTAATGTAGTTTGAAATCAGGAAATGTGATGCTTTTGCTTTTGTTCCTTCTCAAGATTGCTTTGGCTATTTGGGGTCTTTTGTGATTCCATATAGTTTGAGGATTTTTTTTTTATTTCTGTGAAAAATGCCATTGGAATTTTAATAGGGATTGCATTGAATATGTAGATCATTTTTGATAGTATAGACATGTTAGCAGTCTTAATTCTTCCAATCTATGAACACATAATATCTTTCTATTTGTGTATTTTTCAGTTTCTTTCATCAAAATCTTATGGTTTTCAGTGTGTAGGTATTTTACTTCCTTGGTTAAATTTCTTTCTATGTATTTTTTGATGCTATGGTAAATGGGATTGTTTTCTTGCGACTGATTTTCTATATTGATTTTTTTATCCTGCAACTTTACTGAATTTATTTATTCTAACAATTTTTTTGGTGGGGTGGAGTCTTTCATGTTTTCTGTATATAATATCATGTCACCTGTAAACAGAGATAGTTTCACTTTTTTTCTATTTTGGTTGCTTTTTATTTCTTTTTCTTTTTAATTGATCTGGCTGGGACTTCCAGTCCTATGTTGAATAAATGTGGTAAGAATGGTCACTGTTGCTTGTTTCCCATCATTGAAGAAGAGCTTTTAGCTTTCCACCTTTAATTATGTTATTGGCTATGGGCTTAGTCATATATGGCCTTTATTATGATGAGGTACATTCCTTCTGTACCCAGTTTTTTGAGAGTTTTTATCATGAAAAGATGTTGAATTTTATCATGCTTTTTCTGTATCTGTTCAGATGAAAACGTAATTTTTATCCTTCATTTTGTTAATGTGGTGTATTCACATTTATTGATTTGCAAGTGTTGAACCATCCTTGCATCCCAAGAATAAATTCAACTTGATCATGTTGTATAATCTCTTTAATGTACTGTTGAATTCAGTTTGTTAATGTTTAGTTGACATGTTTTGTTTTGTTTTAACATCTATATTAATCAAGGATATTGTCCTGTAAATTGTCTTTTCTTGTGGTGTTCTTGTCTGTCTTTGGTATCAGGGTAATGCTTGCCTCATAAGATGAATTTGGAAGTATTCCCTCCTTTTCTGTTTTTTGGAAGAGTTTGAGAAGGGCTGGAATTAATTTTTCTTTCAATGTTTGGTAGAATTCACTAGTGAAACCATCTGCTCCTGGATTTTTCTTTGTTGGAGGTTTCTGATTACTGATTCAGTCTCCTTACTAATAATTGGTCTGTTTGGGTTTTCTCTTTTTTCATGATTCAGTCTTGGTTGTATGTTTCTAGGAATTTATTCATTTCTTTTAGGTAATCTAATTTGTTGGCATTGTAATCGTTCATAGTAGTTTCTTAGGATCCTTAATGTTTTAATGTTATCAGTTGTAATGTCTCCTCTTTCAATTCTGGTTTTATTCATTTGAGTCATTCTCTTTTTTTTCTTTTTAAATTTTTAAAAAAAATTTATTTGACAGAAAGAGAAATCACAAGTAGGCAGAGAGGCAGGCAGAGAGAGAGGAGGAAGCAGGCTCCCCGCCGAGCAGGGAGACTGATGCGGGCCTCGATCCCAGGACCCTGAGATCATGATCTGAGCTAAAGGCAGAGGCTTTAACCCATTGAGCCACCCAGGCGCCCTCTCTTTTTTTTCTTAATCTAGTTAAAAGTTTGTTAATTTTGTTTATCTTGTCAAACCATCATTTCTTAGTTTCATTGATTTTTTCTATTGTCTGTTTAGTCTCTGTTTCATTTATTTCTGCTCTGATCTTTATTATTTTTTAACTTCTCCTTTGACCCATTGGTAGTTTAGGAGCATGTTGTTTAGTCTCCATGTATTTGTGAATTGTCTAGTTTTCTTCTAATAATGATTTATAATTTTAGTCCATTGTGATCAGAAGAAAGGGTTGATATGATTTCAGTCTTCTTGAATTTATTAAGACTTATTTTGTAGCCTAACACATGATCCATTCTGGGGACTGTTCCATGTGTGCTAGAGAAGAATGAGTATTCTGCTCCACTGTATGGAATGTTCTCTATATGTCTATTAGATCATTCTGGTGTAACGTGTAATTTTAAGTTCAGTGTTTCTATATTGATTTTTTTTTTGTCTGGATGATTTATCCTTTGTTGGAAGTGGGGGTATTGAAGACCCCTGCTGTTATTGTATTGCTGCCTCTTTCTCTCTTAAGATATGTTAATATTTTCTTTATATATTTAGGTACTCCTATGTTGAATGAATAAATATTTACAATTGCTACATTCTCTTGATGAGTTGACCCTTCTATTATTATATAATGTACATCTTATCTCTTGTTACAATTTTCTTTAAAGATTTTATTTTTAAGTAATCTCTACACCCAGCATGGGGCTTCAACTCCCAACTCTGAGATCAAGAGTTGCATCCTCTACCCAGTGAGCCAGCCAGGTGCCTCTCTTGTTACAATTTTTAACCTAAAGTCTATTTTGTCTGATATAATTATAGCTAACCCCTGTTTTCTTTTGGTTTCCATTGGCATGGAATATCTCTTCCTATCCTTTCACATTTAGTCTATGTGTGTCCTTAAAGCCAAAGTTAAGGCTTTTATAAGCAGCATATGGTTGAATCTTGTTTTTTTGTTTTTTTGTTTTTTTTAAGATTTTATTTATTTATTTGACACACAGAGAGAGATTACAAGTACGCAGAGAGGCAGGCAGAGAGACAGGGAGAGGAGGAAGCAGGCTCCCCGCTGAGCAGAGAGCCCGATGCGGGCCTCGATCCCAGGACGCTGAGATCATGACCTGAGCCGAAAGCAGAGGCTTTAACCCACTGAGCCACCCAGGCGCCCTGAATCTTGTTTTTAATCCATTCAGTATCTCTTGATTAGATAATTTAGTCGACTTACTTTTAAAGGAGTTATTTATAGGTATGGACTTACTATTGCCATTTTGTTCATTGTTTTCTGGCTGTTTTGTAGTTTCTTTTCTTTTGTCTTGGTTTCTTCTTTGTTGATGTGATGATCTTCTGTAGTGGTATCCTTAGATTCCTTTCTCCTTATTTTTCATGTATCTGCTATAGGCTTTTGCTTTGTGGTTACCATGAGATTTACATAAAATATGTTTACGAAGTCTATTTTAAGTTGATAACAATTTAACTTTAAATGCATATGGAAGCTCTACATTTTTACATTCCCTTCCCCCCCAATTATATGTTTTTGATATCATATTTTACATCCTTCTGTATTATGTATCCATCAACAAATTATTGTGCTTATAGTTAATTTAATACTTTTGTCTTTTAACCTTTATACTAGAGTTGTGATTTACTCACCACCATTACACCATTAGAGTATTCTGAATTTAACTATGTGTTTACCTTTACCAGGGAGCTTTATACTTTTATATTTTCCTGTTACTAATTAGTATGGTTTCGTTTCAGTTTGAAGAACTCCCTTTAATATTTCTTAGTAAGGCCATTCTAATGGTAATGAACTCCTTCAGTTTTTGTTTAAAAAGCTCTTGATCTCTTCTTAAGTTATGAAGGACAGCTTTGCTGGATAGAGTATTCTTAGTTGGTAGTTTCTCTCTCTCAGCTTTGAGTATATCGTTTCACAACTTTCTGGCTTGCAAGTTTCTTTTGAAAAATCTGCTAATAGTTTCATAAGGGTTCTCTTGTATGTAATGGGTTGCTTTTTTCTTGCTGTTTTAAAGTATCTCTCTTTGTCTTTAACTTTTGACAATTTAAATATAATATATCTGGGTCTTTTAGATTCATCTTATTTGGTACTTCTTGGGCTTCCTGCCTTTGCATGTCTGTTTCTTTCCCCATGTTAAGGAAATTTTTAGCTGTTATTTCTTTGATTAAGTTTTCTGCCATTTCTTTCTCTTTTTTCCTGGGACTCCTATAATGCAAATATTGGCCGGCTTAATGGTATCCCATAAGTCCCTTAATCTGTCTTCATTCTTTTTCATTCTTTTTTCCCTTTTCCCATTTGATTGGATGAAGTCCACTGCCCTGTCAAGTTTGCTGATCCTTTCTTCTGCTTGATTTAGTCTGCTGTTGAATTTTGCTATGGAATTTTTCAGTTCAGTTATTACAGTCTTCAGCTCTATGAATTCTGTTTGGTACTTTTTAATACTTTCTCTGTTGAAATTCTCACTTTGTTCCTTCATTGTTCTCCTGACCCCAGTGAGGATTTTTATGACCATTATTTTGAACTCTCTTATCAGATAAATCACTTATCTCCATTTCATTAAGATTTGTTTCTGGAGATTTATTTATTTATTTATTTTTTAATATATTGCCCTGTTTCTTCATTATCCTTGACTGTTTGTGTTGGTTTTTATGTATCAGGTAAAACAGCTATCTCTCCCCTTCTTGACAGACTGGTTTCATATAGAAGATGAACCTTGTTAACCAGCCTAGCTTGAGCTCCTGGTTATCTCTCAAACTTGTGATTGTCCAAGCTGCCATCTTTGTTCTTGGTTGTTCCCAGTCATTGAGTATGTGTAAATGTTAGGGGTTAGTTGGACAATTAGGTCATCAGGGCCAGGATCCCCAACAAGAAAACAGGGAGCTGGGATAGCTGAGACAAAGCCTCACTAGCATCCTGTTTTACAGCTTAGACAAGACCACAGTAGCATCCCGTCTAGCAGCCTCTGCAAAAGTGACTTTTGCAAAATATACTGAAACAAAACAATTAACCATAAAACATTGGTCACTATCACAAGTTGAGGCAGTTAGTCTCCAGATGTCAGCCCAAAAGACCATCAAAATGTGAACAATAACCCAAGCCCCGATTGGCACACCTTAGCAGCCAATCCACAGGGGGCCCATACTCAGGATGCTCAAGACAGTTCTGCCAAAAAGCTTATAAACATCCCTAGCTTTGAATGCCGAAACGGCAACCGTCTCAGGTCCCCTCCCTCTCTGGGAGCTTTGTATTATTGCTCAATAAACTTTGCCTTGCTGCCCACCACTCTTTGTCTCGTCTACCTCTTTCTTCTTTGGAGTGGCATGACTAAGAACTGTGGGCACCGCGGGAGTAAAAATTCTGTAACATAAAGACCCATCAGTCTTAAAAGGGGGGGGAAGGATTGCAGTCAGCACCTAGTTGCAGGCTTATGTCAGGCAGCAGCTGGGAATGTATATATACTCTAAATATGTGTACTTTAGGCCCCTTCCAGGGAGAATCTGAGTGATAGGCATTTTTGCCTGCTCCCTCTGCACTGAGCCTGGGTATGTAGCTCTGTGTAGTGGGTACTCCTGCTCCTGTTTAACCCTGTTTCTCTATTCGCATAGTCCTCTAGGACTCATGAATGCAAGCCACCTTGACTATCAAAGCTATGTGATCTGTGGGCTCATGCCTCGAGTCAGCCGTAACAGTTGGGGCACTAGATGTGTATCGAAGCTCCTTCCAGGGAAGTACTAGTGACTTGGTTTTATTGTTGGGGTGAGCCAGAGGGAGGAGGAAGAAGGGCCCACTGGCACTTTTAGGCCCCAGAGAAGTTTGCGGTTAGCCCCGGAAGCGTGCTAATTAGAAACGGATCCTCAGGGAACAGCTCAGGGAACAAACCCCTTCCAGTGAAAACTAGGAGATGGCATTTTTGCCTGTTCTTTTTGTGTTGAGCCCAGGGGGTATAGCCACAGAGAGAGTGCCTAATAGCCTAATAGAGCCGCTTCCTTGTTTGCTATTGTCCCATGGGACTCAGGAATGTAAACCCTGTTGGCTATCAGATTAGGCAGTCTGGGGGCCTGTCTCAGGTGGCAGTCCCAAAAGTGGGGTGCCAGACATGTGTTCAAGCTCCTTCTGGAGAGATGCCGGTGAGCTGGCTTTATCATTGGAGTGGGCCATAGTATGAAGGTAGGGGAAATGCCCCCCAGCTCCCCCAGGCTCTAGGGCAGATTGCAGTCAGCCCCTAGATGCATGCCAAATTAAAGTCAGCCCCTCAGGCAGCAGCTTGTAAAGTAATCCACACAGATCCCTTCTAGGTAAAGACTAAGTGATGTTTTTGCGCCATTTCTCTGCACTGAACCCTTGGGGAATAGCCTTGGTGTGTGCTTCTGTGCCTGTTAAGACCTACTTCTTTGGGGCGCCTGGGTGGCTCAGTGGGTTAAAGCCTCTGCTTTCGGCTCAGGTCATGATCTCAGGGTCCTGGGATCGAGGCCCGCATCGGGCTCCCTGCTCAGCGGGGAGCCTGCTTCCCCCTCTCTATCTCTCTCTGCCTGCCTCTCTGCCTCCTTGTGATCTCTCTCCCTCTGTGAAATAAATAAATAAAATCTTTAAAAAAAAAAAAGACCTACTTCTTTGTTTGCTATAATCATATGAGTCTTATGGGTGCAAGCCCCATTGACTTTCAGAGCAAGGTGTTTGGGAGCCTATCCCTTGGGTGAGAGTCTTAAAAGTTGGGACACTAGATGTGTGGTCCAAACCCTTCGCTCCTCAGGGAGAAGCTGGGAATCGGAAGTTCCTTCTTGATTGTATGGCACAATGTTGGGGGTGGGATTATGGCAAGATGTGTCTCAGCCTTTTCTACCTGTTTTAATGTGGGGATTTTCTCATTTGCCTGATCTGTAGGTGCCATTCACCTAGCTTCTGGATTTTTCTCGGAGGGAGTCGCTCTTTGCAGCTCTATATTTGGTGTGTCCGTGGGAGGAGGGAAGTTCAGGAGCCTTCTGTGTTGCCGTCTTGGTCCCTCCCTTCTGTTTTTGTTTTTTAAGGTAGCATCTATTGAAGCTTACTGTGTGTGAGGTATTGTGCTTTGGCTTTAGATCGTGCATTATCACGATAATTCCCATAGCAGCTGTTTGCAGTAGGTGGTATGATCCCCATTTTACAGAAAAGAAACCCGAGTTTTAGAGGGGAGGCATGCTCAAGGATATACAGCTAGCCAGTGATAGAGCTGGAGTCTCAATGGGTCTGTTTGATTTAAGGGCTCTAATCATCACATTTCACACTCAAGGAGGGCAGGGTACACGACTTCTATTTTCCCCAACTCCTACCAGTTTTCTTAAAGTGGTCCCGTAACAAGCTTCTTATGACTTGAAAAGATGTACGAATACAAGTCCTGTAAAGAAATACACAAGCATATTTAATTAAATGTTACCAGAGACCCCTCCAATCAAGACAAACCAATATTAACATTTTAGAATATATAGTCAGTATTTCTTATGCAAAGACTTAAGTATATGTATTAGAAGTGCTATTAAGGCTAAATGCATTCTGCTAACAGATGTCTCTTTAGTGCGCTCAAAATTGTGAGCTTATTACTAAGAGGTTTTTGTGTTTTTTTCTTAGCCCTGTTCATACCAGTTGAACTTACTATTGCAATTATGTAACCTAAATATTACATAAACCAATGAAATATGAGTATAAAAATAGAGCAGTTTTCTCCACTAAAATTAGGCTGAATGCTTTAGCAAATTGTGATCAAGACTGATCTCTGAAACAATTGCTCTGGAATTCATAGTGGGTGGAATAACTGTAAAAGATTTGAGAAGAAATGTTAAAAGTCATGAAGGATTCCATATTCGTATTGCTTCACAATTGTATTCACATTTTTGTTCTATGTTAACAAAACTGAAACTGCAAACAGAGAAGATGGATTATGGATATGATTTATGCAGGAAAGATGATGTAGAATTCTAGTAAGCAAATACTCCAGTCCTTCGCGTTAAATTAAAAAAATGAGATGTTTTAGGCAGCAGGTTTTTGTTTGTTTGTTTTTATGAATCCTCACTTTCACTAGCTTTTGAAATCAAGCAATTAACTTNCGTTAAATTAAAAAAATGAGATGTTTTAGGCAGCAGGTTTTTGTTTGTTTGTTTGTTTTTATGAATCCTCACTTTCACTAGCTTTTGAAATCAAGCAATTAACTTCTAGTTCTAGATGTGTTAGATAAGAATGCTTCTATACATTTCAAAAGGAAAATTAGGTCTAATTTGCTACGCTACTTTTTTCATTTAGTACATTATGGACATATTTCCAAGCTGATAAATATAGAGTAAAATATTTTATGGCAGTGTAACATACATTCAGAAAAGTGTACAGATCTAAGCGTACAGCTCAGTAAATGATCACAAAGCAAACACATCCATGTAACCCCCACCTAGGTCAAGCGACATTTCTAGTACCCCAGGAGCCCTCCAAAGCCTCCTCTTCCCCAGCAGAGGTAACTGCCATCGTGACTTCTAGCACTGCTGTGACTGTTTTAAACTTTGTGTAAGGGAAACATGCAGTTTTTTGTTTTTGACTTTTCTACTCCACTTTTGTTTGTGAGCTTCATCCATGTGTTTTTTTTTTTTTTTAAGATTTTATTTATTTGACACAGAGAGATCACAAGTAGGCTGAGAGGCAGGCAGAGAAAGAGGAGGAAGCAGGCTCCCCGCCAAGCAGAGAGCCTGATGCGGGCCTCGATCCCAGGACCCTGAGATCATGACCTGAGGCTTTAACTCACTGAGCCACCCAGGCACCCTTCATCCATGTTTTTAACCTATATTATTATTTGTTCAATCATTGTGACTATTAATATTTTTCCTTCGAGATAAAATGCCAAAATATTTACGTACTCTGTTGTTGATAGCCTCTGGGGTTTTTCCAGATTGGGACTATTAGGAAAAAGGTTGCTATGAACATTCTTGTACCTGGCTCTTGGTATACATGAGAAGGTTTTAATTCTTGTTGTTTGTTTGTTCGTATGCCTAGGAATGGAATTAGTGGGTCATAGGATATGTTTGTGTTCAACCTGAGGGTATACTGCAGAAGGGGTTACCCAAGTTTACACCCCATGGATGTGAGTTTCTGCTGCTCTGTATCTTTGGCAACACTCAGTATTGTTGGTTATATTGATTTCATCCAATCTAATAGGTGTATGGTAGTATCTTGTGATTTTAATTTGCATATTCCTGATGACTAACGAGGTTGTACATCTTTTCATGTGTTTATTGGCCATTCAGGTATCTTTGGAGAGGGTGGAGGAGGCTTAAAGTGCTTATTTAAGTCTCTTGCTCACTTTTTCTATAGGATTGTCAGACGTTTTCTTATTTATTTGTACTTCATGTATTCTAGATATAAGTTCCTTTGTTAGTTACATGTGTTAAAAATATCTCAAAAAAAGGGGGAAAAATATTTCCTCCCACTCTATGGTTTTCTTTTCTTACTCTTTTAATAGAGATTAGTGACAATTCCTAATTTTAATGTAATCCAGTTTATCAGTTTCCCCTTTATTATTAGTGCTTTTTGAGTCCTACTTAAGAAATCTTTGTTTAGTCTCAACCCCAAGGCCCTGAGGATATATCCACCTGTGTTATCTTACATCAGCATTATTGTTTTACTATTTATAGTTAGATCTGCAGTTCACCTGGGTTTAATTTATGTGTATGGTGAGAAGTTAGACTTAAGTTTCATTTCGTAGCATATTGATATCCAGTTGATGAAGCAGCATTTACCAAAAAGATCATCCATTCTCCATTGCTCTGCAGTACCATCTTTTTCATAAATAAAGTATCGATATATGCACAGATCCAGTTCTGGACTTTGTCTTTTCTTCTATGGGTATATTTCTTTTGTGCTAATGTAAGTTTTGATTACTGTAGCTTAATTAAGTAAAGCTTAATTGCTCTTTGTACCAATTCCTGATGATACTCTTTATTTCTTTGCATTTCCATATAAAGCTTAGAACCAGCCTAACAGTTTCTGCAAACACATACAGAGACATACTAAGACTTCAAGGATTTTGATCAAGATTTCTTTGGATTAAGAAAGGTAATGTAAGGGCGCCTGGGTGGCTCAGTGGGTTGAGGCCTCTGCCTTCGGCTCAGGTCATGATCTCAGGGTCCTGGGATCGAGGCCCGCATCGGGCTCCCTGCTCAGCGGGGAGCCTGCTTCCCCCTCTCTCTNAGGTGTGCCTGGGTGGCTCAGTGGTTAAGTGTCTGCCTTCAGCTCAGGTCACTGGGATGGAGCCCCGCATCAGGCTCCCTGGTCAGCGGGGAGCCTGCTTCCCCCTCTCCTGCTCCCCCTGGTTTTAAGCTTGCTCTCTCTCTCTCTTTCTCTCTCTGTCAAATACATAAATAAAATCTTAAAAAAAAAAAAAAAGAAAGGTGATGCAAGAATAAAAGATTGCTTTGGATTTATAGATCGGTTGCTTTGACAANGTCAAATACATAAATAAAATCTTAAAAAAAAAAAAAAAGAAAGGTGATGCAAGAATAAAAGATTGCTTTGGATTTATAGATCGGTTGCTTTGACAATCAAATCTGTAAGAGAATTGATATCTTTGCGATATGGAGCCTTTCAGTTCCTGTGTGTGGAATATCTTTCCATTTGGTCTTCTTTACTTCACTCAGTGTTTCATATTTTCATTATTTGGCTTCATAATTCTTTTCAGTGGCTATAGAATTTTGTAGGTAACATCAAAATTTGACCGTTAACTTAACATTGTAAACTTAGGTTATCTCTATTTTTTTCACTGTTATAAACAGTATTACTGTGAACATTCATGTATATACATTTTTTAGTACCTTTCTATTACCTTAAAATTAACTCCTGAAACTGGAAAACTGGAATTTAGCTTCCCCTGTGAACTGTGCCATTTTAAACTCTCACCCACTGTTATGATAGTTTTCACTCTTGTCAACCTAGCGAACTAGTGATTTTTAAAAATACTTTTCAGTTTGATGGGAAAAATAACAACTCATTGTTCTTTGAATTTGCATTTTTAATTTTTTTTATTAGTGGGATTGAACAAGCCACTTGTAGGTCTTTTGTGAGTAGCCTCTTCATAGCTTTTGTATATTTTCTATCAGGTGTTTTTTTCTTTTTCTTCAAATCTTTTTCTTAGGTAAAACCCTTTGTCACATATATTTATAAAATGTAACTCTGTACAACAAATGAGTTAACCAGGATCCTTTTGATATTAGAATGGGCCTTTGCTGTAGAGCAAAAAGAAAACTATTTCAAATTGGATTATTCCCCAAATCTCTATGTCCTTCACATACCTAGTAATGTCTTAGTGATAATGTTATGGAACCTGGACTGGGTCCTGATGGAAGAACCAAGCAAAACTTGAAGACTTTGTCAGAGGAGACTTTGCTCAGAGGAGAATGATCTCCAAAGGTCTGAGCTCTGAGCACAAGGAGAGCAGGTAATTTATACCCTTCTACTTCCGCATACTTGGTACTTTTGGTGCATGTGGGAAATGGGGTAGGGAAGAAGAACCCAGAAGGCCTTTGAGACAGGGACTGGAATTCCCTTGCTCATTAGGTCGGCCATCTTAGAGTACAGTGTTTCCCTTATCATTACCCCCTTTGATGCCCCTTTAAACACCTTGTTTAGAGAGCGTGGTTATCATCTACTATGGGCTGATAGCCCTGCAAGGCTAATATCTGGGCGGCGGCTCACCTGGTAACAGTGTTTTCTATGAACTTACCAATCCATCCTAAAATTCCTAAGGTTGCCCAATAAGCAACAACAATAACAAGTTTCTGGGAAAAAGTCCAATCAGAAGGGGCAGCAGCATAAAGTCTGACTCCTGAGGTGAGGGATATCGTGCCAATGATAGCCAGGGACCGTGGCGAACAGATGTCCATCATTTGGTGGGGTATCGCCAAAAGTGGAGCCGGAGCAGGTCTGTAGGGTCTGGTTGGGCTTTCCACTAGTGTGATTCTTCGTCTGACCGGTGAGCCTTCTTTACTCTGGAGTGGTGTACCCATGGGGTGACACCTGAGACCTTCAGGGCAGTAGGGGTGGTTAGAACAACAGTGTGGGGTCCTGTCCACTGTGGCTTGAGCGGGTCCTTTTTCCACTCTTTGACCCAAATTGAGTCCCCTGTTTGGAACAAGTGTACCTGAGACCCTAAAGAAATTGGGGCCCTTTCAGTGATATATTTCTGTAGCTTACTTAGGATGGCCCCCAGTGCCTGAAACTCTTCCCCTATTTCCTTATCTCTAATCTGATGTAGGTTCCCTGGAAGGCTTCCCAGGCATGGGGGAGGCCATCCATACACCAGCTCGAAAGGGGAGAGCCTAGTGTTCCAAGCGTGCAGCGAGCACGCAGGAGGGCTAGGGGTTGCACATCTGGCCATGGAAGGTTAGTTTCCTGGCAAAACTTTGCTGAGGTTCCCTTGAGGGTGTGATTCATCCGTTCTGCTTTCTCTGAGTTTTGAGGCTGGTAGGCAGTATGGAGCTTCCAGTTGATGTTGAGAGATTTGGTTAAGGTCTATACAATATCTGCTACAAATGCGGGTCCATTGTCACCGTGGATTGTTAATGGCAGACCGAACTGGGGCACAGTCTCTCACAGGAGGACTCTAGTTACTTGCCGGCTCCATTAGGTCCTGATCAGGAAGGCCTCAGCCCAACCAGAGAATATGCACACTATCACTAGGAGAGATTTGTACCCCTTGCTGGGCTGTACGTCTGTGAAGTCTATTTCTAGATCTTCAAAGGGATTGCTCCTATCCTCTGGACACCTGGTGGGGGCCAAATAATGCAGATCAAGCATTATTCTTAGCACACATTATGCACCATTCACTCTTTCCTCGGCATAGTGCTGGCAGCTGGCTGATGTCATAGTGCTTCTTGAGGAGGGCCTCTAATGTAGTTTTTCCTAGATGAGAGAGTTGGGGGTACTCCTTGACTAGATGCCCTCCTGTTGCTGTTGGAATGGGCATAAAGACACGCCCATCTGGCATCACCGACCATCCCTTTTTAGTCAGGGTGGCTCCCTCAGCCATGGCCCATTTTCTTTTTCAGTGTAACCGGGCAGAGGGGCTTCTTCTGGGGGGCGTCAGGGCCTTGGTGAGGGAAGGGACTTTGTCCCCCAGGCTGTGGTCTTGGCCGCCTCATCTACCAGATGATATCCTCGCACTGTGGGGTCGTCTCCTTTCTGGTGTCCTTGCAGTGCAGGATCGCTACTTCCTTGGGAAGCCAGACAGCTTTGAGGAGTTTTAGTATCTCCTTGTTTTTGATTGCTTTCCCTGTGGCTGTAAGGAAGCCCCTTTCCTTATAGATGGCCCCATGTATGTGCATAGTAGCGAAGGCATACTGGGAGTTAGTGTAGATGTTGACTTGGTTGCCTTCAGTGAGGATGAGGGCTCGGACTAAGGCATACAGTTCAGCCCGTTGTGCTGACCATCCACTGGTAATGCCTTAGCTTCTAGGACTTCAGTGGTCCTAGAAGCTAGGAGTTGTGGTCACTGCATAACCTGCTTTCTGGGCATCCTCTTGTGGGTAACTGCTGCCATCACTGAATAGCATGAGCTCTAGATTCTTTGTGGCTTGATCCTGTAGATCCAGATGGCTCGCGTAGACTTCATCAGTTACCTCGGAGCAGCCGTGGTTTGGTTCCCCTTCTTCCATGGGGAGAAAGGTCGCTGGGTTTAATGTTCTTACGGTCTCGAGGGTAACTTGTGGATTTTCACAGAGGAGCCCTTGGTGTTGCACTAGCTGAGAGTTGGAAAGAGAGTGGTGCCCCTGTGTGTTTATGAGGAACACAACTGCATGAGGGACCTTGACGTTACATTCTTGTCCCAGGGTGAGCTTGTCTGCCTCCTTGATGAGTTGGACTATGACTGCTAGCACCCTGAGACACGGTGGCCATCCCGCTGCCGCAGGGTTCAGTTTCTTTGACAGATGTGCAACTGGCCGTTGCCAGGGCCCAGCAGTCTAGGTGAGTGCCCTGAGCGCTATCTTTTTCTTGTGTACAAAGAGATGGAAGGGTTTTTCTGTATCTGGTAGGCCCAGAGCTGGAGCCTGCCCCAGAGCAGTCTCCATCTCTGTGAAGGTGGCTTCTGCTTCCTCATTCCTGGCAGGGGGCTCCCGATCTGGACTTCCTAAGAGACCGTAGAGAGGTTTTGCTACTGCTGAGAACCCAGGGGTCCAGATGCGGCAGAATCCCACAGCCCTCAGGAATTCCTATAGCCCTTTTTTGTCCAAGGCTGAGGCAAAGAGATGATGGATGACTTTCTTTCTCTCCGGCCCTAATTCTCTCTTCCTTTGGGTGAGGAGGAAGCCAAGGTATCAGACCTGTCGTTGGCAGAGCTGCGCTTTCTTCCATGAGACTCTGTATCCTGAGTCCGTCAAAAGCTGTAGGAGGGCCTTTGTGCCTTTAGTACGGTCTTCTTGTGTGTCACTGGCAAGGAGGAGGTCATCCACACACTGGTGGAGGGTACATCATGTGGCCTCTCTTGGGAGGCTGGTGAGGTCTGCAGTCAGTGCTTCCCGAAGAGGGTTGGTGAGTTCTTGAACCCCTGAAGGAGGTGCATCCAGGTTAGTTGCATCTCATACCCCGTATCGGGTTCAGTCTATTCTAAGGCAATAGTGGCTGGCTTTGGGGAGCTAAGCAGAGACAGAAGAAGGCATCCTTTAGGTCTGGGCACGTGAACCATCTGGCCGATCTTGGGATTTGGNGTTCTAAGGCAATAGTGGCTGGCTTTGGGGAGCTAAGCAGGGACAGAAGAAGGCATCCTTTAGGTCTGGGCACGTGAACCATCTGGCCGATCTTGGGATTTGGCTGTGGACGGTGAATGGATTTGGGACCACGGGGTGCAGAGACATGGTCACCTTATTGATGGCCTGTGGGTACTGAATTGGTCGGTATCCCCCTTCCGGTTTCTTGACTGGCAAGAGTGGGTATTCTAGGCCGACTTACACTTGACCAGGATGCCTGCCTCTTTGAGTTTGGTCAGGTGTTCTTGGATGCCGGTCTTAGCTTCTTGTGGAAGGGGATATTGCATTTGCCTTTGGGATTGTGCTCCTGGGATCAGTTCAACAATGATAGGGGCCCAATTCTGAGCTAGTACGGGTGGGTTGTCCTCAGCCCACACTGTAGGGAAGTCTGAATTCTGGTGGGCACTTCAGTTGGGCCTGAGCACAAAATAGCCTCCATTCTTCTCTTTGCATGGTGATCGCTGGTACTAAAGACCCTGCCTCTTCTTGTCTTGGGTTTAATTGGAGGCTAGTATGACCGGTGCGTTCAAAAGTTATTTGAGCCCCTAGCTTGGCGAGTATGTCTCGGCCCAGGAGGGGAATGGGGCAGTCAGGCAAATAAAGGAACTCATGTCGGACCTTGTGGCCCCTGAGTTCACATTGTCGTGCTTGGCAGAAGGGTTGCCATGTCACTTTCGTCCTGTGGCCCCAACGATGGTCGCTGTTCTTGTGCTGAAGGGGGGCACTGGGGAGGTGACAACAGAGTGTTTGGCCCCAGTGTCAACCATAAAATTCATTTATTGGCCCCCTACTTTCGTTCTGACCGTGGGCTCATGAGGGTCATGGAGGAATGAGCCCTGTCCCCCTACTTCTGCTGGGCCTATGAGGTCCTCTTCTCAGGGTTCTTCCCTGTAGCGGCTGGGCTTCGGAGCCTTTCCCCAGTTGGGACATTCGTTTTTCCAGTGTTCCTTTTCCTTACAGTAGGCACATTGGTCTTTTGTCAAGGGGGTTCTGGGCTTCCCCCCTTTCGGTGGTTAGAACCTTCCCGCCTTTGCATCGTCCTTTTCCCTCAGGACGGTGGCAAGGAGGCTGACTTTTTTCTTCAAAAAGTCTCCTGTGCTGGCATCTGGAGGGTGCTTGCGCCTGGCCTTGGGTGCAAACTGGTTGCCAGTCCCGGGGAAAATGGATCCTTTGGGCCTGGGGCACTGGTGGACTCTCTGGCCCCAGGGCCTCTGAGAGACTGATGGTGGTGGAGTGTCTGGAACTGAAGGGTCAGGTGCACAAGGTCTTGGGGTTATGTATGGAGGCGACAAGATCGGTTCATCCTCAGGATTTCTGGCTAAGATCTGCAGAGGCTGGGACTTCTGTCTGTTCTCTTTGGGCCACTTAGATGAGGCAACTAAGACCCTAGCCTGTTTCCACCTGTTGCAAGCAAATTGCACCCAAGGGGGTAAGGGTCTGGGGAATTTCAAGCCAGAAGTCAATGTATGGGAACTGGTCAGGGTGTTCTGGGTCCCCGGTTATGACTCGCCATACTTGACAGACTGTTGGGACATCCAATGTCGCTTCCGAAGGCCATCAAACATCAAAGATAGGCCACTCTAACTCACATAGGGTTCTCAACTTGCCGGGATGCATCTTAACTCCATGGTCTTCCAAAAACCTTTTCTTGAAATTTTTGATCATGGTTTCTAGGACCGTTGGTTTGCTCTGCCCTGATCCCATGGTGATGTTTCACGTGTGTGGTGGTGTGGAGACAGACAAAGGGTGGGTGCCTCTCCAAAGGAGAGGCCAGTCTGATGCTCGCCTGTCCGCCCTCCCATAGGAGACTTGGGTGCCTCTTGGCCGTAGTGATCCCTGGACTGGCGCCCCAAAGGGGCTCACCTTAGACCTTATGAGGTCACCATGGAAACATGTTAGGGCCCATTCAGGCTCCGCAGGCTTCTGGGGGACCCTAAGGGTGCCTGTCCAGGGAGCCACAGAATCAGTCTACCTGACAAACCAGGTCAAATTGCACATTGACTCACCCATTCACTCCAGAAGTTATTACAGTTCCTCCTCCCGTGGGATGTCCTGATCTGTAGAATTCCTTTCCTTTTGGAAATTCCTTCCTGTCCCCCCTTTCGGGGGGGTTCCTGACCTGGGGGACATCCCCCCCGGGAGTCCCTACCTGTGAGACCTCTAAGAGGGCTCTGGGAGGTGATCAGTCTCCCCTTCCACCGTGATGGGTGGTTCTGACTGGGTCCTGGGGCCCCAGGCCTTACCGGAATCCAATGTCGGGACCAGGTCCTCACCTGCCAGGTCTCCTTTGAGTCCGGCGGGAACAGCAGAGTGGGGCTGGTGTGAGGCGACCGGGTGGGAGACTGCGGAAGATTAGGCAGGGCGCGCCTTCTCTATTACAACCCTCGTTCTGTCACTGCTCCACCCCTTGCCCCCAAACCGCTGGCAGCAATGCACCAGTGCAGTTGGGTTTCCCAATCAGAGAACCAAATGTTACAGAACTTGGACTGGGTCCTGATGGAAGAACCAGGTGACACTTGGAGACTTTGGTGGATTGGAGGTTTATTTAATACTGGCGGGCTCAGAGGAGAATGATTTCCAAGGGTCTGAGCCCTGAGCACAAGCAGGGAGGGTAATTTATACCCTTCTACTTCAGCATACTTGGTACTTTTGGTGCACACAGGAAATGGGGTGGTGAAGAAGAACCCAGAAAGGCTTTGACACAGGGACTGGAATCCCCTTGCTGGTTTGGTAGACCATCTTAGAGTATAGTTTTTCCCTTATCAATAATGTGTGTGGTAGGAGGGACTATTAGCAGTTAGATGTAATAGAAAAAAGATAATGTAATAGAGTGGTAAGATCATTGAAATTAGAGCCAGAAGCCTGGGTGCTACACCTGTCCCCACCAGTTTTTACCTCTGAGATCTTGGTTAATCCATATACTCTCCCTGAGCCTTAATTTCTTTATCTGTACACAGCACAGTTTATATCATATATCTTGCAGGGCTAAAAAGAGATCATGCATGAAAAAAAGTATTGTAGACAGTAAAAGTTACACAGTACAAATTATAATATGCTAATAAGTATGGTGTAAGTGTAGCAAGTTGAATGTATACTTCATTAAAATTACCATCTTTTAGGGCTGGCTAAAGCCAGCCTGGTTGGCTCAGTCAGTGGAGCATGTAACTGTTGATCTTGGGATTGTGGGTCAAGACCCATGGTGAGTGTAGAGATTACTTAAAAATTAAATTAAAAAAAAAGGTCATCTTTTGAGGTAGCCTCATTTATAAGCTATTCAGCCTCACATCTTTCTGAGTCTGTGGTTTACGAGTTTATACTTATTTGCATGATTCCTTTAAAAAGAAATGTTAAAAAATTGAAGCTGATGTTCTCTGTGACAATTCAGAGTGTGTTTGTGGTATATTGGCTTCTAGGGCACTGAGCTGCTGTCTCCAGTTTTGACAGTCTTTGTGAGCTCATTAGCTACCGTTCTGGTAAAAGCCATTTTGATCTGCGATGAGAGTACTGCATTAAAAGGGCACTGATGTTGGAAATCTACACTTTGGTCTGTTCATTAAAATGCACTCTTCACAAAAGAGCAATATGAATTTGCATTGCAAAGGATAACTTATTTCTTTTTAAAACTCTTGAAACCAGGTAATTTAATTACGTCTCTGCCATTGCCTTTTATCTTCCTCTGCAAAGAAACTCTGCCTCCTTTGACACCTCATATTGGAAGCTGGTCTTCTGATCCTCAGAATTAATTAACATGCAAATACTTGTCTAGAGACAGAGGAACACTGCTTTTCGATTAGCATTTAAATGTCATTCTTAATGATGTCAAATTGCCTCTTTTAAGGGAAAATTAAAGTGGTATAGTTATCTCTTGATTATTTCCTAGAACATGTCATTGGTACTTCTGGTTATCTAGTCTTAGTGGGAGCTTTAATCTTCTACTGTTCGTAGGCCAAATTGAGTCAGATACGAGACCATGCTTGACGGCAGCACAGCCAAGCTTTGGCCTTCTATTGCCTACAGTTTCTAGATGGGCCTACTTGCTATATCCTCCACTGCTTGTCAGTAACAAGTTTATTTGTGTTGGAGTAGCACCTGCGGGAACTGTTGGCAACAAGTCCAAAGGACCTGGGAGCAAGGAGGGGTGTGTAGAGGGGCCTTGGTAGCAACTGTGTGATAGAGAATAAAGAAGATTAGCTTTGGAGTTAGAGATTCAAATAGGTTCAAATCTTGCCTGTGCCACTTTGAAGCTCTGTGATCTTGACATATTACTTCCCTTCTCTGAGACTCAATTTCCTTATCAGTAAAATGTAGATAGTAATATCTACCACTCAAGTTGTTGGGAAGATTAAAGGTGATCATGTATATAAGGTACTACATAGTGAAAGTAGGCTATCTGCTCTAACAAATAACCCCCAAATCTTAGTGGTTTAACTTACCTAATTTTCTGCTATGGGAGGGATAGGGGGAGGGCCCTGCTCCATGCAGACATTGAGTGACCCAGAGCTCTTTCATCCAGTGACCCTGACATTCTCTCCAAGGACTTGGAACCCTTCATAGGGTCATCTGTCTCCAGCTGACAGGTGAGGGCAGATCATAAGCATGGGAAGGGCACAGAAGGCTTTATGGGCCAGGCTAGGGTTGGTACATCTCACTTTCACTCATATCTCAGTGGCCAGAACTCAATTCCATAGAATCACCGACTTTCAGGTGAGCCCAGGAAATGTGTGTGTCAGGAGGAAAACAAAGTGGGTTTGTTTGGTGAATGCATAGTCCTCCACTACAAGCATCTAATAACATTTGTTGAGTAAATTTGTTAAGAAAGAAAGAATGGATTCTCTGTTCATTTTCTTTTCCATGGACTCCGAAAGTGTGAGAGCTTATAGAGAGCCTTACCAGTGATCAAGTTTTACTCTGTTTCTTTAGAGGAGGAGTCTGAAGACTTGGGGAATTTAGTGGTCTGTCCAGCTATTAGTGACAGGACTAGAACTTGAACCCATTTCTCCCAAGTCCTGCTATTTATTCTGCATTTATTTATTTGAAACATCATTCTTTATTTTCTGCCATAGGGTTGCCCTTGCTTTTGGCATATGAAGATGGAGATTTAAAATATATGTTATTCT
The DNA here is from genome assembly GCA_002007465.1 of Ailurus styani. Lineage (NCBI taxonomy): Eukaryota > Metazoa > Chordata > Mammalia > Carnivora > Ailuridae > Ailurus > Ailurus styani. Next base: position 2,835,829 of record LNAC01000026.1, read on the forward strand.
GAGGATGCCTGGGTGGCTCAGTAAGTTAAGTATCTGCCTTCAGTTCAGGCCATGATCCCTGGGTCCTAGGATGGAGTCCTGCACCGGGCTTCTTGCTCAGTGGGGAGCCTGCTGCTCCCCCTGCCTGTGTTCACTTTCTCTCTCTCTGAGAAATAAAGAAATAAAATCTTAAAAAAATAGATGCTATTCTGGTCATAATTGGTAGACTTCAGTTTTCTTTGGAAGGAAGAATTTGCTACTTTAGGGTAATGGGATGGATACTATAGGGGCTGGAGGCTCCATAGCTTGTTGGTATTTTGTACTGACACTGAGAATTAATCTTCACTCACCCACTCCTGTATTCAAACAGTCTTTCTTTAGCCCCCTTCTATGTGTATCGAATTATGCAAGGCAGTGTAGATGGAGCAGCGATTAAGACAGAAACATTCACAGCCTAAGGAAGGTGTCAGATATTTAAACAGTAATTAGTATGTAAAATGAGAGCTCAGTGGAAGCAATGAGGTGGAAGTGACCAGCTGCTGGGGTGGGAGAGGGAGAGAGAGTAAGGGTGGCCTCATGGAGGAAGCAGGTATTTGAATTGGATTTTAAAGAATGAGTTCATGTATGGGGAGTTGGATCTGCTCTGAATATTCATATTTGTATTTCTGTAATCTGTGTAGGTAACTTCGGCTGTTGTTAACTGACTGTACTTTAGGAAAAATGGGGAGAAGAACCCCAAAAAACAGACCAAAATCCTGATCAAGTCTCTTGTATAAAGTGAGCATTTAGCACCCATATTTACCACTCATTTATCATATTGTCAAGGTTTTTTTTTATTATTTATTTAATTAAAAAAAAAAAGATTTTACTTATTTGTTTGACAGAGAGAGATACAGCGAGAGAGGAAGCACAAGCAGGGGGAGTTGGAGAGGGAGAAACAGGCTTCCCGCCAAGCAGGGAGCCCAATGCAGGGCTCGATCCCAGGACCCCAGGATCATGACCTGAGCCGAAGGCGGATGCTTAATGACTGAGCCACCCAGGCACCCCTCATTTTGTCAAGTTTTGACAAGTAAATAATTGTATAAGGTAACCTTTGGATACAGGTCAGTCATCATCAACAAGTAGGGTATTGCGAGCCAGCAAGTTCTTGATATCCTTCTAGGCCCAATGGGCTTTGCATAATTTTTGGTTAGGTAAAGACTCTTAAAAGAGTTTGTAGAGGCAGGGGTGAGATGCATGAAATACCAGAAAATGGAATCACTGTGAGGAGGGGGGCACATGCTCCCACTGTAGAAGGGCACAAACATGGATTTAGGTTTGGATTTGGGAATTGATTTTTGAAAGTTTTCTCTTATAGATAGAATTCGAGTTTACAAAAAGGATATAAAATGCAAAGTGATTGTCCCTTTTCCCCAAACCTTTGATTATCATGAAAATAAATGGATCTTTCTAGACATTTTATATGAACAAAGAAGCACACACAGATATATCCTTTTTTTTGGTAAGTGAACTCATTATATATATTCATTTTTCTGTAACTCTCATTTGTGTAGGACAGCTTTTTATATTACTACATAGTTCTACCTTATTATTTTAACCAATGGCATAGTCAACCACACTGTAATTCTTTTCCGTGATTCTTATTGAACCATTTTTAAGTTTCTTTTTCCTTTGCTCTTTATTGTGCAGTTTGCTTCAGACAACATCCTTGTAGCCACCCACAGACTTCTTGTAGAGGGATTTTTTGGTAGGGTACTTGCAATGGAGTTCCTAGATCAAAGAGTACATGTATTTAAAAATTTGATAGATATTGGTGAATTGTCCTCCAGAAAGGCTGTACTTATTTTCATCCTATCCATGGTGTATATGAATTTCTTTTTCCTAAGTATTTTTATTTTTCTATTTATTTATTTATTAGATTTTATTTATTGATTTGACGGAGAGAGACACAGTGGGAGAGGGAACACAAGCAGGGGGAGTGGGAGAGGGAGAAACAGGTTTCCCGTTGAGCAAAGAGCCTGATGCAGGGCTCTATCCCAGGACCCTGGGATCATGACCTGAGCCAAAGGCAGCCACTTAACTACTGAGCCACCCAGGCGCCCCGTATTTTTCTTTTTAAAGAGGATCCTGGACTCTGGGTCAGAGAACAGGCAAAGAGGAGAGAGCCTACTAAAAATAAGTGGTGGCCAAGAGAAATGAAAATGTTCACACAATGATTTGTACATAACAGCTTTATTCATAACAGCCAAGAAGTGGAAACAACCCAAATGTTCAGCAACTGTTGAATAGATAACCAAAATGTGGGGTATACATATAATGGCATATTATTTGGCAATAAAAGGAATAAGGTACTAATATATGCTATAATGTGGGTAAACCTTGAAAGCATTATGGTAAGTGAAGGAACCAGTCACAAACACCATACGTATTTATTTATTTATTTTTAAAGATTTTATTTATTTATTTGAGAGAGAGAGAGAGAGAGAACATGAGCAGGGAGAGAGGGGCAGAGGGAGAAGCAGGCTCCCCAGTGAGCAGGGAGCCCCACACAGACCTGGATCCTAGGACCTGGAGATCATGACCTGAGCTAAAGGCAGACGCTTAACCAAGTGAGGCACCCATGAGCCCTCATCATACATATTTATGTAAAATGTCCAGAATAGGCAAATCGATAGAGGCAGAGAGTATATTAGTAGTTGCTTAGGGATGTGAGGGCAGGGGAGATTTGGGAAGTGACTGCTAATAGGTACGGGGTTTCTTTTGGGGGGTGATGAAAATATTCTCTACATTAGATTGCAATGGCTGCACAACTCTGTGAGTATACCAAAAACCACTGAATTGCATGTTTTAAATGGGTGAATTTTACAGTATGTGAATTAATTTATCAGTAAAGCTGTTGAAAATTGAGTGGTTGCTGAATTCATGGAATAGGCTGAAAAGGACGGTGATGAGGCTATTGTCATGGGCTTATGGGACAGGCAGAAAGACAGGGTTATGGCAGTACAGCCGGGAGTTTGGATGGGGAAGGTATTTCTCTGGACGTTGTTGAGCTGTGTTCAGGTGGCTGATGCTACAGAGGTGGATGGTGGGGTTTCTCCACCAGCAGAATAGAGACAAGGGGCGGTTAACGCCATGCCCTAGTTAGGGTGAGAATGGGGATTAGTACACTGAATTACTGACTCCTTGTCTTTGATCAGTCCTTCGAATATATAGAAGATCCTGTTCTCCTGGAAGGCAGTAATAGTTTCCTTTGTTGACCTAGAAATGCCTGCTGTGCTCCAGCATTTGGAAAAGGAAGGTCAGAGAGAGGAAGCTGAGCTCAGCTCCTGAGTCAAGGAGAAGGGGAGGAAGGCCTAGGGTCACAAAAGACAGTGAGGCCCTCCTTTGTGAATAAGAGCATTTTAAATTCAGCAATTAAGCTTTTTCTACATAGTGGAAGTGACTGTTCTTTTGGAATGTGTTTGCTAGCAAGTATCATGATAAGAATGTTTAGAAGGAGGTTATCATTTTAAGCGGCCTCTGATTGGTAAAATTTAGCTTAAGAGAAAGATGGTTAAACTTACAGTAAACACTGAAAGTTAAAGGTAAATCAACGTACCTTGAAAACTGGAAGCCCAGGGGCGCCTGGGTGGCTCAGTGGGTTAAAGCCTCTGCTTTCGGCTCAGGTCATGATCCCAGCATCGAGGCCCGCATCAGGCTCTCTGCTCAGCAGGGAGCCTGCTTCCTCCTCTCCTTATCTCTGCCTGCCTCTCTGCCTACTTGTAATCTCTCTCTCTGTGTCAAATAAATAAATAAAATCTTTAAAAAAAAAAAAAACTGGAAGCCCAGTTTTCCTTGTAATCATGGCTTTTTAAACCCCCTCTTTATTTCTCTTAGTTCCTCATCATCATAGCTCTGTAGCACAGATTAGATTAAACTGTAACATCCGAAACCTTTTTAATTACTCTCAGGTCTGAAGTTAGTATCAGAAAGAATTGAGGTAGGTCTCCATGGTTCCATTTTGGAGGTTAATCTTTTCAGGGGGCTACGACTACTGGCTCACCAACAGTTTGCTTTAGAAGCCCAGACAGCACATGCATGGGTCAGGATTGACCTAATGGCAAAATTATTTTGTATCAGGTAGAAGTATTAGGTCTCCCAATCCGGCAGAGGCCGGTGGCGCTGGTGGCTAGAGAATTCAGCCAAGACAGAACAAAGGAGATAGAAATTATACTGACTATCCCATAAGGGGAGTGGAGGGCAGGACAGCAGAGCAGAGGTTGTCTGCCAGGAGGAAGTGGTGGGTCAGCTGTTAAAGGGGGAAGGTGAGGAAGTATGGGAACACGGAATGTTCCTTTTTTGGTACCTGTGTCCTGGTGTAAGTAGCCCACTGGTCAGCTAGGGCTTGTGGATATTTTGAGGTGCGTTGCCTAATGGGCCTGTGTTCAGCCAGGGCCTTGGCGGTCAGCGTGGGCTTCCTTCTGTACTCAGCTTTCCATGGTTCAAGCTGGTTGCCAAAAGCGGCCTCTTCAAGAAGGCTTTTTCTTGGTCACTCTGTTTGATTCACTACGGAGAATAGGCTTTATTCTCCAAAACTTCATTTAAGAATATACCATAAATGTGAAACTGTGAACCTTTGTGCTTGATTAGGATAGAAACAGGAATCTTACCTACATTTTAGCCTTTGCAAGAAATAATTACTCTCATTTTATTATGACTTGCTAAAGGACCTTTAGCATTGAGAGAAACTTTGCTTGGTGATTCAGTGCATGAGGGAAGGAAGAGAGCGATTCTGGCACAAGCCCACTAGTTGAATAACTAACTGATGGATATTTTTATATGTATTTCTATTCTTAGTCTATGGCCTGCAGTTAACTAGGGAGTAACTAAGCTCAGTGATACTTATCACACTTGGAGATCTTAATTTGAATATGTCAGTATCTAGACCTCTGGGGGAACTTAAGTTATGTTTAGCTGATTATTGAAAGGCACACCCTCTTCTTATGGAATTCCGTCTCAGTCACTAAACAAAGAATAAAACTGGAACAGATTAAATTGCAAGATAATGAAAATTGTTCTTTATTTCTGGCTGTTAACTAAATCTTAGTCACTACACATAGCCACACAGGAGTTTTTGCTTGGTTTTGGTTTGCTTTACTTTTTGGGTTGGTTCTCTTAAATACAGTTTAAAGGTAATCAGTTATGGCCCATGTTAGAATTCCTCCTTGTGTTCTTGTGGTAGGATTCTGGAAGTTGTAATGAATTCACAGGAACACTCAAGAATGTTAAGAAATTAGATGCCAGTCATATCTCAATTTTAAAAAATAGCAAAACATACAAATTAAAGGAATGTAAAAGCAAGGTTTCTACCATTTTCTGAATTGGGGGTATAAACTTTGATTCCACTGCCAACCCCCTTAAAATTGTGACTCTGAACTGTCGTGACTTAATTCTGAGCACAGCTGGTTCTCTTGGCAGTGGCACCAAAACATTTTAATTCTGCCTGAACAGCTGTTACCGTTCAGTGTAGACAAGTGAGTAAGCATCTTACTTTGCTAGTTGGTGATAACTGTGCATGCTTACATTTAGTGAAATGTCAAAATTGCCAGAAGTGAAGGTACAGTCATGGATGAGGACTTAAACTTTCTCAGTGTCTGCTAAATGTTTTAAACCACGGAGAGCAAAAGTCTCTCTGTCATTTTCTTTTTTAAAACCACAGATGGAGGAAGCAAGGAGGTAGAAATATTACTGTGAACTTAATTCTAGCCAACTGTTACCGAAGTAGAATTGATTAAAACCTTGGGAGGCAGTTACCATGATCATTTTGTTTTGTAACTACAGAAAAAACGAGAGTTGGATATAACCAAAGAGTTAACAGTAACTTCAGGAAAATATAAAGAGTAGGTATTTTTCAATGTCCAGAGCCTTGAAAAGAGGGCACTATAAAAAGAGAAAGGGAGAGAGAAAGAGAGAAAGAAAGGAACAATCTGAGGGCAAAATCACAATTTTTTTTTTTTTTGGATAAAGAAGGAAAAGGGAGGGAACCACTTTAAGAACAAGGAAGTTTTTAGTGTGCTTGAATAGTAAGAGAACATGTACGCAAAGAGAAGCAAGCACATGCTCAAGGACAAATTCAGAAGAGTGATATAAAACTAGTAAGAAAATATCTCCAATGCTCAAGTTCAGACTGAGTCGAGGCTGGAGAAAATGCTAAAGACAACAGAAAAGGGCTCTTGAAAAGCTGTGTTCAAAACAAGAACAAGTAAAGGCTAAGTTCCTTGCTCAGGGCAGATGGGATAATGTTAACACGACAAAAAGCAGACCTACTCAAGTATTTGGCTTCTCTTTCTCTATCAAAGAGAGTGATCTTCAAACTGGAATGTGTAACATAAACAAGATTCAGAATAAATTGAAGCGCGGGAGATTGGGGATGATAATGACAGTTACAACTACAAGTTTGTTGAGTTTCTATTCAGAACTGAGTACGAGGAAGGAGAACTTAGTTATTTTTTTCCTAGTGCTTACGGCAGCTGTGTGAGGTAGGTATTGTTTTCAACCTTAATTTTAGAGGCAAGAACACTGAGGCTCAGGAAGATTTAATAACAAGCCTGAAGCTACACAGGCATGAAATGATTAGCTTAGACTCAGCTCCACGCCTGACTAGCTTCAGAGTTTGGCTCTTTTGACTGGACATCCTGACTTCCATGCCTATTAACACCTAACTGTATTCAACAGGATTGTGTCTTTAGCTTAATTTATATCGTAAGACACATGAAGAAACAAACAAAACCCTGTAGATATTAGCGAAGAGCCATAGTGTGTAATCACAGGGAAAACAAGGAAAATGTAATATCAAAATGATAAAAAAACAGACAAAGACTGTCTTGATTTCTTTTTTAAAGGTTCACTTTGAGCTATGTAGAACAAATTGCTTGATACAGATCCTTGAGATTATGCTATGCAAGCAAACAGTTGTAAATGAAAATAAGGATCCTCAGAAGGTGGCATGCCAAAGGAGACTCTAACCTTCTTCCTTTCTTTTCTTCCTTGCTATTTTTTTTTCATGATTTATTTATTTACTTGAGAGAGAGAGAGATCTCGGAGAGGGGTAGAGAGAGAGACAGAAAATCTCCAGCAGACTCCCCACTGAGCGTGGAGGGCTTAATTGCAAGACCCATGCAGGGCTTAATTGCAAGACCCTGAGATCATGACCTGAGCCAAAATCAAGAGTCCAACGCCCAACAGAGCCAACCATGCGCCCTTCTTCCTTGTTATTTAACTGGTAACCCTCTTATTTGCTAGAGGATTCCATATAGCCTATAAACAAGTTGAATTAATCTACGCTCAGTTGGGTAGATTCATATTTAATTGAACTACTTCAGATTATTATTATTATTATAGATTATTGACTTTAGATAGGCTTTATTGAAATCAAAATACCATGTTTGTGGCATTCCCCCTATCTGTCCATATAGCAACTCTATCAAAAAAGGAAATGAAGTTTTTTGGCCTGAGCTGTTTGTGGTAAACCCCTGGCAGTTGCTGGTATTTATTGCCTTACAAGTGATTATGAATTTTCTGTGTCAGCATTTCTCAAGCTGTTTTCTGAAGAATCTAAAGATGCTGGAAAAGTTAATAGGTGTCATCTCCTGAGAGCACAGTTTGGGAAATGCTGCTCTGTGTAATAATGTGTTGTTAAATTTTGCTGGGGGTAGACATTAAGTTCATTGACCTATGATTTAGGGAATCAGACTCATCTGTCCTTTTCAAAATATGGATTGTTTGCTTTGTCTAATTTTTCAGAGTATTCCACATCTTTATACATATCTGTCAGTTAATTTAGCCTCCTAAATAGAATTCATCTTGGCTTGGTAACTTGAACTTCTTTAAAGGAGTCAGGTGTATTCTTTTTTGTTTGGGTTTTAGTCTCTATTTATACTTTATTTTCTGAGATTTGAGGAGGAATTAGAGTGTGTATAGCGTCCAATAGCTTAAGGTAGGAACAGTCAATTTGAAGTTACATATAGTGAGTTTTCACATCAATATAATGAAGTGCTTTCTAGTAATTTGGAACGTTCAAGCAAAGATTATATCTGGGGCGCCTGGGTGGCTCAGTGGGTTAAAGCCTCTGCCTTCGGCTCAGGTCATGATCTCAGGGTCCTGGGATCGAGGCCCGCATCAGGCTCTCTGCTCAGTGGGGAGCCTGCTTCCTCCTCTCTCTCTCTCTCTGCCTGCCTCTCTGCCTACTTGTGATCTAATCTCTGTGTCAAATAAATAAAATCTTTTAAAAAAAAGGATTATATTATATCTGTTAAAGATATAAAGAGGAGGGTTGCCTGGGTGGCTCAGTTGTTAAGTGTCTGCCTTCGGCTCAGGTCATGATCCCAGGATCCTGGGATCCAGCCCTGCATCAGGCTCCCTGCTCGGCGGGAAGCCTCCTTCTCCCTCTCCCACTCCCCTTGCTTGTGTTCCCTCTCTAGCTGTGTCTTTCTCTGTCAAATAAATAAAATCTTTAAAAATATATATATTTAAAGAGGAGATTTGTACACAGGATGGATGTTAGAGAAGATGACCTTCTACCTCTAAGGGTCTATGATTACAAGACATTTCTGTTTCACACATAGTCAAAAATAGGATAGCTCTTGGGTACTGTCAAAATCTTGGAAGTCAAAGACTATTTTGCTATGGTACCGTTATTATCCAAGAAAAGCATGAGCAGTCTCCCTTTTTGAAGAGTCGTTGCTTCCTTGGTTATTCAAAGGGGATGGTCTATTTTATGGACCCTCCAGTTTATTCCAGTGAAATGATTAGTTACCACCACTGCCTGCTCTTCCAATAGCACTATTTTAAGTAGTTTTTATTGATCTTTAAGGAAGAGAAGTCAGATTTTGGTTAGAAAACTTCATTGTGCTGAGATTAAAACTCTACAGAAGTTTGAAATAAAATGAAATTATTCTTGTCCTATAGGTAGATTGGAAGCAATGCTTGTGGAAATTTTTTTTTAAAGATTTTATTTTTATTTATATGACAGAGAGAGAGATTACAAGTAGGCAGAAAGGCAGAGAGAGAGAGAGGAGGAAGCAGGCTCCCTGCTGAGCAGAGAGCCCAATGCAGGCCTCGATCCCAGGACCCTGAGATCATGACCTGAGCCTAAGGCAGAGGCTTTAACCCACTAAGCCACCCAGGCGCCCAATGCTTGTGAAATTTTTGCCAGAACATAGAGCTGCAGTGTTCACTTTTTCAAAACAAGCAGTGGTTCTTTGAAAATAGCTCATTTCCCCATGGTAAGGAATAAATCAGTAATGGGATTAACAGGATTGTATTTTATTGTTGAAATAAAACATTGTCAGAAGTTATAGCTGCTATTCAGGACCAGAGTGAGTGAATTTAGTGACAACATCAGCATTTTAAGAGTCTAACAGGCCCCCCACCAAAAGAAACAAAAAAACAAAAAAAACTCCCTCTTTTCTTGATCAAGTGCATATAAAATATTTTCCACACCCAACCCCAAAAAGAATGTAGCAGGGAATAGCTTTATGATGTTTAGTACACACTTGGTGATTAATAATATGAAATGAACAAGGGACTGGTAAAGTATGACTGTTGAATAAATTGCACAAAGAATAATGTTGGGGTAACCATCATATGGTCTTTCTTGACTATAAAAATCATGGGACACTGATTATGATAGTATTGAAGTTATGAAATCTTTTCTAGAATTTTGTCACCTTTGCCTCCCTATTCCAAAGTACTTCATAGTGGTGGTCGTATGAATGTTATAAAAATGTGTTCATGTATCTCTTTCCTAGTAGATTGTAAGGGGTGCCATTTATAGGCTATGTCTTACTCATCACTGTATTGTACTTAGATCCCACTGCCATATATAGCCACTAGGCTGATCACAAAGCTCCAAGGGGACCACGGTATCATGGTGGTCCCCTCTCCCGCATCTCCTCAAAACTCTGCAGTTTTCTTAGCCAAGTTCTGTGGCTATAACAAATGCTGAATGAACAAAGGGAGGAATAAATGAACAGGCAAACCATTTTTGTTATGTACTGGCAGACCCTTCTGGAAATAAGACTGACCAGTACAGGCATTGGTATCCTGTGTAAGTCACAAATGTGGCATGCAGGCACTGTTTCCTGGGACTTGTGATTTAACTGCAGTCTTACCTCCCTTTCTGGCTACTTTTGAAGCCTTTCCTGAGATCCTCCCCATTCTAAGATACAATAGCTGGTGGTTGGTCTCCCTTTCTCTTTTATTCTCTTTCTTTCTTCTCAGTATTTTTGGACTACCTTACACGTGCCAAGTATATAATATATATATTATATATATTCATATTATATATATGTTATATATATATTCGTATATTATGCTCTTAGTTAAAAAAAAAACTTTACTGGTATAGAAACAAAGATATGGAGAACTACCTTAACATATGCTCACAGAGAAATAAAGAGAAAGCGCCAGGTTTTGACCCAATTGTCCATGATTCTAAATCTCACATTCCTTCTGTTATACTCTGCAGCCTCCCTCGATTGTGCCCCATCTTTGCCCTTTCATTTCTTTCTGACATTCCTGTCTTCCCTCATCTGCTGTTTCCTCACCCAAAACACAGACTGAGGTAGATTCTTGGCATACCACTTTTCAAAGGGTACTGAAACTGTGCTCATCCTATATGATGTCCCCAGTGTTCAGCCCTGTTTAACTCTTTGGTCAATGCTAGGCCATTTCCCACTTCACTTATCAGATCTTACTTGGTCTTTGTGTCTCCTGTTTCCAGAACAGCTCTGAACACTATGGAAGAATTCATCTTTCTGCCAGGCCAACTGTGCCCTTCTCCTCTGATATATTCTGTGGTATNATACCACTTTTCAAAGGATACTGAAACTGTGCTCATCCTATATGATGTCCCCAGTGTTCAGCCCTGTTTAACTCTTTGGTCAATGCTAGGCCATTTCCCACTTCACTTATCAGATCTTACTTGGTCTTTGTGTCTCCTGTTTCCAGAACAGCTCTGAACACTATGGAAGAATTCATCTTTCTGCCAGGCCAACTGTGCCCTTCTCCTCTGATATATTCTGTGGTATCTCTCCCTGTTTTCTTCCAGAGAGGCAGCATTGAGCGGTGGTTGAGATCATGGGCTCTAGAGTCAGAATGGCAGGGTTCAAATGCTGACTTGCTTCTTCCTGGCTCTATGACCTTGAATGAATTACCCCAGTGTCTCAGCTTCTTCACCTGAAAAGGGAAAATGGGAAAGTACCACCATCACAGGATTGTTGATTGTAGATTTAATCCACTAAAAAGCCCTTAAAGTAAGAAGCCCAGAGTCAAATCCTCAATAAATGTCAAGTGTTATTTTGAATAAAGACTAAGAGCCTCACTCATAGTTTCAAGCTCACTGCTGATCTGCTTGGGTTTCCTGATCTTTTGATTTCTTTCTTTCTTCCTTCCTTCCTTCCTCCCTCCCTCCCTCCCTCCCTCTCTCTTTCTCTCTTTCTTTCTTTCAGATTCTGTTTATTTATTTGAGAAAGAGAGAGCGTGCACTAGTAGGGGGAGGGGCAAAGGGAGAGGGACAAGCAGACTCCCCACTGAGTGAGGAGCCTGATGTGGGGCCCAATCCCAGGACCCTGAGATCATGACCTAAGACAAAGTCAGATGCTTAACCAACTGAGCCACCCAGGCGCTCCTGAACTTTTGATTTTTATTCATTCCTCCTTCCCCTCTGACCTTCTATATCCTGCCCATTCCTCCAGTCTGTGTCAGTCTGTGACATAAGCTTTGTTCACTCCTGAGCAGGGACCTCATCTTCCACCTGCATCCCACTGTCTGAACTGGGTCGATCTTCCCTGTCCACTTCTGTTGGCTGGTCTCCCTTACAGAGCTTTCAGAGCCTTCAAAAGGCCCTTTCCCTTCGTGAAACCTTTCTTACTAAGAGGGAGAGAAGTGAGTAATTCCCTTGCTTGTTCCTTTTCTGAACATACCACTTGACCTCACCAAAACACAGTACCACTCTGAAGTGTGTTTGTGAAAAGAAAATCATTTGATTTCCCTCTTTGCCCTGTACTTGAACATGTGCTTGGAAGATCCACATTCATTTAGGACAGGGTGCTTGTTTCTGTGTTCTGAGCCCACAGCTCATAGAGAATAGGGGCTCTGACTTCACAGGCCGCTATCCCAGTGGCATTTCCCTCTGTGATTAGTAAATCCCTGATTCGGAGAAGAGGTCATTTAAAATCAACTATCCACCAAAAACCTAACCCCTAACCTGTATTCTGAAAATCGATGTTTAATGGTTTACTCAGATTGAACATTTGAAAGGTCATCTAAAACTTTCTCATCTTGCATTGGGGATATTTAATTTCTGTTAACCAAAGATTTTTTTCCTCAGGGTAGATGTAGAACACACTGGTGCTTCTTCCCAGCCATCCCCCTCTTCTTTTGAAAGCTTTCATATTTATCCCTGTATATTGTTTGACCATGCCTTGTCAAACTTCGAGCCCTGTGTTGGAGGAATGACTTTCATTGTCATGTGGTAAGAACTGTTCTGGATCCTTAAGAAAAAACTGCTACTGAATAGTGCATAGTCTTCTCTTTTGGAAAGATGACAAAAATTATAGTGGTTTTGCCTGTCATTTAAAAATAAACAGACTCTGAACCTGTCTGGATTTATTGGCTTTACAGAACCAGACTGAAAGTACACCATGCACCAAATTATGGCAGAACAAATTCTTCTTTAGGACATTTATGGTAGGTTGGGCTTTTCTTTCTTTGTGTGTCTCATTACTGGCAATGATGTCTGAAGCATCAGGCATTTTCCACCTTTGTATAAAATTAAGCAAAGGCAGACTCTTAGTGGCCTTGAGTTATTTTTCCCCTCTGTGTTGGATCAGATCCTTATTGTGACTGCCTTATGGTGTCCTAGACAGAGGTGGGTGGCTATTCCTGAAGAGCAGGGAGTATTCTATAAATAATGCATTTTGGATGCCAACTGGCCAACCTCTTTTACATGAACCTTGATGAATGAATCAATTCCTTCAATGAAGGAATGCAGGCATTTAAGGAAAATGGTGTGTCTGTAAGATTAATTGTGTAAGTAGAATGTTTGTTAATGGAGAAGATGGGGTTATTGCTTGAACAGCTGCCCTTTCTATTACTAGATGTTAAGATTTTAATTTTACTTTAGTTTTCAAACTGATTTCTCAAACATAATTGCATTTGAACTACACAGCACTCCTGTGAAGTTGGTAGGGAAGGTATTTATTATCTCCAACATACAAGGAATCATTCCCAAAGAAACTGGGGCTGATCATGTTGGCTCCGATCTCCTGAATGAACTGAAATGGCAGTCTTTCCAGTCTAAACACAGTGATTTCCCCACTAGATCAGTGAGTCTCACACTTGACTATGCAGAAGGCCCGGTGTTGGGATAACAAACTCATGTTTTTGTCACACACCCCAGGAAGACTGATGGTAATACAGGTGTCTGTTGGACCACACTTTAAAAAACCCACTCTATGCCATGTGTCTTGGGTTTCAGCTTCTTTTTATTAAGTGTAATGCTTGGAAAATATCATTTTTAAGATGGCATGTTTAACTCAGAGGATTGAAAAGTTTGTTTAAATATTGTGTCAAAATCCACAGTGATACAGACACAAGGTTATTACAACATTGTTCATAATAGTTGAAGACTGGAAACCTTCCAAATATCCATTGATAGGGGAATGGTTGAATAGCCAAATGGTACATTCATAAAGAGGAATAATGTGTATTTATAAGAAGGAACAAGGAAAACCTCTACATCTTGCCATAAAGTAGTCTTCAGGATCTATGGTTAAGTGATAAAAATAAAATGGAAAAAGTATTTATAGAATATGCTACTTGCAGTGTAAGGAAGACAGGAAAATACAAACATACTTATGTATAATAAATAATATATAAGTATTAATATAATAAAAATAATATTTATGTATATATGTATGTAAACACACACAGCCTGTACTTCAGGGTGTTTGGTTTCTCTTGGTTTTTTGGGTTTTTGGTTTTCCCATGGAGCGTATTTGGGCACACCTGGGGCAAGGAAGCTCTGCATCTGAAAGTGTTGGGCCTCTTGGTGGTGAAGTGGGGTTTTTGCTAGGAGGGTGGACCCTGTGGGGCAGCGGGAACTTGATCTCCCATCGTGGAGCTGCTTGACTGCCAGTTGGCAGCACTTGCTGGCTGCAGTCTCCTCCAGCTTTGTGATCTGGACCGAGTGGGCCCAGGCACGGTGCCCGTAGCCCAGGTCTCCGTAGCGCTGGATGGCAGCGCCTGCTGTGATCAGGTCCCCCGACTCCCAGTGCACACCGTGGGTGCCGCTGCAGGAGGCCTAGAGCAGCCAGTCAGGTTCTTCACCCACAATGAGAATTTCTTCCACACCCACCCACAGCAGACAGTTTCCCCCAAAGACTTCATCTTCTTCAACGGAGACACAAATACCAGAAGCAGAACTTGGCAACAACATGATTAGGTGCAAAGATTGGCAGGCAATGGAGGGGTGGAGTGTGGCCTTTGGGGGTGGGCAGGCAGTGCCCCACCACTTTTTCTTTCACAGTGTGCCTGAGGCCCTCAGGGCACCCTCTCCACTCTTGCTGCCACCCAAGAACGGAAGTGCCAGGATAGGTTCTTTATAGAGAATTATAGTGAACAAATGCAGAAGGATGCTAGAAGTAGAAAACCACTATTTTGCAACATCTACTGAAATAATGGAGCTAGGCAACGATCATTAATGGATGCTAAAATCTGAAGTGAAATTGCAGCTTTGTAGTTGAGAATCCATGTGACATTTGAACCCAGTGATCACTAAAAGTAGACTAGCCAAACATTATACTCCTCCTGATGTGATCTGATTGAAGAGAAACCACACCACTTATGTGGTATTCTGCCCACATCCCTTCTGCATGAATTTGAACCAGAATTTCATCAAGGTTCAGTATCTACCTACTAGTTGACAGGAAATACAGCGGACAGAGGCACATGTTCAACAGCACCACAAGGGTACAAATCGGCCAAATCCAGAGTATGGGGAGTTTTTTGTTTTTTGTTTTTTTTTAACATTTTATTTATTTATTTCAGAGAGAGAGCAGAGAGAGAGAACATGGGGGTGGGGAGGGGCAGAAGGAGAGGGAGAAGCAGGCTCCCCCTGAGCAGGGGGCCCCATGTGGGACTAGATCTCGGGACCCTGGGATCATGACCTGACCTGAAGGCAGATGCTTAACGGACTGAGAGC
Source organism: Ailurus styani (assembly GCA_002007465.1). Taxonomy (NCBI): domain Eukaryota; kingdom Metazoa; phylum Chordata; class Mammalia; order Carnivora; family Ailuridae; genus Ailurus; species Ailurus styani. The sequence goes on from LNAC01000026.1 coordinate 2,851,052, forward strand.
CACCCAGGCGCCCCCTGGAGTGTAGGGAGTTCTTCAAAACTAATGACCCAATTTCTCAGCAAATAAATGTATGGGAAAAAAGTAGGAAGGGGAAGTGGTTAGAAGTTAAAAAACTTAAGAGACCTATAAACCAAATGCCATGTTTGGACTTCATTTGAACAAAAATAATGTAAAAATACTTTTTTTTAAATACTAGGAGAAAATGAAATACAACTCTATTACATGTTATTAAGAAATGACTGATAACTTTGTTGATCTGCTAGTGGTATTGTGATAATACATTTTTTAAAGTCTTTACCTATAGAAGCACTTACTATTGAATTGATATGATGCCTGTAATTTTCTCTAAAAATATCCCATCAAAAGAAAAAAAGTGTTGAGGGAAGCAGATGAAATCAGAATGATAGGATGTAATAGTTATTGTCATTTGGTGGTGTGTCCTGGGGATTCTTTACATTTTCCTCTCTACTTTGTTGTGTGCAGAAAATTTGCATAATAAAGAAGATCAAGTTGTGCTGTTTTAGAGGCCAAATCCTGGCCAGAGGCCTAGATTATAGCCATTATTTGTATAACTCAGGGACAGTCATGGCTTCTTATTCCCTTTTTCCCTACCTCCCCGCCTTTTTGCATTTCTTTCATTCCTTCTGCTTCACATGATGTTCACTCCATCACATCTGGTACCACCGCCGTGGTAAATCTTACACCAGCAAGATGTAGACACTACTATTCTCACTATCCAGATGAGGAAGCTGAAATGTGGGGGGTTGAAGTTTCTTGTCCACAAACCCATGTCCCTCTGTCTCCAGAATCGGAGCTCTTATGCATTATTTCATGCTGCTTCCCAGAAATAATCCTTTGATTTTATAGTTTTTTATTTTTATTTTTAATTTTGTTTATGGGTAAATCGTAAACACTGAGTAAATAAGGATAGATCAGAGAGAGTTGCATCTATATATTCCTTGTGTGAGAAAGATGCAGGGTATCTTTCTGACTGTAATCATTACAAAGGCCTAATCAAAGGCAAAGCAGTGATGGGACTAGAGTACGTACCAACTTTCTTCATACTCATAAAAAAGTAAATCTCCATAAATTGTAACTTAAGTCCACAAAATAAGGTTTACTTACGGTTATTCTTCAACAGCAGTATTTGATCATCCTTCTACTAGAAGTGGAGGCCAGAGAAAATTGACTGATTTCATTTCTCTTGTGTTTGTAAACTGCTTTTAGGACTATCACAATAAAGAAATGCTCTAAAACAAACAAATAAAATCCTGAACTTCCCCCGAGCCACGATTTGCTTTACTTTCTTGCAAAATTATTTTGGCATTTGTCAAACCCAGGTGTGCCCATGGGCATGTGCAGCCCTGTCATTGTCATCTGTCATGCGCGATGCTCTAGATGCACGAGATAGCAGTCATCAGTCAGGGAGTGCTAGCAAGCCACATCACCGAATTGCTGCTGCAGGGCGTGTGTGAATCATACCCTCTGCTTTATAAGATTTAGTGTGACTTTCCAAAATACCTGCAGCGTGGCACTTCGTGGCTGATCCCACGTGATTTATGTCCCAGAGATGTCTGACTGCAGTCTTAGGAGATTATATTAATGGGTTTGACATTGTTGTTTCCTTCAAGAATCAAGGCACTAAATGTAGTCAAGCTGAAAGACAAAATTTTTTTTACACCCGGGGCATGCCAGTGAGGGCATCGAAAATGGATAAATAATAAATAATAAATATTGAGTCTTGCTGTACGCCGGAAGCTGTACCAAGTCCTTTATTTATTTATTTATTTAAAATTTTTTATTTACTTATTTGAGAGAGAGTGAGAGAGCATGAGCAGGGGCAGTTGCAGAGGGAGAGAGAGAAGCAAACTCCCTACTGAGCAGGGAGTCCAACGCGGGGCGCGATCCCAGGACCCTGAGATCATGACCTGAGCCGAGGGCAGCCACTTAACTGAATGAGCCACCCAGGCGCCCCTGTACCAAGTCCTTTAAACATCTACTAATGTTTAACCCTCTCAGTATCCTGTTTTATAGCTGAGGTGCTGAAGCACCGAGAGGTTAAGTGACTTGCCCAAGGTTGCACACTTAGTAAGTGGCAGAGCTGGACTCTAAACGCAGGGATTGTGAGTCCTAAGCCTTTGCTGTCTCACCACTGGGCAGTGTCAGAGCCCCAGCAGAAAGTGATCCCACTCGGGAGTCCATACCGCCATGACTTAAAGAAATTAGGTCAGAAATGAAATGCAAACAAAGGGAGAGACATACCATTTTGACATAAATAAAAGCATTTCTCCTGCTTAGTGAAGGGAATGCCTTTTCTTTCTTGATTTGTTGGAGAAGCATGGAACTGGCTTACTTTGAAATCCTTAAACCTCTTTAGGCCCAACTCATTATTAATTTGGTGTACTTTCCTCAAAAGAGTGATAATTTCATGAATGCTGTTTCTGGCTCCAGCCACATATAGAAACATTGGAACGAGTCCAACATGGTGTTTGCCTTTTAAAAAAAAATAGGAACTGTATTTGATAATGCACGTGCTACAAACACCTCTAAAAATAATTCGCAGTTGGCAAGCCATTTCTTTGATATTTTTTCCAGGCCCAGGAGAGGAAGCTTTAAAATTTAAATTTGATCAACTTAGTACCTTTGAGAGTAAGGTCAAGAAACTTTGCCAGCTTATATGATTGGAATATGTTTTAGTATTTATATAATGATTGAGAATGACTCAAACTGATTTTCTCTGATAAAGAAAGAAAAAAATAAAAATAAAATAAAATAAATAAAATAAAAAGCTTAAGTATGTCTCCTCCAGAAGGTAGTAGGCATAAGTCACCCATTGGTATATCGCCTTCGTCATCTTCCCAGTCATTGACCTGTGAGTTAGAAGGCAAGGATGCTTCTTTAGAGCTTCCTTCATACGTTCTTTTACCTTTCAGTATTCAACCACAAGTGCTGTTGGCAGCTCCTGGCAGAACAGGAAAGGAGGCCTAGGAGTGGATCTATAAAAGCAGAGTGATTTATTCATAGGAGCCCTTTGGTGAATGAAAGAAAATAGATTTGACGTCTTGGCAGTGCCAGTAGTATTTATTAAAAATGCAATATCATGATAATAATATCAAACAGAATTATGGAGGAATAGTGATACCCCACTTCACAGGTCATTAACTCAGACATATGTTTGGCTACCAAAGAGAGCAGACAAGATTAAGAACATGCGAAATTTAGTCGTATAGCTTGTGACCATGAGTTGGTCACTTAAATCTCTTGCCTTAGATTCTGTATAAAAGGCTTGACCTTGATCTCAATGATTATGTTCTACTTCATCAAAATGGCATGATTCTAAGTTCCTCTGGGATATCCACGTAAGATGGGAGAGGTGGAACATTAGTTTTGGGTTTTGCCTTAAAAGGAAGTGTTGGGGAGGCAACAGGGAATAGCAGGGGTCACAGACTCAAATGCCTTTGTAGTTAAATGAGTGAAGTGAATTTGGTATAGGGGAAGTACATATCCATATTTTATATAAAAAGCCCATATTTGTAAACATTGACAAGTCTTTTTTTTTTACTACCCAGAAGTTGAATTGCTGGATCATGTGGTTCTGTTTTTTGTATGTCTATATGTATCTATGCATGTATTTAGTTAGATTTTTAGTTTTTATTTAAATTCCAGTCAGTTAACATACAGTGTAATATTAGTTTCAGGTGTACAATTTAATGACTCGACACTAGCATTCAGCACCTGGTGCTCATCACGATGAGTGCCGTCCTTAATCCCCATTACCTATTTCATCCATCCCCCACCCCAACATTGACAAGTCTTTCCATTTTTATCAAATTACTGTGGTTGGTGACACATGGCTGGCCAGTGAGCCTTCTGCTTTAGATTACCTGTAGCACCATCCTTAACACAGAGTAGGCACATTCTAAATGTTGATTCCATTACCATTGCCATGGTGGTGGGCCTTCTATAATTTTTTCATTTTTACCTTGAGGACGAGTTGCTCATCATTTAGAAAAGAATGATAGATGTCAGTGCTTCTTCGTGGATTCTGAAATTGAAATCTTTTCAAGTTACATTTCAGTTGTTTAAAAATACAGATTTCATCTTTAAAAGACCCCATTTGGAAGGATACATTTTCTCTTTGCCAGGGGATATAGGAGGCAGTAAAATCAAATAGATGATCGGTTACTCTCAAAAACCACTTTTGACAGTGAGGAAACCCAACACCGCATTTCCTCCTTAGGAAAAATCCAGTGGCTGGAGGCCCCGCTGTGGTGATGGTAATTTCATAGTTTGATTATTCCCAAGGGAAATCTATTTTGGAAAGAATTTGCTGCATGTCCTACTATGTTCAGGGCAGTAGTCCAAGGGAATCATACAGAGATGACTCATGGAATTGGCACGGACAGGACTGGCTTGTCTCTTTAGATTATAGTGTGTACAGAACTGTGTATGAGTTCACCTTGAGAAGCTACACAGACCTTCCAGTGACTTGCTTTTGTTCAAGGTATCTTTGAAGTCTCCCTTTGGAATTTGCCTTTACAGCCCTTGGCACATTTTGCTGAAGATTTTTATACTGATGGTATTCATTCTTGGAAGGTGGTTTTGATTTGGGAGACTTGCCAAGAGCTCTTCATGACGAAGTCCTCCACATAGGTTGTGATCAAACTGGATAGAGTAATTTTTGGTTAGAGTAGAAATGGTTAGGACCATAAATTAATAGGACAAGTTTTCTCATATGTCACATAAACTGATCATAGAGATAAAGGGAGTTCCAAAAGAGGCATTCTGCAAGTTTTTTGCTCAAAACCAGTATCACTGGAATATATTTGTAGCTTCCCAGCAGGGTTACTTTGAAAGGAGTGATGCTCATCTGTCTGTGTGTTATGGTATGTCTGCATAGAGAGCCTTATACTTACCTCTTAGCAAACTGAGTTTGTTTTGTTTTTTCCTTTAAAATATTGTAGCATTTGGGACCCCTGGGTGGCTCAGTGGGTTAGAGCCTCTGCCTTTGGTCATGATCTAAGGGTCCTGGGATAGAGTCCTGCATCGAGCTCTCTGCTCGGCAGGGAGCCTGCTTCCTCCTCTCTCTCTGCCTGCCTCCCTGCCTACTTGTAATCTCTCTCTCTGTCAAATAAATAAATAAAATCTTAAAAAAAAACATTGTAACATTCTTTGAAGCTCTGGGATAGATTTTTTCCAAGAAAATGAAAAAAATTAGATCCATTCTCAGAAGACGTTAATGGAAAGAAATACATGTTTATACCAAGTTCTTTAAAACTATCTGAACTGGAAAGGATTGCTTCATTGTTGACCGTGATTATTCTACCACGATTTAGAGACAAATAAGTTTCCTGTCCAAGTGTTTAACAGTAGAATTAAAGAATTCTGTGCTGTGGCCTGTTGAGCTCATTCACTGATTCCACAGATATCTTTTGAGGCCGAATATATTCCAGGCATTATCAGGCATTTACGATGATGAGAGTGATGATAGATAAGTTTGTTTCACCTCAAGGAGGCCTGATATGCAAGAATACAAACTTACTCAATAACTGACCTGAGTATAATTAATAGTATTATCGATTATCCTACTTTTTCCTTAAAGGATAATTTGGGGTTTCATGGAGTGGTGAAGCGCTCTGGTACATTTGAAATATTGTTCATCTTAAGACCATTGGACTGTATATATACTCTGGAGGAAATACATCTCTGCCATGGCATCTGGTCACCATGTGTGTGGTCCACCAGGTCCAAGGATTGATTTCAGAGCACCTCTTAACCAAATGTGTCACGGAGCCCTCGTTAGAATGATGTTCTTGGTTGTAGGGGGAGGCTCTGAGGCTGTGAGGTTGTTGTCATGTTCCATCACCTCTTGAGGATGCTGTCTGGGGAAGGAGGAATAGCAGTGGTGCTGGAATCAGGAGACAACGCTTTCCAGTCCCAGCTCTGCTCTCCTCAGCAGTCATTAGCTCATCTACCTAAACCTCAGTTTTCTAACCTTCCAGAGGAGGTTAGTAACCCTGCTTGTTCCCAGCATTGTTGTAGGGCATTGCAGGAGATTGGGTATGTGAAAGCATTGTAGGGATGTTAGTCCTTGTTGCTGTCATTGTCCTTCTGATAATGAAGCTTTGGCTGCACTAAGAAGCAGCTCTGTCCCTTGGAGTCCCTGGGGCTTTGTTTCACAGCTCTTAGCTGTTATTTCTTCTTCCTCCTGTGGGTAATTTGTATATCTTATCTTCAGTAGCCAAGTTTTTCACGGTCGGAGACTGGTGGTGGGTACCTACCCCCCAACCCACTGCCCCTGTCTTTCTATTTTCCCACTTTCCATGTTGACTGACAGAATCTCCTTATGGCTCAGAGTGGCCAGAGTTTTTTGTCTGAGAGTCTGAGTTCATGTTTTCGCCAAGCAGAGGCTAAGAAGTATCTGGTACAGTCATTTTTTTTTTTTCAGAGTGTGGTTACTTCATCTCCAGAAAATTACCTGAGAAGCCGAATAGCATTTTAGAAAGAAAAATGAAACACAGTTCAAATTCTTTGTGGGTTTTTTTTTTTCCTTCTTTCATAAATTCTCTGTTTGGGGGCCTTTAGTTGGGTATCTCACAACATGTAGAAGTAGTCTGAACTCTTTGAAGTTCATTTGAATGAATTCATGATCTAGGTAGCAGTTTTAGAAAGGTCTAGGGTGCAGTTTTAGAAAATCATGCTCATGTTGCTTTCGTAAATTGAATACCAGCCCCCACCCCTCCCCCCAGGGACTTGTCACCTGATGGAATTTTGCCAGGACTCCTCAACAATGTGGGCTCTGGCCTGAGGTCTTGGAGTCAAGGAGGTTGTCTGCTCTTTTACTCAAGGCCACAAAGTCTACTTCAACTGCAGGAAGAGCTTTGCTTCTCTGGGTAGAAATAGTATGTATCATCTTTTCTGATAATGTAATAGATGCTGTTTCTTTTTTCTCTTTGGCCCCCAAGAAGCTCAGAGGTAATCTTGAAGCTTAGCTATAACAACCATGGTCTGCATAAGTGTGTTATATTTTGACTGGTCTTGAATTTCTATTTTATTTATATTTTCCTGGCTTAGACTCTATAGTTTTTGAATATTGATAATTTTGTGTGTTCTTGGTGGATATCGCCTAAAATCCTTTCTGTGGGGAATCAGGGAATGAAATCTGTGGCTTAATCCACTAACTTTTCTTTGGGCAAGGGACGTTTGTGCTAGAAAAATCAAAGATTATGGTAAATTTGAAAAATCAACATGGTTCTTCAGGTTTAAGCATGCTCAGTAGGAATGGTCTCCCTAAGTCTGAAATTTTGACTAGATATGAATTCATTATGAATAATAACCATATTTTATACCCACCCAGCAAGAAAAAGAAATCACTTATTTAACAGTGATTATTGAATATCAGCATCTCCTCCAAAAAGTAAAATGTTATATACATACATGCTCTCTCTCTCTTTTTGCTTATACAAATTTAATCCCTCCCTCTCCCCTTCTTTTCTTCCCTCCCTTCACTCAAACATTGGGGCCTCTGCTACCCACAGGAGCTGTTGTAGAAAAAAGTTAGGTTGAACGAAACAACATTTTTTTTAAAAGACTTTTTTTTTTTTAAAGATTTTATGATTTATTTGAGAGAGAGAGAGAGAGCGCGAGCGCATGAGTGGGGTGAGGGGCAAAGGGAGAAGCAGACTCCCTGCTGAACAGGGAGACCCACGTGGGGCTCTAGGTGGGGCTTGATCCCAGGACTGTGGAATGATGACATGAGCAGAAGACAAACGCTTAACTGACTGAGCCTCCCAGGTGCCTCTAAACAAAACAACATTGTTTCAAAATAGAACAAACTGTGAGAATAGTGCTAATGGATTTTTTTTTTTTAAATCTCAACGCTAATTTCCAAAATATGTGTTCTGACTGCTTGAATTTTTTTTTTTACTTAGCTTTCTTACTCTGCCTACATTTCCAGTAATTAGAACTTTTGATAAGAGCTTTCTTTTAAGAATAGAAATACTTCTGAGACTCTTCAGAAGTTAATAGCTGTAGAGAAGTAATTGCAAATTTTTCAAAAGCATTTTCCCCCTACTTACATGTAGCTGAGTTTAGAAGGTCCTAGAGAAAGAATTCAGTTTTGAAGAATTGGCCTGGCGAGTATTATGGTAAGGGACTTAGGACAAAATAAAAGTAATTGGGGGCTTGGAGAGTGTGTAGTTAGGAAGTAGGGGAGGCTTGCAGAAAGATGTGAAAGGATGCCCAAGGCCTTCCTCCACCTGGGTTATAATGTTCTCTAAGGCTGACCCAGGGTTCATGAAAGAATCCGTATCTTTTCTCTGCATTCTGTACCAAAGAGTTCCAAGATCTGGAATTCAGAGGACTACTCTTAGTGAATAGTTTGGTTATATTGTAGGTTAAATCGGTTTTGTAATAAAGCTTGCCACCATTTTTGGTATTACATTTATCACTTCTATAGATTTCAAGTTCGGTTTTACTGATTTTCACAATGTCCTCTCATAGAACACTGGTGTCATAAACTGTAATACTGATAGCAATTATTGTAGCAGGTGTAGTAGCAATTTTTCAGTGTTAACATACAGAACTTGGTATGTGCCAGGTACAGTTCCAGTTGTGTATGTTCACTGATTTAAAGATACAAGTTGTCCCTGTTATTACGAGTGGTACTGTTTGAGTACTCTACATGCTGTACTACTATTATTCCCATTTTACAGATGAGGAAACCAAGGAACAGAAAAGTTATGTGACTGAATTTCCCAAGGTCACACAGCTACTTAGTAGCAAAGTGTTGATTTGAACTTAGAGTCTGGAGATCCAATTTGTGATCTTAACTGCTGTAAGGTCCCAACAGGACTGAAGTTTTCCACAACTGAAATAAAACTATAAAGTCCCCCTCAGTCCATTGAAGTTAACAGTATAGAGAAGTTTCCAAGTTTTGGGTGCCTGGGTGGCTCAGTTGGTTAAGCAACTACCTTCGGCTCAGGTCATGATCCCAGAGTCCCAGGATCAAGTCCCGCATCGGGCTCCCAGCTCCATGGGGAGTCTGCTTCTCCCTCTGACCTTCTCCCCTCTCCTGTTCTCTCTCTCTCTCTCAAATAAATAAATAAAATATTTAAAAAAAAAAGACGTTTCCAAGTTTTAAGTTTTGTGCCTCAAATCTTTGTACCCAGTACCACAGATAACCAATGAAAGAACAAATGGCAAGTTAATATCAATGATACAGATATGCATCACTGTATCCTGAGGGTTTACCCAGACAACCCACAATATACTCAGTGGTTGCTGATGAAGCTAAGTAATTTACCGTCAAAAAGCAAGAACAGAAGAATTGCAACCATAAGCAACTGAAGACATGCATGGGTGATTCGGGTCAAATTCCTTCAATTTATAGACATTCCAAGCATAGGTATATGTTCTGCAAGTCTGTCTGTGTGACAGACAGACTTCTTAGCATAATTTTGAATGAGAATCATCTGCAGACTCTAGGAATGTACTGTTTTTGGTAACCCTAAATAACTTATTTAATATGTTATACTACTTATTCATGCACAAAATCAAAACCAAAAACAGAAAAAGCAAACAAAAGTTCTTAGACTTCCTCTTCCACCATTAGAACGGATGGAAGAGTTTAGATTTTGTCCTCGGTTTGCTGCCCACCCGTAAGCCCCTCATGGCCCCGCAGCTGGCTGTGGGTTGTACTTTAAGAATTCCTGCTTTAAAGAAAAAAATAAAGTTCATACCTTTTACTAAAGTCAGTCTGTTAAAGTGGACAGCAACAGCAAAAATCCTTCCTTGACCCCTAGCCTACCTACTTCATTTTTCTGCTCTCCTTCATTACAGAGGTTCCAGAAAGAACTCTCTGTATCCCCTTTCTATTCTTCATCCTCCACTCTTTTCAGCCCACTTCATTGGGCTTTCATCCCCACCAGTCCACTGATAGCACCTCTGTCAAGGGCACCACTCACCTCTGTCTTGCCATTGGCCACGGTTTATTATGGTCAATTCTTTTTTCTCATGTTACTTTTAGCAACATTTGATATAATGGGTCACTTCTTTTATGGAATATTTTCTTTTCTTGGCTGATGTCAACCCATATTTTCTTGTTTTTTTCCACACCTCACTGACATTTCTTCTTCTCCTGACCTCTGGCAATTAGAAAGCCTCCAACGCCTGATCTTAGGACTTCTCTATACTCTTTCCCTGGGTAATCTCTATGGGTCCTTTTGCTTTATATATCTTCTGTTTGCTAACTGGTATTTTTACCCCTGACTTCCAGACTTGAATGTCTGAGAGGCAGCTCAAATTTAACGTACCACAATCAGAACTCTTCATCTCACTTCTACTTTGTCCATCAGGCCAGCCCTTCCTTGTTATCCCCCTCTCAGTAAGTAACTCCATTATATACACCCCACTGTTTAAGCTCCACACCTAAGCATCATCCTTCGTCTGCCAGAGGTAGCAGCCAGAGCAGTCTTTTAAAACATCAATGTCATTCCCCTACTTGAAATCCTCCATTGGCTTCCCACTGCACTTAGAGGAAAATACAAACTCCTTCATGATGTAGCTCTTGCGTATACCTGTCCCTTATCTCCTACCCCTCTCCCATGGCTCACTACTGTAGTCACACTGTCCCTGTTTTGTTCTTCACATATACCAAGTGGGTGTCAAACCTCAAGGTCTTTGCAGTTCTCTTCTCTCTTGTTGGCATACAGATCACTTTATAAGGCTGGCGTCCGCTCATTACTTGGGTCTCAGCTACCGAGCTGAGATTTTCCCTAACGCCCCTAGCCAAAGTGGCCACGTGATCCAGCCCACAGCCTGTTTTCTTTGAATTTATAGGAAAGCATGCATGGGCTTGTGCATTGTTTATTTATTTCTTTTGCCCCTAGTCTGTAAACTCCAGAAGAGCAGATTCCTTGTCTGTCTTGTGTATGCTGTCTCCCTTGTCCCTAGACCAGTATCTGGAACATATAGGAGGTTAATACTTGCTGCATGAAGGAATACATGAATGACTTTTGTTTCTGATTCAGGATCAAAAAACTTTGCTCCCAAGGACTGATCTGTACAGTCTTACCCCCATACTTCTTCCCCCAGCCTCTGCCCCCTGCTTATTTGGACTCTATGTTTGTGTACTGTGTAAAAGTGTATTCAACATTTTTAAACAGGTTTAAAGACATATATTATACTTGGGTTCTTTGTCATTTCCAGTAGTCAGATTCTGTCAGGGCCCCCATCTACAGGGGTCTTGTCCAATTTCCCAATTTCTCAGAAAGACAGTAATATTTCATGGTTGCTTTCATGTCCTCTTCTCCAGTAGTGTTTGAACTTCATACCATTCATCTGCAGGCCTGGAACCCTTCCCTTTCTGAGCAAAGAGCAACTGAAATCTACCAGTTCCATTCACTCTTTGATCTAAGAGGCACTTGTTTCTTCTTGTCTGTCTTTGCTTGTCTTTAGTTGTCAATTTGCTCCTTCCTTTCCTTCCCCTCTATTTTTCTTTCATGTAGCAAACAACTCCTAAATTTCTATTTCAATAAGATCAACTGCTAGAAAGGCCCTTTCCCAGTTTTATTTATATAATTAAAAGCTATGCTTAAATCTTAATTTTAATGTGATAATTCAGTAGCCTTCCAGAAAATAGCTAGGGCAAGTGCATTATTATCAGTTTGACTGTTAGACTGGGATAGGGCAGGGCGTCAAAGATGAAATCCTTAGTCATGTCTCAGAGTAGGTTAGTACTTTGAGAATCTTCTAGACAGGGGATAAGTTGGAGTCGCCAAATTTTATCTATTTATCTCGTGGGTGTAATAATAGCTACTTATGTCTCCACTTGATAGAGAGCTTGGGTAAGCTTATTTTCAAGGACTTTTGGGTTCTTTCTCAGAGAATTATATCTTAAGCAAAAGTTGACAGAAAACTAAGCTATTGGGATTTTCTTTTCGACCATAACTAACAGTTTTGTTACTGATATTCTTTTGCATGTAGATAGAAGTCTGTTCTTTTTGCCAAGATCATTCTTTATGAACTACCATGTCAGTCATCTGAATGATACTTATCATCCCTTTTAAGTATTAAGTATCTACTCGTAGATCAGTGAAAACATTTCTGAGACTAGACTTTTCCTTGTCAAGGTATACTTTTTCTAAGGAGTTTTTTATTTGCAGCCCCTGTTTCCTAAGGTCTTAGGGTTAATGGGTCTCTTTGATGTTGATAATTTTCATTTTGCTGGTTCTTGCCCCCTCTGCTCTAAGAGAGTGTTGGCCCTTTGTAAATTCTCTCTTTCCCGGTTGGCGTGTCTCACATGCTCACGAGCGGTTTAGGCCCAAGGTCATGTGACATGCCCTGGTCCCACCTCTGCTCTTTGCACTGGCCGTGCTGGATCTGGTTGGCACCCTTGCTGCTTCCACTGGGATCAGCCCTCCTCTTACATATGGATGTTAGGAGCTGGGGAAAATGGAAATCCTCTTATCTGAACAGCTAGCATCAGAATTTGCTTTATGAAGGAAATAATCTTGGGGAAAACACCTTGACGAATGCTTGAGGAAGAATATGAGGCGCTAAAGGCCTGCACGTTGGCAGAACAACTCTGCATAAAGCAAGGGGAAGCATTTATTGATTGTTCTGAGAGTAAGAGGGCTATGCACGAGCACAAAAGAGAGGGGAGGGGGAGGAGGGACGGCACAAGCTAGGTGCCGAAGATTGTGGGGAGGACCCTGATGGCGTGTTCCACGTGGTCCCCCAACTTCTCCGTGAAGTCTGCTGTGCTGGCACCTGTCCAGTGGACTCCCGGAGGTGACCCTGGAGATGCCGACTTTCACTCTCAGTCAGCGCAGGGCGGTGTGGAGACCACATCCATGCAGTGGGGAGCCCGGGAAGGAAGGGACGCCAGAGAACATAATCTCACCAAAATGTCGGGAAGGGCTTTCGGTTTCCAGAGGCTGTAGAGTTGGTGGAGGGTTGAGCCAGCTTTCTGTACAACTTGCAGGACAGTGAGAGCCCCAGCGAACACATGGGTTCCATCTGGAGTGTACGCAGGAAGAATTTTCACACCACCGCCATGGGTCACTCCACTGTTAATACTGTATTTTATGTGTGCTTGGTGTGCTTACATATCTGGAATTCTATTAAACATTTTTTCATTGCACAAAGGATATTATACCGTATAACTGTGGACCCAGAATGACATTAAAAACCCAGACAAAGGAACACATTCAGCCGAATGGGTGTGGACCATGTGGCAGACAGGCGGTCGGGGTGGAGCTATGTGAGGAAATGTCCAGGAGGAAGCGACCACTGTTCTCAAGCAGCTTTCACCGTGGAGCTCACAATCTCCACACCCTGTGCATCAGCTGTTTTTGTTTTTCCAGGCCGGTCGCATCTTCCAGGCTTTGGGTCATTGAGGAAGGGGAACCAGGAAAGCTTTGCTCAAGGCCAGAAACAGTCTCTTTCCACATCACCAAGGCCTCAGTTGGAGCATCGCCCCCTCACCTCCCTCTCCAGGCTTCCCCAGGGCTCCCCCTGCTACACTCACTTGCTCTGACTTCCTTGGTCCTACAGCACTTTGTACATTCCTCGGTTTCTACACCTGGCCCATTATTTCTAATCGGTCATGTGTATTTTCCTTTGTTTCCCAGGAGAGTATACCTTTCCTGAAGGCAGGAAACTGCATCTTGTCTGTGTTTGATGACTCCCCAACAAGATTTGCTGAATGAATGTTGTTGGGGACATGAATAAAGGTATATTAGAAGCAGAAGGGGTTTTGACTGATTGAGAGAGAGAGCGAGCCGCACAGTGGGATGTGCAAGGGGCAGAGGGAGAGAGAGACTCTTAAGCAGCCTCCACGACAAAACAGGACTTGATCCCATGACCCTGAGATGATAACCTGAGTCAAAACCAAGAGTCAGATCCTTAACTGACTGAGCCACTCAGGTGCCCCTGAGGTGTTTTTATTTTTTTGTCTTTTCCCAGGTATAGAGGGTAAGTGAAGAGGCAGAATGAGAAATAAGATCAGTGGTGCTATTAAGAAACTGAGACACATGGGGTGCCTGGGTGGCTCAGTCGTTAAGCGTCTGCCTTTGGCTCATGTCATGATCCCAGGGTCCTGGGATCAAGCCCCGCATCGGGCTCCCTGCTCTGGGGGGAAAGCCTGCTTCTTCCTCTCCCACTCCCCCTGCTGGTGTTCCCTCTCTCACTGTATCTCTTTCTGTCAAATAAATAAATAAAATCTTAAAAAAAAAAAAAAAAGAAAGAAAGAAACGGAGACACAGAGAAGTCAAGTGACTTGCTCAGAGTCACAGAGCTAGTAGGCGGCAGTTGGGATCCAAACTCCGCAGTCTGGGCTTTTAACAGTTGTTCTTCCTCTCTAAGGTTGGAAGACACTGAGAGAATTCAGATCCCAGATGTCTAAAATCTGCCAGGTCATAGATTTACTGTCCTATTACTGTACTATTGCTATGTTATTGTAATGACTATAACCATGATATTGCTAAAGAGTTACGCTGAACATGTGACTGATTCCTTTCACAAGCCCACCCCCTCCAGATGCTCCCCTGCTGAACTCTCAGATAGCTGGGGCAGGCAGGTCCCAGAAAGGCAGGGCAAGGAATGCTAAGGAATTTCTCTCTGTGGTCCTGGGAAAACCTGTCCACATCAGTCACCAGCTCACCCCAAGTCTCGTAACCTGGCCCTCTAGACATGGGCCCATCCTTCCTACAGCCTGTGGAAGGGAAAGGGATTCCAGACAAAGCATTCTGAGCAAATAGGGTAAGGGACAGGGAGAGGGGGCCTGTGTTTCTACCTGTCTGTGTTTGGTATCCTTATCTTAGTATGAGGGACTTGATCTACATTATTCTTCATCAAATTGGGGTCTAAGGGCCCAGGGGATCTAAAAGTCCTATGAGAACTAGGTATTTTTATTTAAACATTAATCAGAAAATTAATATTGCCTTATTTGGGATCATTTCTGTTGGACCCCCTGCCTCTTGATTTCAGTTTCTCAAGTTGTGTTGGTCACCGTGACTTTGATGGGAACAAATATCAGTCACCTATAACGTCAGCCTTTTTGAAATACATCTTACAGCCCAGCATACACAGCCATGTGAATATACGTGCAGCCAAACGCTTCCTGAAATGTCGTTTACCCTTTCTACCCAGGAAGTCCCCTGTTGTTCCTCCACCTCCCCAGCTAGTCATGACCATGACTTCAGTTATAAGGGTCACAGCAGTAAACAGTGAGCATGTCCAGGCTACTATGTTCTTTTTTTTTTTTTTTAAGATTTTATTTATTTATTTGAGAGAGAGAGCGAGAGAGTACAGGCAGGAGGAAGAGGCAGAGGGAGAGGGAGAGAAGCAGGCTCCCCATGAACAGGGAGCCCGATGCAGGACTCAGTCTTGGGACTCGATCCCGGGACTCTAGGATCATGACCTGAGCCGAAGGCAGACACTCAACTGACTGAGCCACCCACGCACCCCAGGCTGCTATGTTCTTTTGCAGTGAAAACTTTCTATGGAGAGACATTTTAGAGAATAAATCTTCAGTTTCTTCTGTTGTGTAATAAATTGAGTCCCTTGGGATCATGAGAACCAAATAAAGGTATAAAACAATGACTGTTTTGTTCTGGATTGCTGAGAAAAATACACAGGTGGTTTAATCCACGGATTAGAATTACACAAGAAGAAAAGGCCAAATCAGAGTCTCTGTGTGATGGGCCCATAAGCAGCTGCATCCAAACAGCTGTGCCGCAGCATCCGGGGTCGTGTTTATGGTCCTGTCTTTGCATACACCAGCTCGCAACAATTCATCCACACAAAATGCGGTAACCAGTAGATGGTTCTTTTTTCATTAAACTTAAAATCTTTGTCTTATTTGGGGAGACACTGTTAAAGTGGGTATTTCATTTAACTTGTACAATTTCACACATTCTAGATTTGCGTGATTTTATTCTTGTGGTGGTGTTTAGTATGTTTTTCCTTCCCCTGTATTTCCTGTAAGCTAAGTAGTTGGATCTGGAGGCTTGATTAAATTTAGGCTAAGTATTTCAGGCAAGACTACTTCATAGGTGATACTGTATGCTCTCAAATGTATCACAGTAAGAGGTGCACAGAGCTTGGCAGTCCCATTTTTAATGTGTGGAAGTTACCTGTCCATCCTCTTTGCCCACCAGTACTGTTTGTGAGCAAGAAAAGAAATTCCTACTGTATTTGAATCAACTGAATAAATACAGTTTCTCTCTTAAAGCCATTCCACATCCACCTTTTGGCACTAAGCATCTGAAACTATCCAAAGAACCGTAAGTACCTTGCCTCGCCAATAAGCTGTTAACAAGTCTTAACTCAGGAGAACTGTCTCTCCTGGCATTCTGAGAAGCAGAAGTCTCAAATTACTTCCAGCTGAAATGGAAAATAAACAAAACAAAAGCTCATCTGTGGTTGGCAGAATAATGCCCCTCCCCCAAATGTACACGTCTTAACTGCAGGACCTGAGATTATGTACCTTACGTGGCAAGAGGGACTTTAATTAAGGGTACTGATTTTGAGATGAAGGGATTATTTTGGATTATCTATACGGACCCAATCTAATCACGTGGAAAATGTGGCAAAGGGAGACAGAAGAGTGGGTTGGAAAGATGTCACTGGGAGGATTTGATCTACTGTTGCAGTCTTTGAAGGTGGAGGAAGGGGCCTTGAGCCCAGGAATGTGGGCCGTCTCTAGAAGCTGGAAGAGGCAAGGGAATGGAATCTCTCCCAGAGATTCCAAAGAAGAACACAGCCTAGCTGATGCCTTGGTTTTTAGCTCAATGAGACTTAATGTTGGTCTTCTGACCTACATAACTGTAAGGTAGTAAAGCATAAGATAAATAAATGTTCTAAATAATGAAGTTTGTGGTTATTTGCTATGACAGCAATAGAAAACGCATACCAAAAAGTACTTAAGTTTTTATCCCTTATCTGTCTGTCTATCCATCTATCTATCCATCTAGGTTCTTAATGCCTAGTATTTACCTCTAAAAACTTGGGTGTTAATGAATGCCTTTTGACAGGAGAGACATCAATGAAGATATTCCTCAGTAGCTGAAATATATTCAGGCTGGTGAAATGATGTTGGACATTCAAGGAAAATGCAAACATTTAGTCAGTTCTATGTGTGACTCCAAATATCTGGGTGTTGGAATTGTATAGCCAGGTGTAGACCAGCTACTGCTGAAGGGAACTTTTTAGTTTTCATCTGGATATCTAGCAAGCACGGACACGTCCACATCATGTGAGATCAGGCTGGAACAGACGTAGTTCCCGTGTGGCGGAAGAACAGTGCAGTATGGCCCTGGAGGTCTGCTAGACTTGTGGTGCTTTCATCAGGATGAGCCACTGAATGTCAGGTCCATGGGCAAGTGACGCCATTAAGATTTTCTTTCTTCTAAATCACCACTCCTCCTCTACTGTTGAAATGTGGCTAGCTGCTTCTTCTCTCTGTTAGGATGTCACCCTTCCAACTCACACCAAGCAAAGCAGTAGGAAAATAAAGCCTCATGGCTGGGCTGAGGGGAGGGGGAATGGGAGGAGAGGGAGGGAACACACAACTAGGAACAAAAGCTGAATGAAAGACTCACAGGTTTGGGTCTTCTTTTGGCCATGGATTCAGTTTGACCTTGCTTTCACCTCCTTGGTCCTTAACTTCCCAGAACTCTAAAAGGTGATAAATAATCTCAGCCATGCAGAGGTGGGGAGAACTAATAAATGGTAGTTAAGGATGATGAGTAAGCCAGATATAACAGCTACTGCTTTTATGATTTCTCGGGATATATTCAAGTTGCTTTTGTTTTAAGGACTGTGAAGAGTTCAAGAAGACATTTCTGAGTTGGGAACTACTTATCTTTTTATGCTAAAGATTCTTAAAACTGCAGGAATTTCCTTCCCAGAGCTGTAACGCAATTCTGAAGATCAAGTCATCTTTGTGCATAGGAATTTGAGGTTTGTCTCTCTTACCATACGTGGAATCCTGTGTTACAGATGTCAGCCTTATACTGAAGTCGATCGGGGTCCAAAAGATCTTTCTAAGTCATTTTTTTTTCTTAACAAATATGTGATGTAACTGAAGTACCAAGAAATGGGAAATTATTTTGAAGGGGTATATATAGTCTAAATCATTATATAAAAAATAAAAATAAAAAGATACATATAAAAAAAGCACAATTCTAAAAAATAAAAATATTAAATCTCATTCTAGATAGCAAATTATATTCTTGTGCAAAGTAAAAAAAAACCAAAATAAATTTTTAATAAATTATTTTAATAAATTTATATTTATTAAAAAGATTTTACATACTTTATAGTCAATTCTCCC
The DNA here is from genome assembly GCA_002007465.1 of Ailurus styani. Taxonomy (NCBI): domain Eukaryota; kingdom Metazoa; phylum Chordata; class Mammalia; order Carnivora; family Ailuridae; genus Ailurus; species Ailurus styani. The sequence goes on from LNAC01000026.1 coordinate 2,869,392, forward strand.
CCCTCCCCTTTTTTTTGAGCTAGTTCTCAGAGCCTGTTTGCAGAACACACTCTTCTCCTCCCCAATATGTCATTTAGTGGAAAGGAACAACACAGTATTTTGTGTGTGTGTGTGTGTGTGTGTGTGTGTGTGTGTACAAAACTAACAGCTAACTAATGTAGGAAAACTCCCCACAAATTCCCTGAAGAAATATATTAGCAAGACTGCTAGAAATCCACATTAGTTTGTTATGTGAACTTAGGACATTGAAACCATATCCACCTGCTTCTTGGCCACAGAACAGTGTGTAGCAAGTGCCTTTATGATCACATGTTTGCCGGAGGGAAAGAGGAGAACATGGATCATATTAACACTGCAAAGTACTCAATTCCTTTAGAAATTACCCAGAAATGCTTGGCTGGGTAAAGTACAGTAAGCCCCTGAAGGATGCTGTGGTTTCTCTGGCCTGATAGAGGAAAGAACACTGTGTGCGTGAGTTGCTGTCTCCTTAGACACCAGTAATGGCAGCACGCTTGGTAATGAGCTGATTAGATATTTCAACATATTTTCTTGCCTTGGGAAATTTCCCAGGTACACCTCTGTTTTCTTTCAGCTGCCAAAAATGTCAGTTACCATCAGACAGGTGTAGCTGGCCTTTTTAAAAAACAAAAGAGGTGGACCAACACACTGTCATGCTTTGTCCTCTGGTGGTTTGAACACTAACAAAGTGCCTTCTACCCACTGGATGAGCCACTTCTGCTTCTCTTCTGCTCCCCCACTCCACCCCTTGCCCATTCTTGCTTAGAAATGCTATGAATGCAAAGCATGGTAGTTGCTTTATCCCAGGGTATGACATGTAATGTCTCTAAAAGATCAAGGTTAGACTTTTGGATTGCTGACAGTTTCACCGTGCAGGCCAGATTATTTTTTAAATAGTGGTTAGTGCCTGAAGATAGTCATCTGACACTCTCTCCTATCCTCCACGATATGTAAAATAAGAAATATTTTGCTGAGTGCTGGAACTCAGAGTAGGATGCTGTCTATGTGTCAGAAACATGAAGGAGTTTCTAATAGATGTAGTACAGCTGGTTCCAGAGAGTTCATTTCCAACTCGACTTCACAAAATGGAAGCATTGCCTTGAAAGAAGTCAGTGGTCTTCTAACTTCTCTGCTGGATAACCCCTGCAAGGATTTTTTTTTTTTAAACGGTGTACTTTCTTGAGTTTTTAACTTGACATCTGTATGTTTTCATCATTTTTTAAACTAGAAAGTAGGAAACATTACACATCTCATAAGTTGAAAGAAGGTGAAGATTGATCATGTGTGGAATAAATTATTTCATGACATGATTTGATAAAATTAGCTTTAATGGCCTTACTGAGTAACATATTAAATCTGAAAGGAATCAATAAAAAACATATGTAGACTGTACCCAGCACATCTGGTGGTTCCAGATTTTTTTTTTTTTAACATTGCAGTTACTTTAAAATAATCCATATCACCACTGTGTTACTTTATTCTTTATTCAGAACTTCCCAGCACTGGCCAAGCTCACCCTTACAGACTTGTTTAGAGAATAGAGAGAAACAGAAAAGCCTGAAGTTTCCCCAAACCAATATTTGGAATCATATAGGGCAGCTTACCATAGTGAGATTTGAGATATATGAATAATATGACTTTCTTTCATAGAGTGGAAGAAAAAAATGTCACTGCTAAAAAGCTGTCAGTTTTAGAAAAGAGTACTTATGGAAGCTGAAGATACAGGAACTCATTTCCATGAAACTATCCTTTTGGAAAGTCCATTTGAAAAGGGCTAGAATAGAGAGGCTGCTGGGATTCATCATGGACCCGCTATAGTCCACGTGTAGTAGGAGGAATACGGAAGGGGCAGATAAGGCAGACTGAGGGAAAAAATAGGGTTGCTCTATTGAGCTCTGTTCTAATGCGGTGGGTCAGGTCCATTTGAGGGTGTGCCGAGCTCATTCTGGTGCGGGCAATTACCTCCAACAAAAGGTGACAGAAGAGATGGAGGAGCTTCCCCCAAAGCAGCAAGCTCAGATTACTCATGACCTCAGCCCCTTACGCTCGTTCAGGCTACTAGATGGAACTAGTCCTCCAGCTTATGATCTGAAGCATTTATTGAGTATCTCCTGCATGCTAAACATCGTCTTAGGTACCAAATCTACTCTGGTAATGAAGGCAGCTAAAGTTTTGTACATTTGTGAAGGTGGGGAGCAGGGGGATGGAGAGACAGAGAAATAAATCTTGAGAACATGTGAGATAGAGATAACGCCATGACAAAAATCACCTGTGTGATATGACTGGGATGGTGACTCTAGGTTGGTTGGTCAGAAATGGCTTCTCAGAAGAAGTGGTGTTTGAGTTGAGACCTAAAGTCATCCACATAAAAATCAATCAATACATCTAAAATCAGCAAACATTTGTTGGTTGCCACTGTGTGCCAGGCATGTTCATGTTTAGGTTACTTGGTTTATTTATACTGGGAAACAGGCAAAGATCTTTGCCTGAGTATCTTATATTCTACCCTGGGTAGGAGGGGGACCCACAATAAATAAGTATGATAAATAAGTACATTATGTGGTATGTTAGAAGGTGGTGAGTGTTCTACAAAAACAAAAGGTGTAGAACAATCTAGGGAAAACAGGTAACATGGGAATAGAATGTAAGTTTAATTCAGGTGGTTGGGGTAGGCACCACTGAGCCCGTTACCCGTGAGTGCAGACTTGAATGAGGTGAAGGAATTAGTTCTGTATGAGAGACTGTATAGAGGAGAGCCAGACCAAAGGCCCTAGGTTGAAGTCGTGGCTGATGTGTGTAAAACAACAAGAGTATGGCTATAGCAGAGTGAATAAGGGGAGCTTAGCGTTAGGATAGGAGATCAGAGGTGTCCCCAGAGACCAGGTCATCTAGGCCTTATAGATCTCTGGGAGGAGTCTGTGTTTTCACTCTGAGCAAAATGGAGATTCATTTCAGAGTTTTGAGCCAACTTTGATTTCAACAGGGTTACTGTGGTTGCTGTGTAAAGAACAGATGTTCAGGATTAGCAGTGAAGAGGCCAAATTTAGTAGGCTGAGTAATCCAGGTGTGAGGTGAAGATGGTTTGGAGCAGGTGTGTTGGAGTGGATGTGGTAGATGTGATTGGATTCTGGATATATATTGAACGTAGAGGCAGCATGCTCTCCAAATAGGATGTGGGACAAAGAGAAGACAAAAGTCTGATTCCAAGGTTTTGGCCTGAGTGAGTGGAAGATGGAATCATATCAGTGGAGATAGGGAAGCTATTGTGGAGCAGGTTTTGGACTGAAGATTGGAGGAAAGCATAGAGACAGAAGTAAAATTTATTTATTCTTTCATTTGTACATTAAAAAGTGTTGCTGAATTTTATACATTTAAAAATTCATCTGGGGCTTATATAGTATGTGATTTTAAAAATGGGGAAGTGGCAGAAATGGGGTAAAGAGAGGCAAAGGAGATAGAGGGGGAAAAGGGCATTCCACAAATACTGTTTTGCTCAGGGTAGTATATAAATACACTTTAATGGGGCACCTGGGTTGCTCAGTTGGTTGAGCATCCAACTCTTGATTTCAATTCAGGTTGTGATCTCAGGGTTGTGAGATCAGGCTCCATGCTCAGCAGGAGTCTGCTTGAGATTCTCTCTCTTCCTCTCCCTCTGCCCCCCTCCTGTGCATAGGCATACACTCTCTTCTCTCTAAAATAAATCTTTAAAAATGAATATACTCTAGCTATGTGTTAAAAGTTCTAATTTACATGTGTATTTAAAATTTATCAGAATAAAATAGAATATATACTTTTAAGAAATAGAGTGGAAAAAGTGACAAAAAATGATTTCTCTAAAAATCAGGAAGGAAGAGAAAGAAATGACAAGAAAATATGGTATGTAAAAACTGAATGAAATGAGGAATCGAAGAAGTCTTAGTTTGAGAAATGGTTAGTAGGTAGTACCATTTACTCACATGAGGAAGGCTAGGCATGGGAGTTTATGTTAAGAACTGGATTTGGGGTAGCGAGTAGAGAGAGAGAGAGAAATAAATCTGATTTTGTTATGTTAAATTTTAGATTCCTATTTGACATCCCAGTGGGAATGTCAAATACTTAGTTAAATGTCTGAAACTCAGGTAAGGGATCTTGACTGGAGGTATATCTAAGGGTCATTAGCAAATGAGTGAATGATATTTGAAACCACAGGCATGGATGGTGATGGTGGTGATGATGATGATGATGATGATGTTGATGATGATGATGATAGCAGCTACCATTTGTTGTGTACTCAAGAATAAAAACTTTGGGGAAGTAGATCTCACATGCTGTTGAAAGTATTGTGGCCCTGGGAATACTGACAGTTTGATATCTTGATACTGCTGGTCTTGCTCTTGGGAAGAAGGAGGTAAGGGATAGGGTTCATGATTATTAAAGATCTCAGGGCAGCCTGTTTCTCCCCTAAGTGTTGAGGCATTCAGGAAGAGAGGGCTTAGTACTTGGTGGGACTCTTTATTCTGAAGACTCATGACTTTCTTCCAAGTCAAGAATTTTAAAAATAGTATTCTTTTAATTATCCATTTTTGCTGTCCTCTTCTAACTTCTGTTAGGTGGATATTGGAACTTCTGAATCTGTTTTCCATGTCTCTCAGCTTTTCTTACATACCATCTATCTTTGTCATTCTGAGCTACATTCTTCCAGAATGGAAGGAGAATCCTTTGTCAGTCTTCCAGCTCTCAAATTTTTTACTTTCACTATGTCTATTTTGCTCTTGGTTTTATTTCAATAACCAAATTTTTTTTATTCTTGTTTTGTAGTCCATTCAGCTTTTCTTATGAATCTGATACCTTCTTGAGTCTCTTTGATATTATGTACTTGTTTTAACTGAGAGATACTAAGTATACTAAACATATTAAATGTTGTAAGGTTTTTGTTTTCAAGGCTATTTAGCAATACATTTGTAAAGTGTGGAGACTGCATTGTAGTGGTCAGATATAAAGGCAAGTGGCAGAAATACTATCCATTATAGAATTTGACTCAGATTTTGTAGTAATTTTGTTTGTAGAACTCAGAAAGAAATGGTAAGAGATTTATTTCTTTATTTCCCAGATGAGATTAAATGTAGCAAAATTTAGTTTTCTTAGCTCCAGCAAGAATAAAATTGAAGCTCAATTTATACCAAAGAATCCTGACAAACACAGGAATCCATGAGATTAAGATGTGGTGTAACAAGTGGATGACCTGGAAAATGTTTTTGCTCTTGGGAAAGTAGATATTTAAACTAACTCGGGATCCTGGGTGGCTCAGTCAGTTAAGCATCTGCCTTTAGCTCATGTCATGATCTCAGGGTGCTGGGATGGAGTCCTGTATCAGCCTCCCTACTCTGCGGGGAGTCTGCTTCTCCTTCTCCCTCTGCCTCTCTCCCCTGCTCATGCTCTCTCTCACTCTCTCTGTCTCTATCAAATCAGTAAATAAAATCTTTAAAAAAATAAAAAATAATAAACTAACTCATAGTGGTCAAGCTTGTTTTTACCATACAAGTTTGATATATTCCATTAAATCAGTAATTAAAATACAGTAGTAGTGTTTGTCCACTGATTTTAGTGACCTTAATGTTTAGAATTTGATGTTTAGAATTTTAGAAACTTTAATGTTTCTCTGAAATATTTGTGTTGGGATCATTAAAATTGGATTTTGCAACTTCAGTTTTTACTATAAGACATTTGGGTATAAACTTGATGGTTCACATTATCTTAAAAATATGATTACTAGTGGGCGCCTGGGTGGCTCAGTGGGTTAAAGCCTCTGCTTTCGGCTCAGGTCATGATCTCGGGGTCCTGGGATAGAGGCCCGCATCGGGCTGTCTGCTCAGCAGGGAGCCTGCTTCCCCCTCTCTCTCTGCCTGCCTCTCTGCCTCCTTGTGATCTCTCTCCCTCTGTGAAATAAATAAATAAAATCTTAAAAAAATATATGATTACTAGCTGTTGATTAAGACAAGAATAAAATTATTTAATGAGGAGCTTTGATTTGTGTCAGGATAGAAGAAATATAATTTCTGAGGCCTGTATTTTACCTTGAGAGAAGGTGGAATACAAGTAGAGTTGGTTGGGTCTTAGATAACCCATCCAAAGCAGCCCAGAGAGCCATGGGGTTGAACACAGCCATAGTCTTTTAGAGGGCACAGAGATCAAGAGTGGGAACCAAGATCATTCAAAGGGAAAGAAAGCAGAAGCACAGAGCCTATTAGATCTGGTAAAAACTGGAATGGAATAGGCAGATCCAGATCCAAGGAAAGAAAGGGCTGGGGGTGCTCTGAAAATCAGACTGACTCTTGCTATTAATGACTTCTGGGCACCGATGTGTAAGATAGTCATCTGGGCTTAATAGTACAGGTGTACCATGTAAAAAACTGAGGAATCAAGTCATATAACTGTTTGTTCCTATTCTATATAAATAGAACAGTCTCCCTAGATAATTTCAATTTTAACCACAGAGTAGGACCCAGAAACTTTTATAGTCTGGTGTGGCTTTTCAAGAAAATGAAGATGAAATAAGAAAGTATGTATTTGGGGCGCCTGGGTGGCTCAGTGGGTTAAAGCCTCTGCCTCCGGCTCAGGTCATGATCTCAGGGTCCTGGGATCAAGGCCCACATCGGGCTCCCTGCTCGGCAGGGAGCCTGCTTCCTCCTTTCTCTCTCTGCCTGCCTCTCTGCCTGTCTCTCTGCCTACTTGTGATCTCTCTCTCTCTCTCTGTCAAATAAATAAAAGATCTTTAAAAAAGAAAAGAAATAAAGTATGTATTTGCCCTCTAAAAATGTTTTCTGAATTTGATACAATGTAGTGTTTAGTCTTTAGGGTTGAACATGTCATCTCTTCAGTATCTAGGTTCTAAATAGGCTATAGCCCCATAATTTGGAAACTAAGTTTTTAAAAAACTTTTAAAAGCTCGGTGTTAAAAAACAATAAATAAATAAATAAATAAATAAATAAATAAACAAAAGCTCAGTGTTAACAATGACAATTGGCTGTTTTCCAAATTCCATCGTGGAACTAAGTTGGTTCATGAAACTCAGAAAAGAATTTGAAATATTATATATAATATTATATCTAATATAAGCTATCTTATTTATAAATTTATTAATTCAAGTTGCTGTTTTTATTAATCACTCATTCATTTCTGTGACAGCTTCATAAGGGAGGAGTGGGAAAACTAGGAAATATAGTGGTCCCTCTTTATCCATGGGGAATACATTCCAAGACCCCAAGCCGATGCCTGAGGAAGATAGTCCTGAACCCTGGATATACTATGTTTTCTCCTATACATATGATAAAGTTTAATTTATAAATTAGGCATAGTAAGAGATTAAGAACAACTAATAGAACAGTTAGAACAATATACTGTAATGAAAGTTATATGAATGTGGTCTCTCTTTTTTTCAAAATATCTTATACTTCAGTTACCCTTCTTCTTGAAGGGTATTTTGAGATGATGTGAGAGGACGAAATGCCTACAAGGAGGGATGAAGCGAGATGAACGATGCAGGCATTTGACCTAAAGTTAGGCTACTGTTGACCTTCTGAAGGGTATGAGAAGGATCATCTATTTCCAGACCACAGTTAACCATGGATAACTGAAACCATGGAAAGCAAAACCATGGTTAAGGTGAGACTACTGTAGCTGACTTAGACAAATTTTTCCAGAAGTTTTGTCATAAAGGGAAGGGAGAAGTTATCCTGACTGGTCAGTATAAGTGGTCAATTCCTTGGAGGAATGACATGCCACTGTAGATTTCTTTCATTTTATTGTATCTTGAAATTATTCATCTCCCCTTTATTCCAGTACTCTTCCTACCCAGTTTCTCAAGGAGGCCAGTGAGACTAGCAGGTGTTGGCAAGTGACGGTATTTTGGACTGTTCTGTGTTGTATCCTTTCAGCTCAGCTCTTTGTGACTTTAGTTAATACATTTCCAGTCCCTACTCATCTGTGAGTGAATCAGTGTTCTTGAATAACTGAACACCGTGAATCCATACTCTAATGCTTCTCCCAAGTTTTCTCTGAAGAAGCCCTACTTCAGACTAACCATGTTCCCAGGAGGATCTGGGAGGGTAGACTGTAGTAGTTCATCTCAAGCACAAAATCTTTGTGGAATCTTCTTTTTATATTAACTTTTTTTTAAACTTCTATTCCAGAATATATTCGTATTTGTTTTAATATAAAAATGTTTATCATTTAACAAAATCATTCCTCCAAGAAAATACACCATGTTTATCTTGTTGCTTGTACACTGGTTGTACCCCAGGAAGTGGTTCTTCCTCAGTTTGAGGAACTGGATATACTTGAAAGAACACTGGGTTGGGTATAGGGGTACTTGGGCAGCCCTGTGTTTGGCCATAAATTAGCTGTGTGACCTTGGCAAAATCATTTAAAGTTATTGGTTTCCATTTTCCTTTATATTAACAAGGAGAGGTGAGTGGTCAGACTGGATAATCACAAAGTCCCTTCCTCCTGTCATTCTGTAATGACAAAGAATCTGGAATGCCAGACCCATGACCCCACAGGGCCCAAGTGGTTGCATATTATTGACCATTGGATCCAGTTTGTACAACTTGTGACCCCTTTCCTCTTTACTACTTCCTGATTACAGTAAAGATTTTTGATTATTGAATGCATAAAGAATGAGTGGGCATGTTGGCATAGTTGGTTTATACACTCTTCTTTCCCTTTCCTACCTAGATGGAAATATGAAGTCCATAGCCCTCCCTTGGCAAATAAAGAAATGGTCCTAAGGTTTTCATGAATTTAGTCTGCTTTCATACTCATCAGTTTCATCCCTTCCCCTCAATTTGTATCTTCCCTGGCAGAAATCTAACTAGTTATACAAGTACCAGCCAAAGAAATATTCTCCTATAACCTGTACCAACAGCTGAAAAGTTATAGAAACTTTTTAAAGAAATGATTGCCAGCAAAGGGCAGTGCTTCTAGGCTCGTCCAAACTGCTGTGTACAGCACACTCTCTAAATTAACGAGATCGTATTATCCACAAGAACAAGCATCACTCTTAAGCTTCTAAGCTGTTTCTCCAGGCTGTACTGAATTGTGCTTCCTCTTAAAGTGGGACATTCTGTGCCAGTGTGAAAGCTGGTGTGACTAACGTAGATGGAATTGCTGAAAAGAAAAGAGAGAAAGAGAGGGAACTGAGATGCTTTAAGAATAGGGAATTTCACTAGGCTCTTTGCGGAATACAATATGGCTAATATGTGTATTATTACATGGGAATATTATCCCCCACCTTCTTTGTGGTGGAATGGGCTCTGCCTCAAGGTCATACTGTGTAAGTGACAGGGCTAAGCCTCAGACATCAGCTGGCCATAGCCCCCTGCTTTGCCCAACCATCACCACCTGTCACTCCTCCCCAACACCTGCACTGTATGTTGTGGTGATCAATTCACTGATGTACAGGTATATCTGGATTTCTGCCCTGGTTGAAAATTAGAAATATCTCAGATCACACCTCAAGGATGCAATGTAAGGGGCACCTGGGTGGCTCAGTCGGTTCAGTTGGTTAGGCATCTGACTCTTGATTTCGGTTCAGGTCATGATCTCAGGGTTGTGAGATGGACCCCCGTGTGGAGCTAGCTCCATGCCGAGCATGGAGCCTACTTGGGATTCTCTCTCTCTCTCTCTTCATCCCCCCTCAAAAAAAAAAAAAAAAAAAAAAAAAAGTAATGTAAAACTCCCTTGTCTTGAGTTAAAAATACAGAAATATTTTTAAGTGACTAAATCCCTTAGCTTACAGGTCTTAAGTTTTGGGGGTTTTTGTGTGTGTGTGTGTGTGTGTGTGTGTGTGTGTGTGTGTGTGTGTTTTCCTGTCAAAACAACTTCACAAATGGCAGCCAGTGACATTTTCTCCCAGCCCTGTTGCATCCTAGAATATCCAGCTGCTGGTGTGGTAGATCTTTGAAAAGATGGCTTTGAATTCTGGAACCCGAGGCTGGGACTTTTGGTTAGTATTTACATTACTGAAAGTGCTTTTATGGAGTGATAATGCAAAGGTTAATGATAGCAAAAGCTATCTACAGCTGGCCTTGTACTTAGGTGTGGTTACTTACACCTACCCTCCACCCTGTTCCCAGGCCTTGTAGCCTTTCCCTGGAGCTGTGGCCAAGGAGGAGAGATTCAGCGGAGGAGGCAAGTTACGAGGCTTGTGTAATCAGCCATTTCCCCGATGTTTGGCTTTAGACTCAGAACAGGGATATTGACCCTCGCCGCAGAAACTGGCGGCATGTGCATGCACCATTGGAAGACCCTGCCCTGGCTGAATGTTTGCTTTGCTTGGGGATGCAGCAGAGTGTAGTAGAAAGATCACCAGCTGGAAAACCAGGCCAACCCGCATTTGAACTGCAGTATTAGCCTTTACTCTGCGGTGTGACTTTGGGCAAATTATTTAACTTCTTGGAATCTCAGTGTTCTCATCTGAGTCACAAGTGTAAAATACATATATTGAAGAACTGCTAAAAGATTAAGTAATGAGAAAGCAAAATAGGTTGGCCACATTGGGAGACAGTTCAGTGGTTTCCTAAGAAGTTAAACATGGTCTCACCACATGATCTAGAAGCCCTGCTCCTAGATATTTACCCAAGTGAGTGGAAGCCTTATGTCCACACAAAAAAACCTGCACACTATTATAGCAGCTTTATCTGCAACTTGCCAAAAAACTAGAAGCGAGCAAGATGACTTTCAATAATTGAATAGATAAACAAACTGTGATACATCCATCTGATGGAATATTTTTCAGCAATAAAAAGAAATGAGCTATCAAGTCATGAGAAGAGATGGAAGAAACATATGCGTATAGCTAAGTGGAGGAAGCCAGTGTGGGAAGGCTACATACCGTATCATTCCAACTGTATGGCATATTGGAAAAGTCAAAACTTTAGAGACAACATAAAAAGATCAGTGGTTTCCAGGGGTTTGGGGTAAAGGGCTGAGGGACGAACAGGTGAAGCACAGGGGATTTTTAGGGCACTGAAACTATTTCGTATGACACTGTAATGGTGTGCCCATGGCATTGGGCACTTAACAAAACCCACAGAATGTACAATGCAAAGAGTGAGAGCCCTAATGTAAACTGTGGACTTTAATAAACAAACAAAGTTTCCTGAAAAGATCAAACAAGAGGATGTATGTAAACTGCCAAACCTACCAACTAGTACATGCTGGGCTCTAATAAATGGTAGTTATTATTTTTATTCTTATTCTAAGTTCCAGTGATGTCATTTAGACATAGTTTCTCTTTGGGTTAGATATATCAGTTTTAACTAAAAGTGATATTTAAAAATCTAGCTGGCTACCAAATGAGACTTAGTTGTATTTTATAATCATGGATTGGTTCAAAGAAATGTAATGTTTTCTCCCCTGCCACCCATCCTATGCAGTTAATAATATGTTGCCAAATCCCAGGAAAGCAAACTCTGGCTCAGGCATGAGTTTCTTTGAGTTTTATTTCAGTCCATGAATTATAGTTGGTGTAAAATTTGGGTCTGGATTTGCTTAGTTATGACACAATTGCAATAGAAGGCGTCTTGACTTGATTTTGCCATATCCTGTATTGTTATGTAAAATACTAACTTTAATCAAGAATTGCCCCGATACAATATCCTTATTTGTCTTGCCTGAAGTTTCTCCTCTTTATAAGTTTTTTTTTTTTGTATGTTTCAAATTAGTGTGGGAAGGATAGGCAGGAAATATAAATTTAAGTGACACATATTAATCATAAAAGAACTATATGACAAAGCATTAAAATAGTGCACATTTTAATTTTGCCAACATCTGATAGAATAGAAGGGATTATATAATTAAATAAGAACTAACGCCTATTCTGTAACTGGAACTCAATGTATCAGAGGTTGTTTCCTTTTTTCACTAGACGCTAAGAATCTAGCCATGCAAAAAGTGTCCAAAGTGGCCAAATCCCACAAAACTTGAATCCAGCACAACAATGCAGAGAAGCCGTCAAGAACAGGCAATAAGTAGTCTTTGGGCTTTTACAAAGTGCTAAAACTCAATGTTACATTTATGTCCTTATCCTGTACCTCTTGCTTGGCAGCTTTTCTTGGCTCATTTCAGAGGCACAGAATTGTAAGCAATCAGGGAAAGTTGGGACAGAAACTTTTTCTGTCTTTCCTTTTCTTTTTCCTTCACATGTGTGTGCCTTTGTACCTTCTCTAACATTTACATTATCCATGCCTTTTGGAAAAAATCGTAACGACCTATCCAGTTGGTTTCTTTTGTCCCACCTTTATAACTGTTGGCCCATGTCCTGGGGTCTATATGACAGATTATCTCAAAGCCAAAGGGACCTCGGTGTCCAGGTGTCAGCAACAGGGGAGCTTACTAGCCTAACCTGGGCTTGCTCTGGGATGTGTGGATATTGGGGAACTGCTGGCGTGTGGATGAGTATGGAGCTGAGCCAGGGCTGAAGCAGGATAAGCTCAGAGCTACCCAGGAAAGAGAAAGAATAGCTGTTTGAAAAAAGCGTATTTCTGGGGAGTCTGAGAGCAGACTATAGTTCGGGGCAAGCCAGAACCACCCTCTACCCCACCTCCTGAGGGTGTCACAGAAAAGAAAAGTTGGCTTGGAGCCAGAGAATATTGCCTGCAGACCCAATGCTCAAATTGAGGGGTTGGACAGAGAAGGGAAAGCAAGGGTAGTAGTCAAGCAGGTTGTCAGAGCCTGGTGGTAAGACTAGGTTTTACCTAAGACTAAGCTGCCTGCGGACCCTCCGGTGGGTCAGGGCCAGGCACAAAGTACAGCCATACTTTGGTGCTGGCTGCAGACATACTGTTTTCTCGTAACTACTGTCATTCAAACAGGATCTGGTTTCCTGGCATGAGCAGGTCATTTCCACTGAGTACACACACTCTGCTGTGAGCACAGCAAGGCAAATCCTCGGAGGAACAGGATGGGTTTCTTGTTCTGAGATAAGGAAGGAGATGGAGAGGAGCTGACTTCGCCTTCTGTTTATGCAGGTTTTGAATGCTTCCCCCAAAGTAAACAAGGTTCAAGTGGGATCACCCAATTACCCGGTAGAAATCTAGTCTGACTGCAGTTTGACTTGTTTATGGATCTAAATATTTAATCTACCCTCATCCTGAATCCTAGAGTCATGTGTAAGTGCTAAGAACCAAGGCTCTGAAAGCAAACACTGCAATTGGAGTCAGAAATGTTGCAACTAGTACAACTGCTGTGACGTCCCAGAAACTTCTGAGTACGCCAGAGGAAATAAGCCTAAAAACATGGAACTGGCAGCCAGGAGGCCTGGGTTCTCCAATTTAGCCTGAACCTCTGGGCTTTTTCTGTCAAGTAAGGACACAGGCAAAGCATCTTAGAGGACAAGTCATTTTTCTAACTTGTAACATGACAGAACCAACAGGGATACATCAAATTAGCCACATCAGTTGTGAACCTAACTTCATGGTTCCATTCATTCTGTGATAGTGTATCGATACAACAGTTTCTTCAGACTAGAAAGTGAACTTATCATCACTGCATCTAATATCAGTGCCCCCCCCGTTTATTCAAATTATGCCAGTGATTAAAACATTTGGCCTGTTAGGGTTCTCTACAGAGATTAGAATCACCCCCTTGGGTGCTTCTAGAAGGCTATGGGGGTGTTTTTTAGATGTCGCAGTGTTTAGGGGTGAGGTGCTACTGATATGTGATGCGCACACCTTGCTCAATGCAAGGCTCGTGTCACACAGGGCTAGTGTCTTCCGCGTTGGGCAGTGTGGCGCTAGTGAAGTGACTTTTCGGGGCTCTTTCTGCCTCCACCTCGTTCAGCTATCTGAGCACTCCGTCCACGACTTCTCATCCCATGCAGCGACGCCCATCGAGAAGATCCCCTACGTGACATGGCAATGGGTGGGGTGCAGGGGCGCCGTGGTAGCCTCTCCCGGCCCCCTCCCACTCCCTGTGCCCGAGTCAAAGGCATCGCAAATACGGAGGGTGTCTTCGACGTCGTGCTAGGGTGCCAGCCCCAGAGGGGCAGACTGATGGTCTGGACACAGAGGTCTGGAGTTGGAGAAGTGGCTGAGTGCCAGGAACCGAAGGGCTCGGGACTATAGAATTTTACACAGAATTTCACAAATTTACTATTTTTTAAGTAATTTCTTATTTCTTTTCATCTTCGTCTGCTCCTTTGACTCACTTATGGAATGCATGTACAAAGGGATTCGGACCCGGGGCTTTTCTAAGGCCCTTCCCTAATTTGGAACGGGGTCCATCAGAGCCTCTGACCTGGTTTCTCAAAGGACTACAACTCCTGGCCAGGTCTCCCCTGTTCCTGAGGTATTTGAAATGTGTTTTCATAATGCCTAAGAGCTATGTTCGAGGATGTGTGTGTAGGGGGTGGTGTGGAGGGTGTGGGGGGCAGAGAATGTGGAAACCGGCTCGGCAAAATGTTTTACTTATGTTGTCCTACCGAATCAGTAGACCTACCATTTGAGGAACATGCTATAGTTATCTTCATTTTCCACAAAAGGAAATATAGGCAAAGAGGTTAAATAATTTGCTCCAGGTTCCAGGAGCTGTCATCATCGCATTTTTTAAGGTTGCCAGGCAGAATTTTCTTTCTTGGCATTAAGCTGCCTGCCCCTTCTTACTCATCCTTCGTTTCCATGACATTTTCTCATTTTCTCCCCCCTCACTCCCCCCTCACCAAACGTGCTTCAGGCAAGGAGCCCCTCATTATAAAACAAGTTGGGGGCTACTAACCCACCATATGTGACCCCCAGACTTCTAAACTGGTTTTCCATTTGATGGCTCAGATTCCTTTTTTAAGAAGCTCAAGCTGGGAATGTGTGACATTCAGCTTTTGTCAGGCCATTATGCAGCCAATCAGGAATCCCATTTGCCTGTCATCTCCTGGAGATCCAGGCCCAGGAGCGGCTGCTGCTGTTGCTACAAGCCTCAGGGTTTTATAGGAAGAAAAGCCGCTTCCTAACACCAGAAGGGGGCTGTCTGGCCACTCAGGCAGGGCCTTGTAGATGGGCAGAGCTCTGCCGGGATCCCCCCTCTCTAGGTCTGTTCCTCAGCTTTGCAGATCAAGGGTAATCTCGGACTCGGGGCGGGCAGAACAGGCTAGGAGAGGGTGTGGGGGAAACTCACTCATGACAACGAACCTTAGAAGAGACTAATGTATAAATCACAATACCTGTTCATTACTGTGCTGGAAGAAAAATTTTTCCCAACAGGACACAGATATTTATATCTGCAGGTCAGCATATTTTTATTTCCGCAGAAAGCCTTATGGGAGAAGCCAGGCTTCTATCAGAAGGTTGTTGAACACACGGAATCAGAACTAGGAGAGTTAGATTATTGTTGAAAATTTTCAGTATTTGCAATTGAAGAGGTGATGCAAAAGGGCATTTAGTGGAAAAGGTCAGCCTCTCTTCCAGGCCTTGCCCCTTGGTCCTTCGCGCCTTCTTCAGAGGCGACCCATATTCCCGATTTATTCCACAAGTTAGATTGCCTGAGGCTTGTATTTCCTGAATAGGGATGTGCCCGCCGCACAGGCCAGGTAATTTGTCTCTTCTGGGTGGTCTCCCTTCCTGGACCCGTTTTTTTCTTGGCCCATTAGAGGGTGGGAGGTGGGAAGCAGTAGAAATGATAGAGGCCCGCTTGGGGGGAGGGGCACACAGGGTTTGCTGAGTAAGAAGACTTGCACTCTTGGAGGGCAGGGTGTTGGGGGCGAGGATGAGCCGGGAGCTACCTAGTGATAGCACAGATGACTGTTCCCAGGCCCCTGGCAGGGAGCCAATGGACGGTGGGTATCGTCTAACTGCTCCCACTCGTCCGGGGAACAGGACAGGAAAGGAAACCACAGAGCAAGAGAGACAAACAGGGGCTCTGTCCCACTGTCTTGAAGGGGGCAGCCACCCTGCCCCAGGAAAACACCCCACAGGGACAGGCCATGACCAAAAACATTGTGAGAGATTGTCCGGCCCCAGAGCAGCCGTGCTGTCCATGGAGTCTGTCATATCGTGTGGTGCAGCCAAGTAAGGTACGTTCCAGCTCCAGTGCCCTGACCTGGAGACAGCACCCGACAAGGTCTGCAGCAAGAAGGAACAATTAGCCAATTCATTATGTTGACATTTCTAGCCACAAGATAAGGTCTTTCCCCTTAATTAGGGCTGTGACAGATAAAAATATATTCCCAGCCAACTCCTGTTATCCACACGGGCAGACCTATTATCCTGACTTGGTCTGGCCCTGTCCTTATTTGAGGGCTGGCCTTGTATGTGCACACTTGGCAGCTTTGTAAAGGGTTCGGAAGGAATAAACACAGGGCCTGTTCCTGCCCTTCATCTAGAAGAGAAGACTCATTCATACACATGGTCCACGCCAGCAAACTTTGGTGGTTCAAGAGCAGGAAAATAAAGCTAATGGGGGATGTCTAGAAACCAGTTCATGTGAGGAAAAGAAAGCGAATGAGGGATCTAGGTGCAGTTCAAGAGGGGAATTTAATGTGGAAGAGGGGGATTTAGTGTGGAAGACGGGGACTCAAAGAAGCCATGAACCATCTCAGATGTTTGAGAGGCAGTGGGACTTAATGTATGGTAGATAAAAGCTGAGTGTCCTGAGTTCAAATTCTGCTGAAGTCACTTACCACCTGTGTGACTTTGGGCAGGTCATTTCACCTCTCTGTGCTTCTCTTTCTCCACTTCAGAAAGTGAGGACAGTATGGTACCCATGGCTGATGAAGAACTGAGCAGGTTGACATCTAATAAGCACTTCACAGAGGCTGACAGGGGAAGCACTTTGTAAGCATTTGCTGCTAGGCTTAAGAAGGCAGGGAGTGGATAATGTGTTGTACCAGGTAACAAAAGCAGAATCAGTGGTGGAAGATCAACTTCAATATATAGATTACTTTCTTTTAAACTGGAGTTACCCAACATGGGGACCTTGAAAAACAAAGAGCAAAGAAAACCATACAGTTTGAATGAATTTATTCTCGAACCCAGACCTATTTGAGTTCTGCCTATCTATCCAGTCATCTTCTTGACATTTCCACTGGGGTATCTCCCAGATACCTTCTATTTAACATGTTCAGAATTCATCTCGAGATCCTGCATTTTCCTGCTTCTCCTTCAGCCCTTCTCCATTTCAACACCAACAGTGGCAAATACCAACCACCCAGCCTCTCAAGATAGAAACTGGACAGTCACTTATCATTGATGACCTCTGTCTATCTTGGTTCTTATGTGTAATCAGTCAACAACAGATGTCCATTCTACCTCTTCAGTATCTTTGGAGTCCATCTACTTTTCTCCATAGTCACTGTCTAGTGACTGGTTTCTAGTTCAAAGAATCATTATCTCTCCCCTGCAGTAACTTTCCAATTGGTCTTCCTGTTTTACCTCTGTCCCAAGGCCAGAAAGCCTGCAGGCAGCTTGGTGTAGCAAAAAATATACTGCCCATAGAAGATGCAGCTGGGGCCAGCCCTTTATGAGCAGACCGAGGCTGGATTTCATCCCTCATTTGCTCCCTTGGCTGGTGCCCTTGTGCCTCCACACCTGCTCAACCATGTGCACTGGCCCTTCTTCCCAGTTCATTCTTCCAACGGTCACAGTGATTTCATTAAAATGTATGGGATCACACCAAACTTCTTTCCAATATCACCCCCACCCCCAGTCATTCATGGCTTCCTGTTGCCCTTGAGCTCTAAATCGAATCTGGGTTCCATCTACAATAATGTATTAATTTCCATCATATTAATATATTTAATTGGTATTAATAGCCATGAATCAGTTAAGAGATTTTACTGTAAAAGCTAGCTCTGGGGTAGATCAGGAACTGTTAGCTCAGAGAGAGAACTGAGAGGCCCTGTGATTAGTACAGAGGCCATCGACTGAGTGCTCAAGGCCTGGAGCCAGCCTGCAGACAGGCTGTCACTGCGTTTAATACGATGGTTAGCTGACCCTAAGGAAAATCGAGAGGTCACCTAAAATATGGATTCTTGGCTTCTCCTAAAAGTTTAGAAGTTATAGAGACATTGGCTTCTCCTCCTCCCAGGGTGAGAGTTAGCTGATGCGGAGCACCCTAGCCCCCCACTGCTCCATATTTTATGCTCATTTGTGACCCCTGCCAGGTCCTGGCGGATATTTGCATTTGCAGACCCTAAGCTGTTCAGCCCCTGCATTTGACTGGGAGGAAGCTGAGGCTAGGAAGGTGGCACTTCAGTCTCCGGGTCTCGTACTGAGGCTTGAACCGTCTCGTGGCTTCTGCTGTCTCTACCAAATCACAGCTGCCTCTCCGCTGAAGACTGAAAGGAAACATACTCTGCAACTTGGTTAATTATTCTTTCTGCTGTGATTGCTAGCCAATGTGTCCTTTAGTTGTTTTGCTTTTATCTGTAGCAACATGAAAATTAGAACATACTGTCTGGAGGACCAGGGTGGTGCTCTGTGAATATCACCCACACTGCATGAGACTCTAGGTCAAATAAGAAAAGTGGAGAAATAGGCAGGGTTGAAAAGGACGGGGAAAATAAAATCTGGAGAGCTTTTGAGAAGGGAACAGCCTCTTCCTTGCCGTGCTGCAGAAAGCTAGCTGGGTTGCCACCTTGCCTGGGATGTGGAAAGCGAGATGTAGATGGCATTGAGTCAGTGGCAGGAGAAGGACCAGAGAGCAGATCTTTGGGTCCAGTGCCCTATACCATGCTGTCACCCCCGAAACTTACTGTGGACAGATCGATCACTGCAAAAAGGAAAAGTTTGCAGATTACCTTGACAAACAATAGCTTTGACCTATCAAGAGATAACCCCAGAGCCTTGAGTCCAGTAATATTCTTGTGTTTTTTAGGGAAAGAGGCCACATCATGCATAGGGAAATTAGCCGAGACGGCTCTCAGATCCTCCTGGATACTGGCTCTTCTTTGTCCCCCAGTGAATCATTGCCATGAAGCTGTTCTGAGTCCTGAGCAGCTCAAGACCTCATCCACACGGCAACTCTGGGCTGCTTTTTCCTAAGCGATAAAGAGGTAGGCTGTGTATGAGGAAGAAAATGGAGTGACAGGACCTGTCTCCAAAGGCAAGCCATGGGGGTAGCGTGGTGTGACATGCTTTCACCTCCTGGGCTTTTTGTCTCCTGCATTATTCTCTCTTTTGTTTCTCATTGGAGTCTAAAAATGTTTAATGGTACTTAATTATACTTCTTTTATCTGTATTCGAGTGTATCTGGGAACTTGTGCATATATTAACACTCGCTTTTGATTAAGCCAAGGCAATTAGAATATTTTATCAGTAAGAGAAATATTTTCCTCTAGATATCAAATCCTCTCTTTCAAATCTGAGCCATTACTCAACAATGGAAATCAGATTTATGATTTCATAGTCCTCTCCTTTTGATGGCAGACTAATGGACATAGTGATTTATGCAAACGAAATGTGCTCATTGAAGAATAGGCTCACATTGTTGATTTCATTCCTAGAATTCCTGGGGCTTTTATCTGTTTCTCCTCTAATGAAAATACTAAAAGAGTGAGTAATGGATCCATAACTAACACCAAGGGAGGTTGGTGGGGGAGATGGGTGAAACAGGTGATAGATATTAAGAGTACACCTACCCTGATGAACACTGGGTGATGCATAGAATTGCTGAATCACTATATTGTACACCTGAAACTAATGTATCACTGTATGTTAACTCTACTGGAATTAAATGCCATCCCCTTCCACTCCCTTAGACAAAAGGAATTTTTAAAATTCAGACTAAATTATTTCCACTAAGGATTTATTTCCATTAGTTGGTTAGATCAATAAGAGTAAAAAGCATTTCTTTTTCTATCAAGAATTCTCTGGGGATGCCTGGGTGGCTCAGTTGGTTAAGCCACTGCCTTCGGCTGAGGTCAGATCCCAGGGTCCTGGAATCAAGTCCTGCATCTGGCTCCTTGCTCGGCAGGAAGCCTGCTTCTCCCTCTGCCTCTGCTTGCCACTCTGCCTGCTTGTGCTCTCTCTCTTTCTCTGACAAATAAATAAATAAAATCTTAAAAAAAAAAAAAAAGAAAGGATTCTCTGCCACCAGGTGCTTTTGGCTTAAGAATGTTCCTTCGTTATAATACCTCTTCAGTTCAGGCATTTACTTTTCTTCATTTGAAGTGTAAATCTGTTGCTGTTCTCATCTTTGTCTCAACTTGTCTTTCTGAAAGTGAGGCCTTTTCCCCTGCCTGGGATTCAGGCAGAAGTGAAGATGAGGATCACATTAAGAGTACGGGGAGAGCATAGAAGTAGGTAATGAGAGCAGGGTGTGAAGGGGGGATTGTCAGAGGAGAAAGAGGTAGGGCTGTTGGAGCGGAGTGGCCCAAAGAAACCCTGCTAGAAAGGGCCATCATCATAAATGAGCTGCACAAGTCTGGGAAATTATCAGATCGCAGAGAGCCTGCCGTCCAAGCAACTTGGGAGCAACTGCTGTGTGCAGTATAAATACTGAATTGTGGAGAACACAGTGACCCACACTGACAAAATAATAAAATGGATGGCAATTCTCCAGTGGATGGAAATTTGCTTTTTGCCGTGTTCCAAAACACTGGCTCCAGTTGGGTGAGTGTCGTGTTCTTGTTTGTACTATCCTGCGCTCATGGTTCCTGGAAACTCTAGAGCGAGTCTCTGACTTTTGGTGCAGGCTCTAAAGCGGCATCACCCTACCTCTAGGTCGCTGTCAGGACACGCCCTGGGTCTCATTTTCAGTGTCTCAGCATACTTTCCAATGCTTCCAGTAATTGATTGTGCAAAACACAAAACCAAAAGCAGATGGGATGTATGTAGATAAGCTGTTTTGGTTTTCATCCCTATAATTTCCTAGGTTTGATAGCACTTCAATTTTCTAACCATAAAAGCTGTTTCTGTGCTCTTTGGAACACACACACGCGCGCGCGCACACACACACACGCAATGCTGCCAGTAAGGAAGCTAAAACAATATTACATGTGGTTTTCTGTTGTTGTTTTGGTTTTTTTCTTCTCTCTTTTTTAAAGAAGTACCTTGCTGCTAGAGAAAGAAATTTAGAAAAATTACTTTGAGTGTATTTGCCAGAGCTCAGATTACATACGGAACTATTGTGTCAACACTGAAGGACACTTTCGAGTGTTGTATCATAGCTGAAGTTAGAAATCTAGCCTCTGCTGAGGGTATTCTGGAAGGTGCTCACTCTGGGAGGTCACAGTCTTCATTTACCAAAATTTTAGTTGCTGCTTGTGGTGTCTGAATCTCCTGCATTGGTGGGGGCAGGGGGGAAAGAAGTGTGACTGAGCGGCAGGGGGAGAGAGCTACCACTAGGATGATCAGAAAGTGCTGGCGGGGGCACTTTACAAAGGAGGTGTTCATTTGGACCCACTCACCTTTCTGTCAATTAAATACTTGTGTTATTCTTTTCAGTCAGAAGAACATTACCGAGGCTTGTTTTAAATCAGTCATGTATTACATATTAAACAAATGTTTATTATTGATGTTATATTATTCATTAAAACGCAGCTTCCCTTGAAACTCAGGCTGTGAAGTGAGTCATTTCTTGTCGGCCGGCAGTCTCCACATTGACTCTGGGCTCCGCCATTTAATAGATGTCTCTGGAGAGCTGAGCAGTTTGGGAACCATGTTTGAACCAGCACAAAATTACTGCCCGGTAATCTTTCTTTCTCAAGCAATTTGTCGACACTCATCGAATCGGACAGACAGCAGAGCACAGAGACTCATCGGAAGAGCAGACTCTGGGGCCGGGCGGACCAGGGTTTAAAACCAGGCTGTCTGCTGAGTGACTCGGAGCAGGTCCTTCAGCTTCTTCTGATAGTAACAGCCCCGTTATAGAAAGAAAACCATGACAGCTAACACCTGTCCCATGACGATGGCTTTAAGAGTAAGAGCGTTGTCGTTAACCTTCCCTTCTCCTCGGTTTAAAATGATCCAGGGAGGGGACGCACGGGTCTGAGAACCCTCCGAAAGGGCCCAGGGCTGTGTTTGAAACCACTGATAAGCTTGGAGCTGGCCATTTGTCACAGTAGTCATAGTGGTGAGTGAAATGACTTATCTTGCTTCTCTTCTCTGTCATCCAGCCAGTAGCTAGGAGGGGGAACATGGGGGCCGCCTCAGGTGAGGATGAGGAGCCCCCGCAGGAGGCCAAGAGAACCTCGTTGATGCAGCCTTTTCTCAACCCCTTTCTGGAAGGGAAAGAGCCACTACAGCAAGGAGGAGTAAGCAAGTTGTCAGGAGCGTCTCTCCCCACCTCTCAGACCCTTTGCCGCCCGGGACCCCGGCCACTCGGCAGAGCAGGCATGGCCGCGACCTGCCCCATCCCCTCCCTCCCTCCCCCTCCAGTCCGCCCGGCGCTGTC